>WEIU01051963.1:301274-319287 GCA_013389925.1 Aegithalos caudatus
AAAAAAGAAAAAAAAAAAAGAAAATAAATAAAGAAAGAAAAAAGATGATTTAGATTTAGGGAAACACCACCAACAAAACCCCCCCAAACAAACAAATCTTTATCACATTTCCAATCTTCCATCTCCCCCCAGTTCCAAATGTGCTTTTTAAAGAGTTACAAATGCTTGTTGGCATAGAAACTGCAGAATGGAAGTGAAGCATGCAAATGTAAAAGGAGCCATTCTGCTGAGCAACATGGCCTGAGCCTCTGCAAAGCTGACTGAAATCTTTTACGAGGCAAAGAAAATTGTCCAGATGTTGCTTGAATTATAATGGCACTAAATATTTCAGTTTTTCAATTTACATAAATCCAAAGAGGCTTGAAATGTAGGGAATGCAGCTCCATTACCAGTGGGCTTTCTTTTCTCTTATGAAAGAATTTGTAGTCCAAAAATATTGCTAAAATGTGTTTGGCTCTGAGTAGTGCCAAATCCTCATTAAAACATGTGGATATTTCTGTGGTTTAATCTGTTAGAAATGCATTCAGGATCCAGTTATGTTAAATTAAGCAACAATATTGGCCTGGATGTTGTTTGAAATATTAAATGTGGCAGTCGGAACACCAAGCAAAATGTTTGCACATTTTAATCGCTCCATGAGCAATTTTTTAAAAAAATATTTTATTCCAAGGAATGATCAAGAGTGCTTAAAAACTGTCCCTGCTCTCCTCAAGCTACTTCCTTGCCCCTGCCAGGTCTGTGAGCATGCTGACCCCTCCATGGGATGGATTTGTGTCGTGCCAGGAGGATGCTGCTCCCTCTGAGCATCCTCCTTACCTTTATGGATACACCCCTGTGTGCCTCCCAAATCTTCCTTGGGAATGTAAAAACCCAGCGTGGCCAGGGGGATTTGTCACCTAAGGGTTTTTTTCCTGCTGATGCTTTGCTGTGTTGGGGTTTCCTAAAGCTTTCCTGGGATAAAACCCCTCTGAACTTGCCTGGTTCCTGGTAGTTTATCCCTGTGCTGGTGGCTCTGGCAGGATGGAGCCTCTGTGCTCTGAAAGTGCTGTGGCAGGAGGGCTCCTTCCCAGCAGGGAAGGCTGTGGATTGCAAGGACACTTTGGATTTAATTCTGATTTATTTCCCCCCCAGGCTGTTAATTTTCCCATGGTAAGGCAGGTCCTTCTTCCTGCTGTAATGCAGCCATGCCAAGGAGGGAATTTGCAGTTGGGAATGTGGGAGTGGGTGGCACAGAGAGCCATGAAACTCTGCCTGTGCCCTGGGACATGCTCATAAAACATGGGATATAGAAAATATCCCTGTGGGAGGGTTTCTGATGGGGCAGGAGGGGCTGTTTGATTTTAAATCTGACACATTGCCAAAGCAATTCTACCTTTGTAACCCTCATTTAAAGTTAAAAATGAGGGGAGTGGGGGATATGGGCAGGTTTTCTAAAGTCTTTGGTTTTGGGGCTTTTTGAATTGCAAGGCAGCTTGTGCTGCATCAAAACCAGCCCAGAGCAGGGTGGTTCTGCCTGTACCTGTGTGATTTGATAGCATTCACACCTCTTTGTTGTCAGACATCAAAAGGATGGGAGGTTGGTAGGCTCAAAATTCAAACAAGTTTGACTTTCCCTTTTTAGTATAAAGTTCATACTTTTCTGTGGGATAGTTTTGCAGCTTTGTTTTGGAAAAAACCCCACAAAAACAACAAAAAACCCTCTCCAAACCCTGAAGTTCAGTGCAATTTTCTTTGTTCTTTTAATTTCAAGAATATGCAAAGTTATATATATATAAAAGTCAGGCTATATATATATATAACTATCTGATGATAAATGGGGATGGTTAATGATTCATGATGGAAGAAAGCAAGTGGAAGTAGAAGGCACAGTGGAATGGGGTCATTGCTGCAAATGTCTTCTGGAAAAGCAAATGGGAATGCTGGGGAGGGCAGGCAGAGCTCCAGAGTGGGAAGGGAAGCAGCAGCAATCCCAGTTTTGGCTGAATTTTGTGGCTCTGGAATGCACCACGTGGAGGGTCCCACCAACACTGAGAGAGCGTGTCCAGGGAAGGGAATGGAGCTGGGAAGGGGCTGGAGCACCAGGAGAGGCTGAGGGAGCTGGGAAAGGGCTCAGCCTGGAGCAAAGGAGGCTCAGGGGGGCCCTTGTGGCTCTGCACAGCTCCTGACAGGAGGGGACAGCCGGGGGGGTCGGGCTCTGCTCCCAGGGAACAGGGACAGGAGGAGAGGGAACGGCCTCAGGCTGGACACCAGCAGGAATTTCCTCATGGAAATGCTTCAGGGTTGCCAGGCTTTGGGAGAGGCTGCCCTGGAAGTGTTCAAAATGTGTTCCCAAAAACTTGGGGACATGTGTTAGTGGTGGCTTTGACAAGGCTGGGGGAATGTTGGGACTTGACCTTAGAGGACTTTTCTGACCTTAATGATTCCATGAACTTTGGGAGGTTGGATTAAGCAGTAAAGGTTTTTTAAAGAGGGGCAGCTGGGGCACCCATTGGGCTGTGGTGAGCAAGGGGGTGTCAGTGCTCCCCCTGTTTTACCCACCAGCTTTATTTTCATTATTTCCTGCAAAGGGATCTTTGTCTTTAAGTTGTGTTCCTGGCTTTGCTGCACTGATGCTTGTTTAACAGTTCATTCTCCACCTGGGATAGGAGCAACTGCTTCAAAACTGAATTTCCTGACAGGATCCAATATGTGCTTAATAGAGAAGCATCATTAGCTGGGCAGGACAAGTTAGGCCAAGCTTGTAGAAAAATCTGAAGTCTGAAATTAAGGCACTTAAGCTTTGTTGCTGCCTGTTCCTCGAGGTAAGCAGCATCAGGGTCCTCGTTTTTAAACCTGCCCCAACAGGAGACTAGGAAAGAATTAGAAGGAAAGAAGTGGGATGGAAAGAATAAATTAGAAACAGAAGTGTGAGAAAATACAGGCATTAAAAATATGGGAGGAGACTTTTGAAACACAAGAGGAAACTTTGAGGGACTGGGCATCTGTGAACAACTGCAAACAGGAAAACTCCATCCCAAAAACTGTTCAGGGGAGGCACTTGGGGATGGAGGTAGGAGAGTGGGAAATGTGGGGATGGCAAAGGGCTGGGAGGCAAATGCTGCTGGTTGTGTCTGCAGTGGCTGCAGAAGATTTCCTTCAATTGTTCTTCAGGCTAAGGACTAAAAAGTGACCCAGGACAGTTCCCTGAGCCCTGAACATGGATGAGGTGATGAGTGGGAAGGACTGACCCTTCCTTTCTCCATGAGGAGCATCTCAGGGAGGCTGGAGAGGACAGGGCTCTACCAGGCTGAGAAAGGTTTGGAGGTCTCCCACAAACCTGAGAGTGGCTGAAGGGAAATGGAGCACAGCTGCTGGATGAACAACCTGTGTAAGTTGGTGTCCCACACTTGTTTTATGGTTTTGTCAGTCTTGCACTGTCCCCAGTGCCAAAAGTGTGATGTTTGCATCAGGACAGGTGGCTACTGCAGCACTGCAGCCCAGTGCAGACAAAACAAAGAACCTTTTGACCTTGAGAGCCAATTTCAAGTAATTTCCAGTTTGATCCTGCCTAGCAAATCAAAGTAATGTCATTTTAACCTTCATGTAATCCATCTTCAGGTAGCCCTTTCATCACAGACGTGGTTTTGCAGTGAAGACAGAGCCTCCATTTAATTCTCAATTATGTGGCAAGAAAGAAATGAGTTGTGCCTGTGTAGATTTTATGTCATGGTAAGTCTGGAAGGCTCCAGCTTGGTGGAGTTTGGTTCTTCCCACAAAATTTGGCTTTCTCCCCCAGAAAAATACATGACAAAATATTTGATGAATTTTTCAGTGAGATACAGGCTGAGGACCTTAATTGTGCAGGGATCTTGTTGCAATGCAGCTGTGCAAATCAGCACAGCTGGATCCACGGGGAAGTAGCTCTTTAAAACAAAATGATGGCAACAACCTTCCTTCTTCCCAAGCAGACTGACTGAAGGTGAAGTCAACTGCTGAGTGCAGGGCAACCTTACTGGGATTGAAATGAGGTGTAAGGACCTGAGGAAAACAAATGGATACGAATCCCTTCAATCACTGGACTTGGATCCTTCCCTCCCTGCAGTTAGTCCTGCTGAATAAACACCTGGCAGTTATTTAGGCTGCTGGGTACAGATGATGCTGTTGCAGGAGGGTTTGTGTGTACTTGTGGAGTTTTTTGCTTGTGAGTTTTTGAAGCCATACTTTGATTTATGATATCCATTCGTTCCC
The DNA here is from genome assembly GCA_013389925.1 of Aegithalos caudatus. NCBI lineage: Eukaryota > Metazoa > Chordata > Aves > Passeriformes > Aegithalidae > Aegithalos > Aegithalos caudatus. The sequence continues at coordinate 305,502 of WEIU01051963.1, forward strand.
CTTGGGAATAGGGCATGTTTAGATTCACAGAGGGATATGCAAGGCCTTACAGGACCTTCTGCAATGCTTTGTTTCAGTGTGGAAAGGAAGAGGAGTGTTAGATGCAGTTTGAAATGACAGGAACTTTAAGCTGCTTTAGTATTGATCCTTAACTCTGTTCCTTCTAAAAAGGACTTAGGGAAAAAAAAAATATTGGTGCTGCAGGCAGGTCACAGCATATTGACCTGTAAATATCCAGCCTTGCAGGTTTTCCTGCAAGGAAAGGGGAATGTCAGAGATCCTGCAGGGGTGGTGGCAGTGTGTGAGGGATATTCCCTTTATATCCACCTGGCTGATGTTTTACTGTGATCTGAGTGGGGCTTTCCCTCCTCCTTCCTTAAAGGAGGGAAAAATGCCACGGAACAATTCTGCTGCTAGGATGGGAATGTGCTCAGAGGCATTTGTGTTCCTCTCAGGTGCCTGCTGACAGACCTGAGCCAGGAAGGAGGGGACAGGGCAGCTGTCCCCAGGCTGCCTGCCAGGGTCCCTCTCTGTCCCCTTGGGGCTGCCAGGGCCTTGTGCCTGGAATCCAGGGAAAACATCACCAGGGATTCGACTTCCTCTGGGGTTTTTGCTTTGAAACACTGTATCACTGAGCCTAAAGGAGGGCACTTTCCTTTGGAAGCTTTCCCATGAGTGTGATTGTTCTGGAGTGTCCTGAGCAAGCCCTGTCCGTGCCTGTGGCTCCCAGTGCTCTCCCAGTCCGGAGCCACAGCTCCCATGGGATCTGGGAGCTGAACACCCCAGGGATGCAGTAAAAGCTGAGGGATGTTTGCCAGGTGAGGCAGCAGCTCTGGGCTCCCCTCTGCTCTGGAGAAGGATCATCCTGCAGGCTGTGGATGTAAGGAGTGTGCTGGGTGATGTCCCCTCTGCTCCTGGGGCCTGGCTGTGGATCCTCAGGGCAGGGAATCCTGGAGATCCTCCTTGGAGGGCCATATTCTGTCCCCCTGGCTGTTGTTCTTGGCTTGTGCATGAGAACACTGCTGCAGCTCCATTCCCCAAGGGCAGCAGAGTCAGTGTCCAAGCTGCCTTGGTGCACTGCTCTGGGCCTGGCTTTGAGGTCATGATCCAGCTCCTGAAAAGTTTCATGTGAAACTCCAGGGCTTCCAGCTACCAAGTTAATGTCTTACAAAACTGCTGGAGGAAGGGAAGCTGACTCCAGCAGTCCTTGAGTTTGTTTAACTGGAGCTCAGGAGTGATCAAGGCTGGCATTTGGCTTCCTGTTGCAGAAGAGAAGTACTCAGGATTTGTTTTCTTTTCCTTATTGCCTGTCTGATTTTATTTTATTTTATTTTATTTTATTTATTTTATTATGTTATGTTATGTAATGTTATGTTATGTTATGTTATTTATTGTATCTGAACCAGAATCAATGACTTCCTCTTGTTTTTCCTCTGGGATGAGGCTTTATGAGAGTGGAGGAGAAACTTCCAAAGGTCTACCATACTTTTGATGCACATTTGAATTCAGCAGATCAGCACTGGGAGGGAGAGTCTGGGCCCTGTACAGCCCTTTCCTGTTTTTTGTATAACAAAAATAGTGCAAATTGTCTTTTTCTCAGCGTGCAGAACTTCTCCCTGGTGGAATCCTACCTTCCACTGCTTTGCTTCCCAAACAGATTCTGGTTCCTGTGGCCAAGAGTGGGCAGAGGAGGAAAGGGGCTGCTGGGCAGACGTTCTGCAAAGTTCATCTTTCCCAATCTCTGGTTCACAGCTCTGAGAGCTCCTTGTTATTGCAGAATTTTGTGGTTTGTTTGGTTTTTTTCTTCCTAGTGTTTCACTGTATTTTGAGTCCTTCAGTTTAAAATGTTAACAAAATGGAGCTCTGTGCCTCCTTGTGAGGCAAATGAATGGGTTTTATATAGGGGTGTGGGAAGGGGGGAGAATTGGAGGGAAGTTATTTTTGAAATTGTGGTTTAACTTTTGTTGTGAAACCACTGCCTGATTTTCAAGTGTGCTGACCATTTGCCTCTTGCTGTAATGGGTGCACGTGGGGAGGAGATGTTCTTCTAGAAGAATGGTGTGGAGGTGTCAGGGCAGGTTTAGGTCGAAATGAGGGCAAGGTTCTTCCCCCAGAGGTGCTGGCACTGCCCAGGCTCCCCAGGGAATGGGCACGGCCCCGAGGCTGCCAGAGCTCCAGGAGCCTTTGGACAGCGCTGCCAGGGATGCCCAGGCTGGGATTGTTGGGGGTCTGGGCAGGGACAGGGGCTGGGCTGGGTGATCCTGGGGTCCCTTCAACTCAGGATGTTCTATATTCTAAAAATAGATTTGAAAAACTTCATCTGACACCCAAAATCAGGGTGTGACTCTTGATTAAAATTTTTTTTTTTTTTGTTCTAAAGAGCTTTCCTGTAGAAAAACATCACAATGAGCTCAGTCGTAGCCTTGAGCTCCACAGACTGTCCTTGCCTCTGTCCTCCAGAATACAGCAAGGCTGTATTGTTGTGGCTCTGGGAGCCCAAGCAAATAGGATGGTTTCATGCTTTAGATATTAAAATAAATCCCATGAATGTCACTCCAAATTCAAACCTGAGTTCAGAGGTCTCCAGACACACTTGGGGCTCTCAGCATCCATCAGCTCATTGTCCCTCCCACCCCTGCAATAGTTAAATTTGATAGGAAGTGGTGTCATCTCCCTCTATTTCCACATTTCCTTTTGTTTGATCCCATCTTTTCACCCAAGCCTTTGCCAGGTGTTTCATGCATCTGCATTAAAACCCCATAACAGAACTCATGTGCTTGCCCCAGGGGCTTTGACTTGCAGCCCAGTAATCTGACAAAACATTTCTAAGGAACTTCTCAGAATTTATTGCTCCTGTTGGTTGATTCCAACGTGTCTGACTCCTTTTATGAGTCTGGCCTGTGTCCTGGTGTCACAGATTCACCCACATGGCATCCACCCACTTTCAAACTTGGCAATGGGCATAAAGAGCTCCTCAGTGATTGCAAGGTCACTGTTCTGCATAAATATTTCCCCTCCCCTCCAAAAACATGTTGGTTAAGGGAATGTCAGACAGAGGGAGGGATGTGTTTGTTATGTACATTATATGGTTTGGGGTTTTCTGGTTGTTTTTAAGTAATGGAGGATTTTATTCAAGGGAGCTTGAGGTGCTCAGACTTCACTGGAATTTAAATTTGACTCATCTCATATGGGCTGTCCAAACATATTCCTTGCTGGCCCAGCTTGGCCAGTGGAGGTGACTCAGTAAAATCAGCAGCTGTGCATGACTTCACATCGAGTTCTCCTGTTCCTCAGCTCCATACATTTGTGAAGGAACACCCCAGAAATTTTTGGCAGTTAATTCTCTAAACCTTGATTTTCCCATCTGCAAAAGCAGGTGCATTAATATTGCCTACTACTCCCATTTTTATTATAAATTGCTTTATAAAGTCCTAATTATTGTTACAGTATTTCTAAGCAAATCACCATGTATCTATCAGGTTCATTTTTACCTGGTGATGTTTAGATGTTTTTTCAGTATTTGCTCTGCTTTTGATCAGGAAGAATTAGATGGCTTTTCTTGGTCTTCCCCCAGAATCCATTCAACAGTCTCCAAAACTCCTTCAAACTGTGGCATTGGTTGGAATAAAATTTAGTAATTACAGTACTTGGGAAAGGACATTGTTGGTAGTCTGGAGGATTTGTTTCCAGGATTCCTTGACAGCAGCAAGATTGGAACCTTGAGCTGGTGGTGCTGAGTGCTCTTCAAGTCAATGTACTGAAAAAAAATTAAATTTTTAAGCTTGAGGGTGAGACCCTGTGGGAGTTCTGCTGGACATTTGCAGGGTTTGGGGTTTTTGTGGTGCTTTTTGTGTACAGATTGCCCTCCAGGTGATTGGTGCTCCTGTGGGCATGTTGAAGAGGAGAGCAAGGCTGCTCTGTCAGGAGAGTGGCCTTGCCAAGCTTGGAACCCCTTTGGAACACCTGGAATGTTGGGGTCCAAGGCCTGAGGTGTGGAGCATCCACAGTTCATATCAGATTTAGTGCTGGCCATTGGCTCCAGTAACAACTCTGGGATTCTCCAGGGACAGGGAATGGTGAGGCTTTGTCCCTTACCTGGAGGAAGGAGGTTTTTGTTGCTCCTGTCACCTCCTGTCTGTGCAGCTCCCGTGGCTTCTTCTACCCAGTGATCCTAACAGGAACAGGAGAAATTTGGAGCTCGGTTCCCTTGGATGTGAAGGTCTCCTTCCCAGGTAGTGACTGCAACCCAGCCTCAGCCCAGGCGTGCTGGGAATGACCTCTGTGCTGAGCAGGCCTTGGGGAGGGCATGTTTGAGGAGCCATAATTTTATTTGCTGTTCTCATGTGTCCGTTTTTCACTGGATTTGTGAGAGGTGCTGAGCTCCTGGCAGAGGCTCTGGAGGGTGTGGGCACTGACTCCCTTTGGAAATGAGCCTATGGATAACTCAGCTCTGACACTTCTGCCCTCCCTCCTGCTTCATGCCCTCAACAGAGAGGTTGTGTGTCGTTGCTTTAGGATTTACTGCCTTCCCTGGGAGGATCTGGTGGGAGTGGGTCTGGGAGAAGAGTTATGGCTGCACAGAAGGTCTGGCTTCCCTCTTCCCTACTGCGTGTCTCGGGGAAAAGTTGGGCTCAAAACTGCCAAAATATACCTACAAGATGTTATCACTTTTGTTTTTTATGTTGACTTGTGTTGACTTGTGTTGCCTGTTCAGCCTGTGCTGGAGGCAGGTGTGTTTGAGCTGTGTGTCCTTTGGGTGATGTGGCAGGAGCAGGACAGGATTCCCCTCTTAGATTGCTCCTCTACTGGACCCACCATCCTTAGCCAGGGTAAGGAAATCACTCTGGGCTTTGCTGTTTTCTTCTACCTGTCCCCAAGGAAACAATATAAATGCTATGCCTCGAGTGTGCATCCATTCAGGGAAAAGGGGATTTTTAAATAGTAATGAACTCTGGTTTTCCCTTAGTGCAGCAAACCAATGGTTCATTAGTGAAATACATTAATAATTCTCTCATGAACCCCGTTGGTAGGTGAATCTGCTTTAATTCCTTTGTATCAGCAAGAGCTGCAGGTATGGATGTCTTCGTTACATAAAATGAAAAAAAGGGAAGAAAGCAATGCTTGCAAATTGGTCTTTGTTTCCAAGGAAACAAATTTGACATGCTTGAGCTGTGCGAGATGCAAACACCGCTCGATTCGGCAGACATGCCTCGGGATTTTATGGTCTGAATATTATTTTTAAACTACCTCCAATTTCCAGGCAAGGCAGAGGATGGGAATAGAATTTGTTGGCAGGGTTTATCAATCTGTGCTTAATGAAGGCACTGGGCGGTATCTGGGATTGCCCAGTGCGGCGTGGAGGGAATTGATCCCGCTCTGGGAACGCTGAAGGTCCCTGGGAAGGGACAGCCTGGGGCCAAATGGCCTTTGGTGACATCCTTCAGCAGGAGGAGAGGTCTGAGTGAGCTCAGCACGCTGAAGTAGTGTGGTTTATCCTGGGTCACTTTACCAAATGTTTTGTGCTCTAAAAATATTTTAGTCAAAAGCAGCTTGCCAGCGCTTGGCGTGCCAGGCTGCCTGGCGCTCCCGAGGCGGACACGGGCCCAAAGAATTTGCTAAAAAGCTGAGGCTTGGTGTTGAGGACTGGGCTGAATTTATCAGGGAAGGGATGAGGGAACAACATCATGAGTTGTTTGCGTAGTGCATCTGGCACAGATGTGCTGGGGCCTGATGAAAATCTTGGCTTGAACTTGGCTCGTGGCATTGTACAGAACGGCTGTAGCGTTGTTGTGATTCCCTTGGAAGTTTTGTTCGGGGAAAAAAGAGCTGGTTTGGTGTTCAGCTGCCACCCTGGTGTTTCCTGAAATGCTGTGTTGATAAAGTCACTTGTTTTATTTTTGAATTTTCCTCCAACTCCAGCTCTGGAGCAGACAGTGCTCGTGTTGCACGGGAAGCGAACATCGCTCGGCAGAGCACACACAATTCACGGATTTCAACATCCAGGGTTGGTTTTGGCCTGGGCCCAACATGAGGAACAGGATATATATGTTCCAACTTTGTTGGGATTGAATAACCAATTTTTGCCCTGCCAAAGCTTTACTTTTGCACCAACTGTCTTTGCTTTCTGAGGTAGTTCAGTGAGCTGGAAGGGATCTGTAGGGGACATGTAAAGAATATGTAAAGAAATACAAGTTTTTAAGGAATAGTCAAGCTCCATGTGCACATCATTCAGAGTATGCAGGGCTTTATTCCCCGAGTGTGCTCCAACATTGTGTGTCTTTCATATTCTGTTGTTTGAAAATCGGGGAAGGATTTAAAAAAAATCCTCTATTAATTCTTCCTTGAAACAGTCTTACTGCATTGAGGGGACAAGGCAATGATGGAGGAATTTCAGGGCTGATGAATGAAAAACAAACCTCTCTTAAAATTCAGGTCCTTAGGAAAGCATAGCATGAAGTGTGTTACACTGCAATCTCTTTCCCTCTCTTTCATCCTGCTGTTTAACTTCCTTGCAAATGGAGTTAAAATAACCTTCAAGGAGTTCAGGGTAGACTGGAGTAGGTTTAACTTTAAGATGGCTGGGAAGCACTATTTGCATTGCCAGCTAAAAGCCTTGCTTGAAGCCCGTTGAGGGAAAAAATAATATTAATGGCATTTCATGAAAATATTGTAATTTGTGGAAGGCCCAGAGTGACAAATTGGCTGGTTTGAATGTCACCGGGAAATGCTCCTTTTGCACAAGGCTTGCCTGAGACAGGATTTTCCTTGCTTTTGTTCTAAAACGAGATGCTTGCTGCCTAAAAATGCCTGCGATCCCTGCAGCGAGAGCTTCACCTCCTTGACAAGAGGATGGGAAGAGGAAGGTTGGCTGGATCGGGATGAATCCTGCACCTTTTTTTTTTTTCCCTCCCCATCTTTTTTTTTTTTTTTTTTTGCTAATGACACTTCCTTATGCTTACATTTCATTAAAGCTCTGAAATGGCTGAAGATCAGCCCGTACTGAGCATGCTCCGGGGTGGAGGCTGCACCCATGGAGTGAGATGGATTTGTGGCTGGAGGAGGGATAGGCCTGGAGTCAGGACCTGGAGGGACCCGCAGCCGGGATGGAGGTAGGGCAAATCCATGGGTTCCTTGCCGTGGCCCTGGGCTGGGGCAGCCAGGAGACCGGCTGGAGTGCAAAGCGTTGGAATTGATTCAAAAGCAGCGCAGTTAAACCACTGACACGAGATGGCTTCAAACGCTTCCTGCGGATCCGCGGGGAGGGGTTTGGAATACTGACCTTTGCTGGCTGCCGGGCCTGCGTGGAGAAGGGACCTGTGCAATGTCAGGCTGGTGACATGAGGTGACAGCAGGCAGGGGCTGCAGCCAGGGCTGAGCCTTCATGCTGGCAGGCACGTGATTGCGTCTCATCGTGGGCTCGGGCGCTAATTATCGTTATTAACGGGGAGCCTCGCAGGGCTCAGACCTGCTCTGAGCCGTTTAAACCCAGATCCGGCTGGGACTGTGGGAGGGCGAAAGAATGTTAAACTCAAACTCCCCTCTTGCAGACTTATTTTGCATTCCAGCGATGGCAAACAAGCCTTGCCACATCAGGTCCTCCAAACTGGCATGGAGAGGAGGGAATATGCACGTTTATTCCTTTGGCTGAGAGGTTTTTCTGTGCTTCTTTAATGTGTTGGTGAGTGGTTTTGGAGGAAGGAGGTGCGAGTTGTGCTCAGTTGGGCTCTTGGATTTTACTCGTAGTTGCCAGCTTTTTACAAGGAATGTGTAAGCCCCAGCAGGTATGTGCTGCATGAGCCGATTGACTCCAGTTGTTGTACAAGCACGCTGCGTGGTGAGGTGCCAATAAAACATTTACGTTGGCTCTGGATGTTTGTGTTAGTGAGGTGTAGGGCAGCTCTGGGTTGCTGTGGAGCAGGGGATGTCGGCTCTCTCTGACCTGTCCCCTCACATGGCAGCTGTGGCACGGGGAGCCCACCCGTGGTCTGGCCTAGCTGTGGGTACAGGTAAGGCGAGGGGTTTGCTCTGTCAGTGAATCCTTGGGTGGTACAGAGTTATCGTGTTTGACTTCCTGAGGAGAAATCTCTGTGATCACGGGCTGTCTGTGTGCTCTAAGGTACATCAGCTCTTCCTTCAGGGCACCTCTGGCCGATTTCACAGCACGGTTCAGGGGGTGACTGGCAAAGATTTGATTTTATTGCTGTGTCCCAGGTGATGGGCATTCTGCATGATGAGTCACTTCATTACCTTCAGTAACTCGCCGTTTATTGCCTGGTTCCATCTTCCTTGTGAACCCAACTCTTCCTCTGTGCTTTCTGGGCCTGTTTTGCTACATCAGCCCTGTGCTGAGCTGGTGACCAGCTTGCATACTGGGCTGGCTTTTATGTTCCCTGCATAAAATCCTGCTGGAGCCCAGCTTGCTGGCCAGGCAGAACTTCTCCTACTCTTTAATGGTCACTGACTTGTTTATGGCTGGATGAATACACAAAGAGGAGCATTTCTGTAAAACAAACAGCATTGTGATTGTACAGCGAGAGGGAAGAGGGGTTGATTTTCTTCTGTTCAGATGGGGGCTGCCTTTATGGCTCTGCAGAATTCACCCCCGTGGCTTTTCCTCCTTGTGTGACTCTGGCAGTGGAGGTGATCTCAGCCCCAAGTTTTCATGTCGGGCCTGGTTCCCTTGATGAGGAAATTCGACTTAATCAGTTTCAGCTGCTGGAAACCCACTGGTGTGCTGGTTGCTATTGTGCTGTGGGAAGGTGTAAGGTAGCCTTAAAGACCCACTGCCACCTTATGGCAGTTGCTGAGAAGCAGCGTCTGTGGAGCCAATTCCATAAACACACCATGCTCCCTCTGTTTCTCTGCTCCTCTTAACCAGGGATATTTGCGTGGAGGCAGGAGCTTTGTTTTTACAGAGTTCGTCTGCTCCTTCTGTTCCTTGCAGAAATTTGATAAAATCAGCAGGATGGCTGGGAGAGCCGTCAACAGGCGCTGTTCCGTAGGAGCTCATGATCTGGGGAGAGACACAAAGGCTTTGTGGAGCACCGATTCTCCTCCAGTGAAGAACTTGCTTATTTTCATGTCAGTGCCTTAATCCTTAAAAAAAATAGGTGTGAGGTCAAAGAACAGGGCCACTCTGACCACGTGAGGCTTGCTGGCAGGATCTCCAGCGCTTGTTGCAGCAGGAGGAGGATGGAATGTGCACAGCCATTTTCCCAGCCTGCTGCTGGCAGGGCACTGCAGGATGGCTTTGCACTGACAAATGGGGCCACTGTCCCCAAATAAACCAATAAAAGGTTGGTCTGTGGAGCAGTGAGTGTGCTGGAAGCACGAGCCTGCTTGCTGTGCTGGGGGTAGAGAATGCTGGATTTAGGACCCTTCTCCAGCAAGGCTGTGTTTGTACTGTAGGAGCTCTTGGTATGCCATAGCTGAATGAAGGAGGGAAATGGTGGATTTAGAGCTCCAAAATAGAAGGAGCTGTGGTTACTGTAAGTTAGAGCTGAAGGAATTTATAATTGGGAACTGTTAGGAATACAGTATGTTCTAAATTACAGCTGTCTGGCCAATATGCTGCTAAATAAAGTCCTAGGATTGCCCTGTAAATGAAATATTCAATGCATATTCTTATCAAAACATAGCAACATCTCCCAGAGAGCTCACATCTCAATTGCTGTCCAAGAGGATCTTTTTTCTTTTCCTTTTTTTTTTTTTTTTTTCCTTTTTAGTGTGTATGATTTACTCAATGCAGCATCCCAGGGAACATTTCTTGTTTCCTATTAAGTAAAAACAATTTTCAACTCTGCTGGGGGAAAAGGGGGAGGAAGGGAGATGGCTTGGAAGCTTTGGGGGAATAAAACCAGGTTTTGAAAGATAGGGAAAGCTCTGATTCCAAAAGATGCATTAATGACTGCCTGTTCTTTCAAAGCTGCTACCCGAGCCTGGAGATGGACATTGGAGGGTGCTGGGGATACCCAGTGTGTCCTGGGATATTCTGATTGAGAAGTGTTCTATATAACAGTTGAAGAGCAAAAGGAATGTTTGAATAGCTTGTGGTGGAGCTGGAGAATGGTTTATAGCAGTGCAGAAACGAGATTCCAGCAGAAATGCTGATCTCATACCCAAAGTCCCTTCAGCTTTTGGGATTGCTTCCGAGGAGGCTGAAAGGGAGCATCAGATTTGATCAACTGGAGGGTCTGCAAGAAGAGGAGCCTCATGGAAAAAAGGAAATGAGGAAAACCCTCTGTAATTTGCAGAGCTAAATATTGTTCTTCCTATAAAAAGAAAAACCTCCCTTTGCCTCCCACTTGGGCTTCCCCTGCAAGGGAGCTGTGAAAATGCTGGACTTAATGGTGTCATTAAGCAAAAGCCCTGAGGAACCTGGTGTCCTTTGTGAAGGGAGGTGTTAGTGCTGCTCTCTTCCTCCTAAAAATGTGAGATTTCTGAGAGGGGTGTTTGAGCCTTCAATCAGAGAAGGGAGGCCAGAGAGCAGTGGAGTGAAAATACCCTGTAATCTGTGGGCCCTGGCAGGAATGTTTGGGAAGGGGGGTGTTGGGTGTGGTGGGAAGGCTGCTGGAGAGTACTTGTGTTAAATAAAAGGCACAGCTTCTCGGGGCACGGGCCTGTTCTCATCCTCCATCAACAGCAAAACCTGTTCCACAGCCAGCCTGGAAAAAGGACTGTGACTGCTGGTGTGCAGCACCCGATCCCTGCCAAGGGAGGACAGGGGGGTCCCAGGCAGGAGACACCTCTCCTGTGCCAGTGGCTGTGCTCTGGAAGCTTCTTGCTCCTTTTGGATGACATAAATGTAAGGTTTCACTGACTGACACCCAGGCATCCCCCGTGGCAGAGATGCTGCTACGGCGCCGATCGATCGCTTGACTCAAGTTGGTTGTTGAAGCATCTGCAGTGCCCTGATGAGCTCTGCTTTTTCCTTTTTGTTTCTAAACAGTGTTTAGTGCTTTCAAGGATGGCCATGAGATGTGAAAAGCGTCTCTGGTAGCATCTGCTCTCAGTGTATATTTAACCTCAGCAGTGAAAACATGTCTGGTGTGGAGATGCAGTGGGGAGGCTGTGGCTGTGCCGCCGTTCTCCGGTGTTATTTTATCTCAGAAAGGGAATGTTGACTGTGGTGGATCATTGACACTGCCTTTGTTAATATCTTCGTTTCTATTTCTGGGCTCTTAATGAAAGCTTGGTAATTTCATGCTGCAAGGAAGGGCAGCACGTCAGCTGTTTTAAAGCCATCTTTGGTTTGAAGTACAGTAATCTTTTGATGCGGTGGATAATGCAACTTTTCTTTGCATAGCCGGGGTTTGTTGCTTTTGTTTGGGGATTTTTGAATTTGTCTTTAAATGAGTTACCTCTACACCTCTCAGTCACTGAGAGGAAGGCCAGGAAAATCTCATTTTGTGTATATTAAAACTTAAGATTCACATCAAACGAAAACCCGGTGGGTGAAAGAGTGATCCTTTCTTTATACTGTCACCTCAAATACTCCTTGCCTATGAATTTCAATCATCTCGATTTAGCCTTGTGTGTTTTAACTGTTTAGCAGTGAAACTTCTCCAGAGTGTGGAGAGGAAAACAACATCCTCATAGCCGAGGGAGATCCGAAGCAGCTCTTTGCTGCTTTAATTATTGCAGCTCTGCAAATGTGCCTGGCCACGGTGGTGAGAGAGCTGCTGGGACTGGAGGAAACGTGGCTTGTGGATGTTCCCAGCCTGGCAGAGCCGGCCATGGCTGCTGTGCTGTGCTGAGGCCTGGGCTGGCTTGGTGCTGGGGGAGGGCAAACATCATCCCCAGGCTCCTCCAAAGCTCCCCAGGGATTAGGATGGCCTTTTCCTCCCTACAGCGCAGGCTGCTCCCTGCCCTCCCCAGCTCACTGTCACACATTACACTCCACTCGTCTTCACTGTAGTTTCTACTCTTAAAGAGAACTCTCTCTTAAGGAGGTTGCTCTCCTGTGCTCTCCTCTTTGGGAAGGCTGTTTTTCCTTTGGCCAAGAGCACGCGGGTGGTGCCACGGGGCCATGTCGGAGTTTCCTCTTCCTTCTGGCCTCTTCCCCGAGGTTGCCGGCCCTCCTCCCCCTGCTCGGGGGGAGGTTCTCCAGCCCGACACCCGGCTCCAGCGGCCTCCTGCTCCTGCCTCCGATAAATGCCAGTCTTCCTTGAATCCCTTCCAGCCGAGCTCTGCTTACAGATGTTCCTGCGAGCTGCTCTGGCAGTTTTACTGGGAGCCTGAGCAGATATGAAGGTTGCCAAGAGTTTATGCTTAATTGTGAAGTGGAACAGAGACAAACTACTTTTATTTTGAAGCTAAAATTTCTTCTGTTATCTTGCTGGCTGGGCCAGCAGTATTGTAGGGTTTGACATAAGCTGAGCTTAGAGCTCCAGCACCTCGTAGTGAAGTATCCCTTCATCAGGGTGAGGATGAGGATGGATCCATGAGGATGTCCCTTCATTCCGTTCCCCCCCCGGCTCTTCCATGACTGTGTTTGTGATACCCTTTCAAAGTCAGTTGTATCAGGTCAGGTTATTAATCCCTAAAGTGAAAACGATCTCCTCTTCAGATCAGCGGTTCAGATCTCGAAGACACTGTCTTGGACACTGCTCACTGCATCAGTTTAACCCATGTGCCTTCATCCCAGCTCTCAGAGGTCGGGGGCTTTGTTAAGCACAACAAAATCAGCCCGGGGACGTCCCCAAGCCACTCACATCCCTCCCTGTCCCTCCTGCCTCTCCTTTTCCCACAGGCAAGTGCTACTCTTGAAGGCCACGAGACAGCACTGTGGTTTAAAAAGCTTTCTCTTTTTTTCAGGCGAGTGATCAGTTTTGAGGCCTGGCGCCCTGTCAGAAAGTTGACAGATGATCTGCATTACCGGTGCGTCCCCGGGATGCCCGGGATAATCGCGCTCCAATGGACGCCCTGGAGCCGGCAGGTTCTCTGTGAAATGGCTGCAGTGGAGGGAGCAGTGAAATGGGCTCTTCTGGGCATGCTCACTCTGTAGAGGGAGCTTTATCACATGAGCAGAAACTGAATCACTGCTCATGAGGATCTGGAATATGCAACTCTTGGAGTCTTCACCAGAAGAAGACAACAGCTGCCCGCAGGTACCGCAGGGTCCGTCCACCTCCCGTGCCTGGCGAGGCCCTGGCAGGGCAGGCTGCGTCCTGCCGGGGAAGGAGAAGCCTTGGAGAGGAGGAGCAGAGGCCAGGGAAGCATGGCCGGGGTTGTTTGTTCATTTGTTTGGATATTCCTGCGCGAGGCTGCCCCGTGCGCGGGAGGGCAGGCGGGCCGGGGTGACCCATCCCGCTGGGATGACCCATCCCGCTGGGATGGGTGTCCCAAGGGCTCGGAGGGGCCTCAGCACCCGGCGTTGCTGCTGGCAAACCTCGGGCTTTGTTTCCTCGTGCCTTGCGTTTGTCTCCTGGGGTGGGGAGGCTCGCTTGGGGTTGGTTTGGTTTCGGGGGTTTTTTTGGTGTTTTTAGGATTTGTTTGTGCTTTTTAAGCGTGAAGTTTCTGGAAAATTCTCCGAGGAGCCCTCCCTGTTTGTAGCTCTTAGAAGAAAAAGGAGCAGAGTCTGGGGTGCTCGAGCTGCTCGAAGACTGAACTTCTAAAGGGGAGGAGAGGGCCTGTGGCCACATGGCACCTCCTCACTGGGTCTCTTTTGACAGCCTCTGCCTATGCCTCACTTGGGTGGAGGCCAGAGCCAACAATATTTTACCAGGAAGAAGCAATCCTTTTTGTTTGGGGGTGACTTCCTCCTCTCTCTCTATTTTTTTTTTTT
>WEIU01051963.1:319292-388927 GCA_013389925.1 Aegithalos caudatus
CCTCTCTTTTTTTTTTTTTTTTTTTTTTTTTTCCTTCATAGTAGCAATCCAAGGAAACAGCTGATCAAAAGGAAACACCCCTGGTTGATTTCATGGCAGGAGGTCCATGCCTGCAACATATTTTAAAACTCAGCCCCCTGGTTCTGCCCTTGCTATTTTGTTGTTGTTTTTTTTTTTTTTGCTCTGTGATGTGTGTTACATGCAAGAACTCTGCTGGCTGCAACAAACCTCAGTGAGATTTGGGATAGACACAGAAGATCCCAGGGCCGTGGAAGACATGGACACCCCTGCAGAACACTGGCCTGAGCTTGCTGTGCTCCAGGGAGACCCTCAAAGCTGCAATGCAGACACAATATTGAATTTTCAATCAAGGAGCAGAATGTGAAGATGGCATTTAAAAGATTAGAGAGCTTACACAGGACAATCTGTGATACCTAATCTAAATAGCTATCGTGTCTCCACTGGACTATAAATGTGCTCGTTGTTCATCATCCAGAAGAAAAGGAAAAGGAAAAGGCTCCAGAAGTCACGAGGAAAGAGATGAGATTTCTCTTTAACAGCGAAGAGCTGAGGCCTTGACCTGCTGCCTGAGCAGCTCCAGCCAGGGAGAAAATGGGCTTTGGGCTTGATGAAGGCTGAGGGGACAACCAAAAAACCCACTGAGGAGTGTGAGGTGTGCTCCTGTGTGATGGTGACCAGGGTGACACCGGTGTGGCACCGGCTGACAGTGCCCAGCGCTCTGTCCCTGCCGGCTGGGGCCCTTTGGAAGCGTCTGCAGAGACGCAGGAAAGCCTGACCTACTTTGGAGGGAAGAGAGCTGCCGAGGTCTGGGCTTGGCACTGCTTCTCAGCAAGGGTTAAGAGCCCAAAGTGGGGCCTTTGGGCCTTGGTTTTGTTCCGTTTCATGTATTTAACTGACCGTGCAGTGCCAGCACGAGCTCTTGCCCTCGTCCCAGAACGTGTTTGGGTAGAACTAGGCTCCATGGCACACATGGGGCATATTCCTGCAGCTCAGGCTCTGTGAGATCAGCCCTGGGCAGGGGGCAGAGGCAGCTCCATGACCTGGCTCTCGGCAGCTCTCCCATGTGGTGCCATCTCCTAAGGAAAGAGAATTGTGTGCACCTCGTGCAATGGCAGCGAGTTCTTTTATTCAGGTAAAACAAGGAGTTTTAAGGAGCTTCATTCTCCTGGCCAGCTGGTTTGGGGGAGGGCTGGCTTGGTTCCTGCTGCTGCTCTTTGTTTTCCTTTTGCTGCTTTTCCTGAAGTTTTTCCTTCTCGCCTTCCCGCTCGTGGAGCTGCGAGTGGTCGAGGCATGGCCGCAGCGGGAGAGTGACCATGTGTTGGGGTCAGCCCAAAGGCTCGGGGCACTGACGGCGTGTGCTCCCTGCTTGCAAGCCTTGGAGGACCATATGTTCCTACAGTGACATGGAATGTCAGTGATTTGGAAACGAATCCCTGAGTTTGTAATCCTCAACTCCTATTTTCAGCCAGTTATTTTTTTCTGACTCCTCCGAATTCAGAGTTTTGACACCAACCCCTCTTTGCAGACCCTCATGGCCCCTCGTGTTTCCAGTGGGATTTGTCCCTCTTGTGTCCCTGTGAGCTCCTCGGTCTCCTGGGTGGAGGATACGTGTCTGGCTTTGCTGAAGGGTGGTGTTGGTCCTGGAGGGGGGCAGAGGAGCACGGCAGCCTGCCAGGATTTACAGTAGTCAGGAAAGCAGCAGGAGCGAAGCTCTCAAACTGTACAAGCTAATTGGAAAGCATCCATTAAAAAAAAAGAGAAGAAAATTTAGAAGGAGAGAAAATGTTGAGCAAGCTTTTAAAAAATATCCCGGACTCCAACACAACAGCTTGCATCCTCCAAACCAGGTGATTTATTTATGTTTTTTCTTCAGTCCCCATCAGGAGGGGGAAGGATGTGGAGAAGGGTCGAGGCAGTGGGGGTTAAGAAGGTCTGACGTGCAAGTGTCCTCCCTGCAACGCTGCCATACTGTGCCTGAGCAGCACAGTGGCTCTTGCAAAGGAAGCTTTTCACAACTTGTCCTTGTTCCAAGGATGAGGAAACCTCCAGCTCTTCTGGCATTTTCTCTCTGTCATAAGTCAGAGCTGCTTCCACCTGTGAAGTATGATCAGCATAGACAGGGAGAGGGCTGGAATGGAGCGGGGCTCTGAGCAACCTTGCAAGGCTTTTCATGGAGTTCTTGGTGTTAAATGAGGAACATTTCCCCTCCTCCTCTCCTCGTTTTCCTGTGTGCCTGCAAAAATACTCTGGTTTGCATTTAAAGGAGAAAACTCTATGTGCTGGGACTAAGCCAACTTGTTTATTTAAGGGAAATACCATATTTCCAAGCCCTTCTCTCACAGAGGAAAGCTCGGCAGAGGATGGCAGACTGGGCTGGGGATTGTATTTTTAGGTGACATCAAAGCACAGTTGTGATTCGAAGAAGCTAAAAATCATGGCTGGCATTTTGCACCGAGCCCTGCGAGTTCCTCCTCCCCACAGCCCCCACGGGGGTTAACCTCTCCCTCCAAAGCAGGTGGATTTTCACCTAAATCAAGGAGGGAAAAAAAGAAGAAAAAAAAGAAACAAAAACCATCAGGAAACAAACAAAAAAAAACCCAAAACAACAAACCCACCACCATCACCCCCAAGGCTTTTCCTTTCCCATGCTTTCACCGCCTGCCTTCCCCCGAGGGGGTGTTTGTGGCGGGGGCCGGGGCTCGGGGCAGGGGCCCGGGGCCTGTGTCGCTGTCAAAAGATGGCAGGTCCGTGTGTCCGTAAACAATGCGGTTATGAAATGGCAGCGCCGCCGCGCTGAGCATGCTCGGGAGCTGCCTGTAGGGGGAGGCGAGCCAGAAAGATGATCTAATTCCGTGCAATTCTTGGGATTGAAGGAAAAGACCAGGCTCCACTCTTAATGACAGAGCAGAAAAACCAGGCCCCACGCCGGGGACGAAGCCCGTAGGCCATGGAGGAGAGGGTGTGAGGATCTCCCACCTCCAGGACTTCGGGTGCTGGGCAGCGCTGTGTCGCTTTCTCGCCCTCCAGCAGAGTAAGGCCTTGGTGAGGTTTTGCTGTAGTTATTAGAGGGACAGGCCCGAGGGTGCAAGTTTTATGATGATGATTATTTTCATTATTATTTTGTCTTTTTTTTTTTTTTTCTCCCCCCTTCTCCCCGTCCGCTTTCCCGGCTCGCAGGCACCGCTGTCTCGCTGCTTGGCCGCTCGATGGCCGGAGGTGACCCAGGTGAAGGTGGCGTGGGCAGCTCAGCCAGGCCCTCGTGGTCCCACAGGAACCCACGAGGGGCTTTCCCTCCTCTGCTGCCCCATGTGCCCTTTGGCTGGGCCCCATGGGGATGGGCAGGGGGACAGGGACCTGCTCCGCTGGCTGCGGTGCTTTGGGGCGGGAGGAAGAGGAGCGTGGAGGCTGAAGAGGTACCTGAGCCCCATTGATGGGGGTCAGCTGCCTCCCAGCTCCCCTGCCCTGGACTGCTAGAATCTGCTTGCTCCAGGCTCCTCTTGGTGCTCTGGTTCTGTCCTGGCTCAGCCAGAAAAAAAAAACTGGGTGTTTCTGAAATGGCTGGTTTGCTTTTGCTAGAGATAGTGATGAATCTTGGTCTCCATTTTAGGGTTTTCTTCCCTCCCTCCCCTCCCGGGGGCTAGGAGAAGGCAGGCAGCAGCTGGACTCCTTGCTACCCTCAGCCCGTGGAAGGAGGGGACGCCTTTGTCTGCTCTGGATTTACATTTGCCTGCACACACAAGTTGCACTGGCTTTAACTCTACTGGGATGCAGCTAGATGGGCCTGGAAGCAGTGAGGAAGTGTAAATCGATCTCCCCTTTCCAGGAGGGCACGGGCTCTGCAGACCCCCCTTGCCTGAAGCCTGCACGCCGTCGTGGAATGCCTTGGCTTGGGAGAAGGCACTTTAAGTCCTGTTGTGTTTCATGCACGTGTCTCCGTGTTCCCAGCTGTTGCATGCAGGGACTTGCACCTCTTTCTTTGCTTCCCCCTTTCTCGGGGAGTTGACGTGTGCAGCTGGAATAGGAGGAGAGGACATGGGGGTTGAGAAGGAAGTGTTTCTTTTCTATGGAGAAGAGTCTGGATGAAAGGATTTCAGGAGACAAAAGAATTGCAAAGAATTTGATTTGGGAGCAAACTTCAGGCTGAGGGCAGTGCTTGTGGCGAGCTGCAGATAAAATTCCATGTTCACATGATTGCATGAGGCTTATAAGGAAGTGGCCTTAGCCTGAAAAAAAGGAGCTTTGAGACTGGTGACTGCTTTGTAGGCCAGGTACGCTGGTGGTTGTGTTTCCTTCCTTCTCCAGATCAAATGCTTCTGTTGTTTCTAATGACAGGCCCGTGGTCAGCGTCCCCATGAGCCTTGAGCCCGGGCCTTGCCCAAGCACAGCGCTGAGATCTGAAATGAGCAGCCTCCCCATGCCTACAAAAGAAACACTCTTTTTCTACAAACATTCTCTTAATCATTACTTCCTATATAATTAACTACAAAATGTTTGTCTTCTCTTCAAGGCAAAGGTTATTACGAGCAGACTGGTTTGGGTTGCGTTATTTTTATTTTTATTTTTTTAAGAGAAGGAGGGAAAAAATGAGTGAATAAGAATCTGCTGCTGCTGGGGTTGCATCATTTGTTGAGAGATTTGCCTCTGCTTTGCTCCGGCGTTGCTGCAGCCCTCGTTTTCCTGGCTGGTGGGAGCTTTCCCTGGGGCTGTGTCCTGAGTGGGGTCTGGTGTCACCTCGCAGGGGTTGGTGACCAGCTGGAGGCTTCCAGGCAGGATCAGTGCTGTCCATCCCGCAGAGGTGTTGGTGCTTCCGCTGCCCCGGATGGGATCAGGCACTTTGAGGGGTCTCCTGCTCCCAGCCCTCTTCCAGATGGACCTGCTGTGTGTGCACAGCTCTGCTCACAGTAACGCTGCTGCCGAGCCTCAGGTTCCCAGACCGTTGATTTTTAAGACATAAAAAAAAAAAAAAAAAAGAAAAGAAAAAAAAAAGACCCTGGTGAAGGTAGACATCTTGGCACCTCAGCCTGCGCTCCTTCCCGGGCTGCCAGGAGAGCAGGGAGCTCGGGCTCATGATGTAACTCTGGTCCCTTGGGCTCGGTAAGCTGCAATATGTTGGAGTTTTGCTGTGCATGTGTTGTCTTTGCCTATAAAACCTGTTAGGACCTTTGCGAAGGGCACCCTGATGGCTGATGAAAATGCCAAGGAGAGGAGGCTGCGAGAGCTCTTTCTGTGTTTCCCAGCTTTGTTCTTTTTCTCTTCTTTCTTTGCCTTCTTTATTTTATTTTTTTTTTCTTTTTGGTGGGCCTTTTTTGCTTTTTGGATTTTGTATTTTTTTGTTATTGTTGTTGTTTTTTTGTTTTAAAGGCACCACTGTAGTTTGTAGTCATCATCTGTTTGGAAATGCTGCAGAGCCTTTCCTTGGCCGGTCTGACCTGTCTTCCATCCCCTCCAAAGACCTCATGGAGGAGAGGAAGCTTGTTTTCTTGTAAACAGAGGCAGAGAGGAAAAAAACTAAACCAGCAGTAGCTCCTCTGCTTTGCTCCTCATGGCTCTTAAAGCCCTTTCAAAGACCCAATCGGTCTTTCTTCAGATGCACTAATTTTTTCTACTCTTTGAAATCTAAACGTTAATGGTTGGAGGGCGAGGGGGGGGGCAAGAATGCTCCGTGGCTGGTGGTGTGTGCTCTTTATGGAGGTTCTCCAGCCACGGATGGTTAATAATCAGTCCGGGGTGGGCGAGGGAATGGAGACAGACGGCTGCGGGAAAGGGGGAAAGGAGGAAAAAAAAATAAATGGAGCGAGTGAGACTTTTATTGTGAAGCAGCGTGTGCTTGGCAGTTGGCTTTGTTGGGACTGCTGCAAGAGCAGACATTTCTCGGCGGGGAGGGTGGGTATAGGATTTCCCTGCCAATCGGGAGCGGACGGATGGGGCATGGGGAGGGTGAGCAGAAAGGGAAGTTTGCTCTGGATTTAAGGGAGGGGAGGGCAAAAAAAAAACACCCAACACACACACATACAAAAGCTGGAGGTATTGACACTTGCGGTGAAGTTGGTGCTAGGTTGGCTGGGTGGAGCTGGGTGGGAATGAATGGTGCTGGGTGTCCCACGGGTGCCCTCGGTGCTGGGTGCTGATGGAGCAAGGATGGGAGAGCTGGCCTGGGGGGACGAGGCTTCGAGCGCTTTGCAGGGGTTTCCTGTAGCTTCCTTCTGATCAAAATGCTTCAAAATTCACAGTTGGCTTTTAATTTTATTTTCATTGTTTCATTTTCTACCTCGATGCCGAGTTTTTGTTGGGAGGTTGTAACATTGTCGCCTCTGCTAGGGAGGGCTTTGTCTTTGAGGTAGGAAGCAGGAGAGCCTGTGAGATGCCACCTCAGCCAGCCTTGCCTTGGCACCCAGCTTTTGTACTCTCAAAGGACAAAAGTGATGGTTTCTCTCTTGGAGTTGGGAATTCTGCTTTGAGAGCTGGGCAGGCAGCTCTGAGCTGCTGGCGACTGCAGCGAGCAGGGAGGGTGGTCAAGTTCTCCTGGACTCCAGGGTTCCTGCAGTGGCTTTTGTTCATGGGTGAGCAGCAGCAACGCCTCTGTGGAAGGGAGAGGGTGGCTGGTGTATGGAGTGAGGATACTGCTTAGAAAATACAGAAAAACTTAGGCTCAGATGGCTCAGAATGGCCCCTGGAAATCCTGGGACTTCTTGTATGAGTCAGTGGAGGAGCAGGAATATCAAGACCTCTCCTTGTTGCAACAAAGGTTGGGAAAACAAACTGGTCCCTGTTTGACTGACTGAGACTCTTTATTTGCTGCTGGTGCCTGTGGCGAGGGCCTGGGTGCCCCTGGCTGTAGTGGGAGCCAGGGGTGCCCTCGAGCACTCTGAGCTCTCTTTGCTCAAATAATCCATGAGAAAAACCAAGGTTATTCCCAGTTTACAAGAGGTCTGACTAGAGGAGAGGTAGGGTTTACAAGCTCCTGTTTGCAGCAAGGATATGTATTACTGGCTCAGCAAATAAATAAATAAAACAGCTGCTCTATGTTCAGAGTTTGGGGTGTGTTTTATGATCATTTCTCAATGGAAGCTGTTGGCCAGTGTCTGCTGAAGGTAGGTTCTGTGTCAGGCTGGGCTGAGCTGAGCTTTCCTATGCTCACAGCAGCTTTTTGTTCTGTGACTGGAGATCTGAAGGTGCTGTGCTGGGAGCACAAGTTCCTGGTGCTGAGAGCACTGAGATGTGGCTGGGCTGTGTGGGTTTGTGTCTGATTGTGCTCGGGGCAGGCTGGGGACAGGCAGGGACAGGCAGCCACCCACAGCCTCTTTCCTGTGCTATGGGAGCCATCCTTACAGCTCTGGGCCTGGCAAGTGGTGGAGGTTTTCCCAGGAATCTGTCTCCCTCCTTCCCTTGGTATGTGTCTCTGCCACGGTGGATTTGGGTGCAGGACAGGGTGATCCTGCCAGGATCTGGGGCTGGATGAGCCCTGTGTGGGGCTGGGGGCTGCTCTGCAGCACCTGCCAGCCCAGGGCATTGTGCTGAGTTCACCAACCTGGCAGGGTGGCTGCTGACAGCAACAGCAGCACCAAAGCCCATCTCCCCTGCCAGCTCTGGACAATCCCAGGCGGGCATGGGCGAGCTGCTGGGGAGGTTTGGGAGCTGCCACACCGGGCTGCGTGCATGCCTCATCCCCCTCACTTGCTTTAAGGGAGGTGGGCAGGTTGTTTTTCTTTCTTTATCACCCAGCGTGCTTTAAACCCTGTGATTTGCATGGCTGCAGGCACCATCTGCTCCCCGTGCTGGCCTACAACAGTTGGCTTGACCTGGGCTTATTCTTGTGCTGCGGCGCCGGCAGCGCCCTGAACCCGGCACCGACCTCCAGCTCTGCAGGGCACTCCCCAGCTCTGCCTCCACACCAGTTCTCCCCCTAAACACAGCTCTGCCAAAGACCCCTTCTAGTTCATTTTTTTAAATATGATTTTCCTGCTGGTTTAGTTTGGTTGTTGGTAGTTTTTTTTATTTTTCTTTTGTTTTGTTTTGTTTTGCTACTTCAAAATAGAAATAGGAGAAGATATTAAGGCTACAAACCTGAGCTAACAATGTGATGCTAGGCCTGTGAAAGGCAGAGGAGATGAGCAGGTGTTCCCTTTGTACATAAATTTTTTTTTAAAGAGGGAGAGAAAGAAAAATTGCTTTCTATAGAATTAAAAATAGAGCTCATTAACTTTAATAAACATGGATGTTATGAATGAGGAGTTAGCTGTAGCTGACTGATGGTTTGCATTTTTGGATGTTCGTTTGAATGAGCTACAAAAAAACCCAACCAAGGCACCAAAAGCACATGGGCTGGAAATGTTGGTAAGTGAGGTCATAGTGAGAAGTCTGATAGATCCGCCTGCCCCACCCAAAGCCTAAAAAGTTCTGTGGGAGTCAGAGTCACCTCCTCAAGATGCCTTTCATGCAGATGGACTGAGCAGCATTCCCAGGCACGTTGCACTGGGGAAATCTGTCTGGCTGCATCCCACCCAGGCTGGGAGGTGCCAGCCCTGGGCACAGCCTGGAGCCCCTGTGCTCCTCGGGTTGTCAGCTGGGGCCAGCCTTGCCGTGTTTTATCTGTGACCTGTGCCTTGGTGGCAGCTTCCTGGCAGCCTTTATTGTGCAGAGGGAGGTTTGGCCGTGCTGTAAACAGGATGTGTCCATGATTGTCTCTTCTTTTCAGTGCACTGTGTGTCTGAGCTCAACCCTGATGTTTCTGCTTTTTCTCCCCCACCGTAGCGAGCAGTGCTGAGTAAGGGAGAGCCAAGGAAAGACGGCTGCATGAAGACTGAGCTGCTGAAAGACATCACCAACAACAAGGAGGAAGGTGAGCACCTGCCCTGCTTGAGGCTCAGGGCTGGCTTGTGAGGTGGGCACGTGATGGGGACAAAACTGGGGGCTTGGAGATGTGCTCAGTGCCCCCAGCAGCTCAGGTGTGCTCCCACAAACACAGGCTCCCTTCTCCTGGGTTTGTTCTCAGCAGGGCTCTTCCACTGCAGATGCAGATTTGCTTTTCAGTCCATCCCTCACCACTCCCCTAAAGAAGGAGATCTAATTTTCACTTCTGCCTTGGTGTGAAGTGCACAGGAGTTACTTTGAACTTCCTGTGTGTGACTGCTTTTAGCTGAACTCTGATCCATCCCCAGGCTGACCTTTTCCTCCCTCTAGGAATGTTGACTTTCTGTTTTGCTGAGGGTTTCTCTCTTGCTGCAGAGCAGCCCCAATGGCTGCAGGGTGGCTGGAGGGGTCAGACACCCCACACCTCGTGGCTCCTGTGTGGGTTCTGCAGCTTTTACTGTGCAGAATGCAGCACAGGTTCAATTGACAAAGTCTTTTCCTGCAGGGTTGTCTGTGAGTTACATGCACACAAATCTAAGGGCTTAATAAATGTGTCAGTGGGATTAGGGAAAAAAAATCCCACCACCCTTTATCTTTCCCCCAACTCCCTCCTTTCTTTCCATGGTTTTATTATTCCTGGACTAGTTACTTCTCATAGCTCTTCAGGGATTTGGTGTAGTTTTGTTCTCCTTTCCATAATAGAGCATTAGGAAAGCACTGAACTGGCCCCATTGAAATCCCTACTCTTATCTAGAAGCAAAATTTTGGACTTAATTCAGTCGTGTGTGAGTACAGCATTGCTTTTTCTTTCTTTTCTGTCCAGCATAATGTTTTGTCAAGCTGCTCTAGTTAGAAAGTAAAGCTCAGAACAGGCAGAAATACTGAATGCTGTGTCAGGTGCTTGGATATTAACTGGGAGCACAGGAATCCTGCAGTGGGGACCTCTGGTCTGGGCAGAGCAGAGACAAAGTCTGAGGTGTCAGGAGGTGCCAGTGGGAGGTTGCATTGCTCTGGGGAAAACTCACTTTGATCCCTTGCCTTTCTTAGCTCAGGATTTTAAAGCTTGTTTGTGTAGCTCTTGGTTGATCTTAAGGTGTCAAGAATCTGTGCAGGTAAAAAATCCAAAAGGAGGGTGGGAAGAGACATTTCTGTGCCTTGTCACTGATTTGGACTTGGAGCAAATGCTGTGTCAGAGGGAAGCTGAGAGCCCTTCCTCAGGAGGCTTCACAAGGTGCTGAAATTCCAACCACTCCAGTCCATTGCCCAGCTCTGTTCCCTGGGAAAGGAGGCTCCTAAATGTGAGTCTCTGTTCTTCTGGAATGTTCAGAAGGTGTCCTTGCCTCCCCAGGCACAGCACGAGTGTCCCAGACCATGGAGTGTGTGCTGCAGTGCTGGGACATTGTCCCTGCTGTCCCTGGCTCCCCAGCTGGGATCTTTGGAGGATCACCACCACCAGAACATTGGTTCATGGCCCAAAAGCCTGTTAATAACAGTGTTTAGTGCTGGCACAGAACTCACATTTTTGACTGTTGCATGAACATGAAATCATTCCAGCAGACTTGCAGGGTGGCGTGGAACAGTTTCTTTGAGCTCAGTTTTCTGGCTCAGGGATGGAGCTGGGATGTGTGGACTGGAAAAGCACCTTGAAGTCTCAGCCTTCCCTCTTCAAGTTTTCTTGAGCAGTCATTTCCCTTTAGTGAGGAGGATGATGCTGTTGAACGTCTGTCAGTGGCACAAACACAGGTTTAGTTTGGGCTGCTGAGGGTGTGTTTGGTGGGGCCATGGCCTGCAGCAAGTGACTGAGCCTGCTCTGGATTGTGTTCCCTTTGGGAAAACCCCTGGCAGGTAAGCTGGCAATATTAAACCTGGCATCTAAACTTCCAGAGGCTTGAAGCTGCAGATCCAAAGGCAGACTAAAGGTGCTGTTTGGGCTAAAAGCTTACTGTGAATTGCTCTCTTTTCCCCTCTTTTCACTCCCCACTGACTCAGAAAGGTGCTGATGCTGAGGGCGGGTCCCCATTGGAATTGTGTCAGCACATCCCAAAGCTCCACTGCTGCCTCTGAGTGGCCTTGCCCCAGTTCCACCTCTGTACAAACCTGAGCTGTGCCTGAGTCCAAGACAAGACAGGAAATTCAGGTAGCTGAAGCCTTGGCTGATTTTTAGGGGTCTGACCCCAAGCAAGGCCTGCCAGCTGCAGTGGTGCCTGTGAGCACTGCCTGGCTCCAGCACTGATGAGCATCATCGTGTTGGAGATCTCCATGAGGATCTCCTGTTGCAGGGAAGGCTCTGCTGTGGCTCCTGCTCTGGCTCTTCCTCCTCAGCTGAGCTGCCCCAGTTCATAATCACAGAATCACAGACTGGTTTGGGCTGGGAGAGACCTCAAAGCTCATCTCATTCCACCCCTGCCACGGTCAGGGACAGCTTCCATAGAGCAGGTTGCTCCAAGCCCCATCCATCCTTACTGGTGTGCTGCTTTGAGGCAGTGGACCTTCCCTGGGGGTCCTCAGCCTCTCAGCCTTCACTTGGGACACCTCAGCAGCTGGGAGTGGCTTGTTGGTGTTTGGAATGGGGTGGGTGCCTTCAGGGAACATCCTGAGGCCTTTGGGTGGGCAGTTGTGGGGTTTTGTTCTTTGTTCCTCAAGGGGTTGCAGAAATGCCCTGTGGTTCCCATCTGGGCTGTCCTCTTCTGCCTTCATCCTGATAAAGAGAAATAATTGAACTCTTAATGTAACATGTCCTTGTAAGAACAAACTCTTTGCATGTTCCAACAGTTTTATTTCCAGTTCTGGGGGTGAGTCTCAGCCTGTGGAAGTTGTTCACTAGGCTCAGTGTCCCTGTCTGAGTGAAATTGCTCAACACAGATAGAAAAAAACTGTGGATGAGGCTGCTTTGTGGTCCATGGGAAATGTTCCAGTTCAGTTTTACATGTGTGTGTGAGCTTAGGTCCATACTTCCCTTTGTCAGGGTGGGGAAGGGGGCAGGGAGATGGGAGATGAGTGGAAAAAAAGCTTTTATTAGGCCATATTGTCTTTAGTCTGACTCAGAGAGAAACTATTAAAAAGTGGTTTCTTTGCAAGAATTGCAAGTGAATTCAGCTCTCCTCTGTGCTTCACTCCCAGCTCTGTGTCTCCCCTGACCTTTCAAGGCTAACCACTCCTTTTCTGATTCCCCAGGCCCAGGGGTGGAAAGTTCCAGTAAAGCAGCAGCACAAAGGAGCAGGAATGGGTGTTGGGAATTAAATTCTCCATTTGCTGTGGTGTTTCTTCACCCAAGGCAGCTGCTTTACAAGAGCCACAGTGCTGGAGCCTAGTGCTGGGTGAGACCTGCACAGTCACTGCTCCCAGATAAACTTCAGCCTGCTTTGAGAGACTGTCAGGGGTTTAAACTCCTGGAGGGGCCTTTTTTTTTCCCTTTTTTCTCCCTCTTATTGCAGGTAGGAAGCTGCTGTGAGCACAGGAACTGCTGCTTTCCACTGAGCAGCTGCAGCCTTTGCATTCCCAGGTGCAGGGATGGCAGCTTGAAAGGAGGGAAGGACTAATCTGCTCTCCTCAGGTACTTGGCACTGGGATCCCCTGCTGAGGCTGACAGCAGGAGCCAGGCAGAGCAAAGTGATGCTTCAGGATTTTACATGTTCACCCAGCTGTGCAGAAGGCACTCCCTGGGTTTGGGAGCCTTGCTCCAGGGAGGATGTGCCTGTGGCAGCCCTGGAGCAGGAGCATCCCTTGCACACAGCTGGGCTTGGGCCTCGTGGCTGTGACACCATCCCATGGCAAAGGCATGAAGGAGATTCCTGGGGCTGCTAACCTGTTCTGAGTCATTAAACTGTTGAGGCAGTTTAGCTGTTAATGTTCAAACTGTGTCCTGGGGGATAGGAGGGCCAAGGGAATGCTGGAGGGCATTTTGGGGTGGCCAGCAGGTCAGGGGAGATGATCCTCCCCTTCTACTTGACCAGATATGGAGTTTTAGGTTCAGTTCTGGTCTTTATGGTTCAAGAAAGACAAGGAGCTGCTGGAGAGGGTCCAAAAGTGATGTAGGGTCTGGAGCATCTCTCATATGAGGAGAGACTGCAGGAGCTGTGTCTGGTTAGTCTGGAGCAGAGAAGTCTCAGAGGGGATGTGGTCAGTGCACATAAAATCTCCAAGGGGTGTCAGAGGATGGTGCCAGGCTCTGCTCAGTGGTTCTGGTGACAGGCCAGGGAGCAATGGCCAGAAACTAAAACACAAGAAGTTTCACCTCAGCATGAGGAAGGTAAAAAGAGCTCTGGATTTGGTACCTGGGGAGGGTGTGGAGTCTCCCTCTCTGGAGACATTCCAAACCCACCTGGACATGTGCCTGTGTCACCCCCTTCATGGAGGAATGACATCTGTGCGCTGGGACATCTCCCATCTTCAGAGGGGCTTGGGGGGAAGAAGAGACCATCAATGACTCACCCCAGAGGGGAACTTCTGCCTGCAAACACATCTGCCTGCATTTCTTGGCTTCAAAATGCTCTTTTTTGGCCTCAGTCCCAGAATCCCAGACTGGTTTGGGTTGGAAGGGACCTTAAAAAGATGATCCAGTTCCAACCCTGTGCCATGGGCAGTGATGCCATCGTGGGTGAGGTTGCTCAGGGCCCCTTCCAGCCTTCAGTGATGGAGGGGGTGCTTTCCTTCCCAATGGATTCAGGGTCTCCAGCTGCCACCTCTCCCTCACCTGTGTGCTTTCAGCTCCTTCCTTCTGATGGCAGCTGGGCTCTTCTCTGCTTGGCACTTTTCCTTTTTGTTGGAGTTTGGGGAGGAAGAGGGGAGGGAGCTGCTGTAACACAAAGATTAAAAGCAGGTGCTTTTCTCACTTTTATCCAGCAGGACAGTTGGGTATTGAATCAAAGGCTGTGGGATCTGTGGTGTTTTAAAGATGATCTGCAAAGTGGTTAAGGTAGAACATCTGTGAGATGTGTGTGTGTATAAATACAGCTGTGTGCACTTTTTGGTCTCACTTCCAAATCCTGAGCTTTTCCTCTAAGCTCTGTCTTTGCTTAGTTCATTTAAGCTAAGTTCATTTAAGCTCTGTCTTTGATTAAACATTTCTCTTTCAGCAGCTGAAGCCTCTTGGCTCTGCCTGGGCTCTGTGCTGAGGACTCTGGAAATGCATGGAAAATCCCATGGGCAGAGAGTATTTTGCCTCCACCAGTCCCCAGCACCAAGATGCTCAGAAAAATGTGTGAAAGTTCCAGATGAGATAGTAGTGCATTTGTTCCAGAATATATTTTTTATTTCTATTTCTTTTCTTTTTTCATTCTCTTTTCCCTCAGGCCTGGTGGCTGCAGTTTGGCCTGGAGTACAAGGGCTCCTATCATTTATGTATTTTTCTTATTTTGTTTCACTGAGCAGTGAACTCCAAACCTTAAAAAGACACTTAAGCCTTTATTTTTTTTTCAGAACATTGTCAAAGTAGTACTGAGTTTTGAGTTGATGCCTGGCCTCCCTCAGATGGGAAGTTTCTGTGGGTGCTTGTCCTGTTGTCCCCTCTGGCTGTGGCCAGGCTGGCTGGTGGGGACAGTAACACATCTGTTGGGCAGCCTCTGCCCACAGAGAAGTTTTGGCAGGCTGGACCCAGCTCTGGCAAGCTCCAGGGCAGGACTGGAGCCAGCTCTGGCTCTGCTGGAAGGGCTGGAAACCCCAGCAGGCAAAGACAGCAAAGAGGAACTGGTGTGTGGGCTGGGACAGCAGGGGTGGCTTTAATTTTACCTAATTTAGGAGGGGTTTTTTAAAGTTATCGTTCTAATTCTGAATTAATTGAGCTTGTTTCTGCTTAGGCATGGTAGCAGGCAGGTTAGACATGGTCCAGGCAGGGGTGAGTTTGTCCAGAGATGTCTGAAGTCAGCCTGTGCTGCTTCTGAGCTGTGGGTTCTCTCTGTTGCTTGCAGTGGTGGCTTAGGGACCCCTGGAGTCAGAGATGCCTTTTAGACACCTAAAATCAGATGAGGTGGTCTCATCCTGTCTTGGCTTCTCCCCTGCTTTCATCAGAGTCTGTTTTCTTCAGGGAATTTCATTTCCATTTTGAACAATTGTGATGTTCTGAGACAAAAACTTGAGCCTGACCCTTCTGCCTGAGCCTGGGGAGGGCTGGGAGCTCTGCAGTGCTCTCAGGGAGTTGTTAATTCAGAGGAGGGATTTAAATTTAGTATTGGGTATTCTTTGCCAGGTGGAGTCACAGGGGTAATGGAATAGCCCAACTTCCTGAGTCTTAAATTGCTTTTGTTACTAAAATGTACCCAGCCCCTAAATAATATGTTTTTATTGAAGTTTGTGCCAACTATGTATCAACTTCAAATACCAGCAGTAAGTCTCTTGAACACCTTACCTGGGTTTTAAATCAATCCAAGCTCAGATGGGCATTCAGGCAGTGCTGAGGTCCATGGGAGAAGCTTTTCCTGCTGCATCTGGCATTGGGGATGCCTAAAGGAGCTTTGAAAGGACTGGGATACTTCTGATTAATAAGGTTTCACTTCATGGATGCAGGCCAGAACTTCCTACCTTTTATTTCTTTCTAATTAAAGAAAGGGTGGTTATAGATTAAAGAGCAGTAAGTGAGTTGGAGAGAAAACTGGATGTAGAGAAAATCTCTTTTTGTCCTACTTAGAAGGGATGAATGCTGTAAAGTCAAAAAGTTTTAGAGAAATACCAACTTTACTTTTATAATTCCCTTGCACTTGCAGCACAGGAGCAGAAAAGCTGCTGAACAGCATTTTCAAGGGGAGAACTCACTGCCACGAGGTGTATTTGAAATGAGGATTTTAGCAGGTTTTCAGTGAGGCTTTTTTTGGGCATGAAAAAGGGGGGATGAAAAGGTCACGTCAGGAAGAAGTGTTTCTGTAGGTGTCTGGAGCTGGTGAGGAGCTTCTGGGGACTGTTGGATTCAGAATTGTCATTGTGAGGCTCCTGCTGGCTCTGGTTTGTGTTCCCATCCCTGTCTGTGGGCCAGAGTTCAGCAAGGCTGTGAAATATGTTGAGTTGTGCCTGTTCAGCAGTGCTGTGCAGGTGCCCTTGGTGAACCTGGGATGGCAATTCCTGTTTTCCTGTCACCAGATCAGGTGTCTTGGTTGGGAAAACCCAACCAGCTCGCTTGAGCTGCCATACAAATTGTGATGCAGCCCTTGACATAAACTGATTCTCCATGGGCAGCTCTTTAATTTGTGTTCCAAATGGGGGTGATGGGCTGGTGCTCCTGCAAGGAGCCCAGAGCTGTGCAGGAGCTCAGTGTGTAGAAAACAATTCTAAACTAAAAAGCCATTCCAAACTGTTCATGGGTTTGTTTCAGTGCTGCCAGAAGAGGGAATGGGAGAATGGAAGGGGTTTTACCCCAAAGAAAGGGAGGATCCTGCTTGCAAGTGCCTCAGGATTGTTGGAGGCTGGAGGGAAACTTGGTTTCTCTTCCTGCTCAGTCCTTGGCCTCTGCTGTGAAATTCCATCTCTCTGTTTCATCAAATCTCTGCTCACACAGGTTTGGAAGGCTGGTGCCACTTCCACAGTCAATCAGATTGCATTTCACAATGAGGGAAATAAGTGTGTGTGTGTGATTTTAATTTGAGCTTCATGGATTTTTCATAAAGCCCGTGATGCTTTCTGGAGTAATGCAGTTACTTTTCCCCTAGAGCAGTGCTCTAATTCACATTGTTTTGGTTGCCTTCATGGCAGGTAGAGCAATTCCTGCCCTCTGCTTATTCAGTTTATCTCATAGTCAGCCACTGAAGTTATTTGACTGCTCTGGTGGGAGAACACAGTGTTTAAATCAACAAATATTGAAGGCTTCGTTCAGCCAGGTGCCTAAAGCTGAGCTCTAGAAACCTCCAGCTGTGGTTAGAGAGCTTATTTTTTTGTTGCTTTTCTTTTTTTCCCTGGCACTGACTTTGCTGCAGTAATTGCTTAAATGGCCTTTTAAAGACCCTGAATGCAGAAAAAGAAACAAGAATTGAAAGAATAAAGGCATAGTTGTGGCTCCCTCTGCCCACAGCTTTTCAAATAGTTAAATAAAACAGTGGAAAAGGGAGCACTTAATCATCTCCCAAAGTTATTGCTATCAAAAACAAACCCCTGTGCCTCTTTCTGTACACAGGGAGGTCTGGGTGGTGTGAGAGGGAGCAGGTGGAGGTGATAACTTTGATTCCTGCTTGGAGAACCCTCAGCCACTGCTCCTGCAGGTGAGGTTTGTGTCTCTGTGTGCTCCAGAGAGCACTGGGGAGCAATCTGGGGATGATTTGGAGCTCTCTCTGGAGGCTGTGAGCCAGCAGAGCCCACGTGGGCTGCCTGGAATTAGGGGGAATGGATTTCTTAGTGCAGTGTCCCACCAGGAAAAATGGCCAGAGCTGATCCCCAGGGCAGAGTGACCACTCCAGGTTTGGAGAGACTTTCCAGATACACCTGGGAAGA
This sequence comes from Aegithalos caudatus, assembly GCA_013389925.1. Lineage (NCBI taxonomy): Eukaryota > Metazoa > Chordata > Aves > Passeriformes > Aegithalidae > Aegithalos > Aegithalos caudatus. Next base: position 336,573 of record WEIU01051963.1, read on the forward strand.
AGCTTGGTGCCCCACATCTGTGGCTTTCAGCTGGAAATCAGGAGCATCAGAGAGACTGTCCCCCTCTTAATTGATGAGCAGTCTGAGGCTGGAGGGGTCAGATGCTGCAGGAGGTTTTTGGGATGCCCCTGGGCAGAGCCTGGTGTGAGCTCAGCACTGACCCTGTGTCCAGCCAAAGATTGGATTGGATGCTTCACAGTGCTTCACCAGGCCTAAGAAGACTTTCAGTTTGCTGGAAATGTCTTTAAATCTCAGATGGAAACCAAAACCCAGGAAGTTTAGGGAACAATAAGGTTGTTTGAGATACCAGAAAGCATCACTTTTAGAATCTAGAGCTGCCAGTGCTGTTGGGCAGGAATTGTACCCAAATCTTTCAGATCAATGAAGTGGGAAGGAGATACTAAATATCAGGGCAAGGTTCTTCCCCCAGAGGTGCTGGCACTGCCCAGGCTCCCCAGGGAATGGGCACGGCCCCGAGGCTGCCAGAGCTCCAGGAGCCTTTGGACAGCGCTGCCAGGGATGCCCAGGCTGGGATTGTTGGGGGTCTGGGCAGGGACAGGGGCTGGGCTGGGTGATCCTTGGGGTCCTCTCCAGCTCAGGATATTCTGTGATTCCATGATTAAGATGGACTAAACAAATCCATTTTAAAAGGGTAGAAAAAGGGGGAGATATTTTTTTTTTTTCCCAATGGAAATGGAAAGAATTTTCATGGGTTTTGGGAAGAGCTGTTCTGGTGAGCTGAATGAAGCTGGGTCTCCTCCCTGCTGACCTTTGCAGGGAGCTGCCTCTGCTTGGAGCTGGGCTTTGCACACTGGACTTGTCACCCCAGGATCCTGGTGGTCCTTCATGTGTTATCCTGGCACCAGGCTCTTGCCAGGTCACAAGAGACATCTGTGAAGCAGCTGAGGGAGCTGGGAAAGGGCTCAGCCTGGAGCAAAGGAGGCTCAGGGGGGCCCTTGTGGCTCTGCACAGCTCCTGACAGGAGGGGACAGCCGGGGGGGTCGGGCTCTGCTCCCAGGGAACAGGGACAGGAGGAGAGGGAACGGCCTCAGGCTGGGCTGGGGAGGCTCAGGGTGGGCAGCAGCAGGAATTTCTTCATTGGAGCTTTGGAATGTCCATCCCTGGAGGTGTCCAAGGAACACCTGGACATGGCACTGAGTTATTTGGGCTGGGGACAAGGTGGGATTGGTCACAGGTTGGACTCGATGGTCTCAGAGGTTTTTCCAGCCTTTTTCTGGGATTCAGAATGTTGCTTTCCTTGCCTGTTTGCACTTCCAGGGCAGTGTGAAATGTGGTGCTGATACCCAGTGGTCTGGCTGTTCCTCCAGTGTGACCCCAGGCTCTTTGGATCCTGTGGGTGAAAATTGAATTGATGGGAGCTGCTTTGAGTCAATCCCCCCTGCTCTGACAGAGCTCTCCCTGTACTTCTTGTGTTGCTTTTCATAACTGTCTGGTCTCTGGAAGGAAAACAAGCCAAGGAATCCCTAACAGCAGGTTGATGTAATCATTGCAGGGAGCGTGCCAGTGAATTGTTATCACTCCTGGTTGCCTGGGGAGCTGCTGGGTTGTCATGTCAGAAACTTTCCTGCAAGTACATGACATTCATAGTCGGATGTTTTTCAGCTTGGATTTGAAATCTTTGATGGGACCAAGTCATTGGTGGAAGTGCAGGGAAATGTTTGGAAGGGAAGGAAAAGGAATGTTTTATGTGGGCATTGTTGTGTGTGAGCTTTGTCAGGCTGCAAAAACCTTGCTGCATTTGAATCACAGAATTATTTTAGTCTAGAAATGCATTTACCACACTTCACTCCTGTGTTTACTCCTGTTGTTACCTCTGAAATGAGACCATGAATCCTTGGTCCTCTTGTGCTTCATTGTGCTGGAAGAGCCAATTCCTACAGAACAACATTCCCAGGAGAGCTGGGACAGCCAGGGAGTTATTCCTTGTGATGTTCCCTGTGGCAGCAGAGCCCTGATGTGGACATTTGGCTCTGGGCTGTGTGTGTGCCACAAAAGCTCTCTGGCACAGCCCTACCAGCAAAGCTTTTCCATGTCAGGCTGGCTTTGGGAAGGGCTTTGCCAGAGATCTGGATGCAAGATGGGGCAGAGTTTTGTTTGCCAGGTGAGGTGTTGACATATGGTCCAATAAATGCAGTTATTGGACAAGCCAGGGATAATATTTACCTTGAAAAACATATTGTTGGGAATAAATGGCCACATCTGCAGCTGAGGCAAGTGGGAGTAAGTGCCCTGCTGTCACCTGGGCCCCCCACCCCAAATGTCACCGTGTGGGGATCCAGGAGGTGGGTGAGGGAACAACCTGAGACCCAGTGCCACGCTTTAGTTGATGGGGTGGGGTTTGATCCATGCCTGGATGATCTTGGAGGTCTTTCCCAACCCTCAATATCCAGCAGGGTGCTGGAGGAGAGGGTTGCTCTTACACTGTGAGTAGCTGTACCTTCCCTTGGGAATTTCAATGCCACTTGTGACCCTTTTCTCCTCTCTTCCCCCCCCTCCTCCCTCTCCCTGCAGGGTTTAATGCCATGGCTGCAGATGAAAGCGCTACAGAAAAGCAAGTGGGGGAACCAAAAATGGCAGTGGACGGCGAGACCAACGGTTCCTGTGAGCACAGCGAGGGTGGGGGCCACCCAAACCCAGCAAAAAACACTCAGGACAGCACGAAAGTGAGCCAGCAGGACTCTAGTACTAAATTAAATAGGATAGCAGAGAACGGCATCTCGGAGCGGGACAGCGAGCCTGGGAAGCAGAACCACCTGAAAGCAAATGACTTCACACAGACTTCTGTCACAGGGAGCAATGGATATATCCTAACCAAGCAGATGGCACAGGAGCAGCCTCTAAGGACTACCAGCTTTGCTTCTCTCACTGGCCATGCTGCAAAAACCCTGCCTGGAGGAGCAGGCAAAGGCAGGACTGTGGGCTCCTTTGCCCAGCTCCAAGCCACGATGCCCAGCAAGCTCGGGGAGGGCAGTAAGGACACGGATGCTAAAAAAGGCCCCGCTGCTAATGCTGAAGTCAAGGTCCACAGAGCACGGAAGACGATGCCTAAAGCCACCCCCAGCCTGGTAATGTACCTGCCCAGCCCTGAGCTGCTGCTGCTGGGCTTCTCTTGGCTTCCTCTGAGGGTGTGAGGGGTACCTGGCAGCACATGGTGTTCAGAGCTTGCCCGCTGAGTGGATTGGTTTTTTTGTTTTATTTTTATATTTTTAATATCTATATCTATATCTATATATCTCTATTTATTTTTTAATTTTTTCTCTTCCTACAGACAGAGATGTTAAAATAGATGGTCACATGGCCACCACCAGCTCCCGTCCCCAATGTGTTTCTAAATATATAATTGATCAATTGCCTCCTCCAACAGATCTATGTGAGACACTAAATGGCCTTTCTCTTATGGCTCTATTGCTCATCAGCCTCTGCTGACATCCAGAGCTGCTTGTGAAACAAATTAGATTTCTTCTAAGGTCAACCCAAAGGAAATTAAGCATGGCATGTAAACTTGAGGCTCCTCCTCAGCTCAGAAGCTGTCAAGGAGCTGATGTGAGGCAGCTTGATTGCATTGCTGTAGGAATCATTATAGGGCTAAAACAGATGATGTTTTCTCTCCATGTCATTGGGAAATGTTCTCTCCAGAATCTTTAGGGGTGGCTTTACCACCACTTAATAAAGCAGAGCCCTGCTCTTTTTTTGGAGGCATATAAGGAGATGTCATTTCTGTGACAGAAATGGGCCTTCCTTTGTTGTGGGACAAGTTTGGTTATTTTTTTTTCTTGGTTCTTTGCCAGAGGTAGGAAATAGATCCTGCAACAGGCAGATCTCCACTAGAAGCAGTTGGTTTTCATCCCTGTGATGTTTTGCATGACTACAGTGAGCTGGATCCTCTCATTGTGCTGTGTCTGAGGGTGGAGGGAGACTGGCCTTTAGGACAAGGAAAGAATTAGTCATGGGAGTCATTCCCAGAAACGTGTGGAAGCTGCTGCAGCTTTGTCAAGGTCAGTGGAATGCATTGGTGCTGTGATGCAGCAGATCCAAAGGGGCCCTGAGATGTCCCCCTCAGCACAGCACAGCAGTGGTGAGGTGTGAAGGGCTCAAAGCTGGGAGTCCCTGGAGCAGGGAAAGAGAGAGAAAAAAGGGAAAAGAGGGGGGTGGCAGCTCGCCAGCCCCAGATGGGGAAAGGCCCCTTGGCTCCAGCACCACCTGTGCCTCTGGAAGCAGCTGGGAGTCCAGAGAGCACTGCAAGATCACAAACCTGTGGGCACCAGGCTCAGGGGAGGGGCAGAAGCCACACCTGCCTGCCAGGATTCCCAACCAGCCCCCCTAAACACTCATTTTCCTTCTGCCTTTCCCTGGCTGCCTTTGAATTCTCTGCTCTGGCCCTGGCTTTGTTTCCTGGCTTGCACAGGGAAGCCCAGTTGCCATCAGTCTCCCATCAGGATGTCCCCTACCCAAGGAAGGCTTTGCAGCCCAAATTTCCTCCAGCCCCCAGCTGTGCACTGGAATTAGGCTGAGCAATCCCCCAGACCCTCGTGGAATTTAACACAGAGAGAGATCCCGTGGGGCTGAACAGTTGAAAGAGGCAATTCCCTCCTAAAAGGTGACTGCTAGGTTGGGAGGCAGTGTTTCCCTCGTTCATGTTTTATGATACATCAGAAGAATATTTATATTCAAGCCCTTGGGCTCCAAGGTTTGTCTCTGGGAAGTGGCACGTGGTGCTCAGGAGCTCTGGGAGCACTGGGATGCAGCTCACTGGGATGGTGCTGGTGATCCTCCTTTGCTCATATGGCAAAAGCAGCTTCACAAAACCAAAGCCTGCACTTGTTGGGCTGCTCTAGCAAGGACATAGCCTGTCCTCAGCTCCTCTGGCCATTTGCCTTGGGCTTAAAATAGGGAGAGAAGCAACATTCCCAGGAAGGGTGGTGAGAAGAGGCTGTTCCCATGTTGTCCACTCAAGCTTCTGCAGCTGAATGGGAACCCAAGATTTGATCTCAGCCCTGGAAGACAATAAAACATCTGTTGTGTTCAGCCTTCCTGATAATTACTCCCTCATTTTTCCCCATTGTCTCTGGAATTTACATGCTATTTTCTTTGAAGCAGCAGAGTCCTTGCTAGTAGTCATTTTTCTGTCCCAATTGTTTCTTTGTTGAGCTGCTTAGAGGAGGCTCCTCAGCTCAGGAGCTTTTCCTGCACCAACCTTCACACCTTCTCTCCTTCAAAACCTCCATGAAATCAGGTGCTGTATCCCAGGAAATAAATTGTGGAAATCACCCAGGAGCTGATATCACAGGACACAGTAGTTTGCTTGGCTAATATTTTTTAGGGCATTGTTGTTTTCTTGGTGCAACTGTTCTGCTCGGGAGGAGGAGGGGAGGAAGGTATTTTGCTGCCTGCAAAGTGTGAACATTTGTTCCCCCTGGCTCCTGCAGAAACCCACTGGGGCCAAAAAATTGTTTTCTGTAATCCAATAGCTGTCGGGGGACCTTGGTAACCTTTTCCTGCACATGTGAATTGGTCTCTGAAAGGAAGAAGAGAATTTTCTCACCGATTTAACCAGCTTTTTCTCTGTTTAGGAGTTGCTTCCTGAGTTGGGATTGAAGCTGAATCTGAAACAGGTGACAATTTTAATTGATGTTGTCGCATGTTAAAGTGGTTTTTGAACAGAGACCTCAGCATCATTTCTGCTCCCCTTCTGAATGGAGCAGTAACACAAGCATTGTCCTTTTGGAAGAATCTTTCTTTCACTCCAAATCCCTTTTACAGCCCTGTTAAGAACCCAAAAGTTTCCAGGGCCAGGCAGCAGACTGAAAGGCAAGTGTGTGTCTGTATGTGTGTCCTGTGCTTGGAGAAGGCTCCTTCTGCTTGGGAGCCACAGTTCCTGAGCTTAACTTCAGTAAAACATAAGGGATGAAGGATGATAAATGTAGTGAGAGCATCTCAGAGTTACCTTTGGAGACAGGAGGAACAGAATTGGGAATCCCAAGTTGTGTTTCTTTTCCTTGGTGACCGTGAGGCTGGAGTTCGGCATGTGTGTCTCTGGTGGTATTTTTTTATGCTGTGCAGAGGACTGGGTCAGGAAATAGTGCAAAAATCCTTTTAATGAGTGTTTTGGTCTGATTCACAGTGTATCACCAAAATGCCAGGTGCCAATTTAACTGGGGGAGACAGTGTGGGCAGGGAGGAAGAGCTCGGAGCAGGAGATGCTTTGCTTATGTTGGTCTTTCTACCAATATTCATCAAACCATTCCCTTAAGCAGCATTGCCATTAAATTCCTGATCCCAGAGCTTTTAAAGTGATTTAAAAGCTTTGTGTGTGCACACAGGTGCTGCTGAGCTGACCTGGGCTGGGGCTGCTGTGCAGGAGCCTCTGGCCCAGAGAACACCCTGTGCCCATCTCCTGGGGCCAGGCAGGTGGCAGCCAGGGGATTGCAGGGGTCTGGGACTGCTCAGCAAGCTCTGACCCTCCCATGTGCAGGAAACATAAAGCAAAAGGGCAGGGCCTAATGGGGGTGATGATAATGGGGATGTTGTGTCCTTGGTGAGGATTTAGGAGGTCCATCCAGGGCCCTCTCCAGAGGGGTATCCAGGTGTGCTCCACTGGACTGAAAGAGTGAAGTCTGTGTGTGTGAGCTTGGGCAGAGTTAAATATTGTGGAATCACAGAATATCTTGAGCTGGAGAGGACCCACCAGGGTCATCAAATCCAGCCCCTGTCCCTGCCCAGAGCAGAGCTGGGAGCTGCCCCTCGGGAGGAGCTGCAGCCCCCGGGGAGCTCTGCCCTCCCTCTGCTCCAGCTGAACAATCCCAGTGCCCTCAGCTGCTCCTCAGGGGCCCCTCCAGACCCTTCCCTGGTGGGAAATCTCCTTCAGGAGTGACAATGCTGCCACTGGGCTCCTTAAACACAGGGGTTGCTGCAGAGGGAAGTGAGAATGAAGGCAGTTGTGCAGTCCATTTAATTTGATATTCAACTGGTTGTGCTGGTGCTGCTGAGGCAGCCGTGCTGGCTGGAGGTGCTGCCCCAGCTCTGACCACAGCCCACAGAAATAACGGCCCTGGCCCCAGCAGACAAATGATGGATTTGTCATTTGCTTCTGTCAGGAGCTCTGGTGGCACATCTGGCTTGGGCTCCCCTCTCTCATTTTGACTGATTTGTGACACTCCCTTGCCTTGGAGCAGTTTGGTGCAGGAGGGGACAGGGATGAGATCCACACCCCCGAGTGCTCTGCTTCAGAAACACGCTGAGTGCAGGTTTGGGGCCACAGTACACTTAAGCTCAGTCTACCTGGCTGCCTAAATCAGGTTTCTGTGTAGATTTGTGACTGCACTCAGATCAGTGCAATTGTAATCAAGGCACAGTGGAATCCCCCCTCTAATGAGCACATGTTAATGAGCAGATGAAAGGTGGCTCAGCCATGCTGCTTCTCTGATCTACACCAAGACCAAAGCTTTGCAGGTTTGTTGCTCCAAGGTAAGGCTTGGTCTGGCTCCTGCAATTCAACAGTGAAAAACACAATCCTGCATCAGCAGAGAAAAGGCAGAGCAGCACCACTACAGCTCCTACAGGCACTATCATCTGCTTGTGATCAATTTTTTATAGCAGGCTGATATTTCTTGCTTAACCACCACTCACCAGTTGTTAGAGACAGATCCCCCTGGTGCTGCTGCTTTGTGCTCTTCAAAGGCAGTGCCTTGGTACAAATCTCCTGACCCTGCTCCTGCTGGATGGAGAGGCAGAGCTGCTCCCTGGCAGCTGCCCTGTTGCCAGTGCAGTGCTGGTCACTCCTGCCCAGTTGGCTCTGCTGGCAGCTCCGTGCTGGAGGTGAAATCCTGCAAAGCAGAGAGCTGAGGGAGTGCATAATCCAAGCCCGAGGTGGTTTCAGGCATCAAGAGCCCTCCTGCTCCCAGGCAGAACCTGTGCCTGTGTCCTTCCACCAAAGCTCTGGTTTCTCTCCCAGCTTCCTGGTTTTAGTGATGGAAAAACCTTCTAAAAGCTTGGGCAGTGGGAAAAATGTCATGTGGAGTTTAGAGAGCCAACATGGGGGTCCATTACTGAGGTTGGTTTGTTCTGTAGTTTTGTTTACAGGAAAAATCCCCAAACCACTGAGGATATTCTGTCTTTTGCCATTTTAATAACTTCCCCCTGCTGCTGGCAGGGGTTTCTGTGCCAATAACAGAAATGTGATTGATCCCATTAAAATGTAGACAGTGCTTGAGTTTAATTTTGGTAACACATCAAATATTGTGCTCTTGCCCCAATCTAAGCAGTTTTCTTGGCTTTATTTCTCCCAGTGGGGTTGGACATAGTGGTGATCCCATTTTTGCTGTTTCCAGGCACAACCATTGCAGAAATATTGGAATATCTGCACACCTTCTTCACTATTCCCTACATGAAGTTGTGCCTTTAGAGGTTTTGCATAGGCAGAGCTGATACCACATGAGAAGCTGCAAGAAGTGAAGATGTTGGTGTTACAGTTTCTTTTTCTCTCTCATTTATAGTCATTTCTTGGCCATGTGTTGTGGCCCCAGGGAGCTCAAACTGCATCCTGGAGTTTCCTTTGTATGGGATTCTGCTCTCAGTACTTCTCTCAAACTCTGGATAAAACCTGTTTAATGAGAACAGCAAAGATGGAAATGTTTTATCTAGCTGAGAACCAGGAAAGGTGGTGAGAAAACTGACTTAAAGACTTGTGCTGTTTTTTTTTTATTACAATCCTTAGATGTAATTTTTTTTATCCACGCGAGAGATCTCTTCACCCCTTTCTGGGAATTCTTGTTTCTTACCATTGCTTCATATGCCTCCAAGTAAATCTTTATCTCACAAGCCTTAATTTGATTAAAAAAACACTTTTAGCAGAATTACCATGAAAAAGTCACATCTAGCAGTTGTCGTGCAGCCTATTGAAGATTTTAAATTTATTTCTGTGTTGTAATTACAAAGGGAGAGAAAAACCCCAACTAATAGCATAATACTTTTTAATTTCAAAACTGGATTATTTTCTTCCAAGCAGCCTGGTGTGGCCTGAGTGTGAATTCCTGGTGTTTGGGAGTAACAGCACATTTTATCAGAGACCAGTTGCAAAAAGCTCCCCTTAAAGGACACAAAATGCAGCCCTTGTTTACACTTGTGTCAGATCTGCCTGTCCCAAACTCGTTTTTCTAATTTTAAGTTAGAAATGGAAAGCATTGGATATTTCAGGGGACTTGAGAATTCTCAGAATAATTGTGTAGCCAAGAGTTACTGTTAACCTTTACATCTATAAACTCAGGACTTTTTAAGAGGTATAAATAGTATTGTTGAGACTATTCTTGGCATACTGTGCCCTGCACTCCTGACGTGCATTTTTTAAGGGGTAGAAAACTGGGAGCAGACTCAGGAGTGATCCAAGGTCCAGAAAATGATCTTATGGCCACTTAATTTGCTCATTATATTAAAATTATTGAAGAGAAAGTTTTTTTTAAAAAAAGAAGTTGGTCATAGTCCATAAGTATCTCCTAGAAGTGAGAGGTTCTGATGAGACAGGGCTTTTTAATTTAGTTGCAAAAGCATAATGCATTTAATTATTTGACATTGAGAGCAATTAAGCATTGGAACAACATATCAAAGGCTGTGGTGGATTTGTCATCTTTGAAATCGTTAATCCAAGACTCTCTGCCCTTTTAGAAAAGCTGTGGCAATTGAGCCATAAGTTATGGGCTTGCTGCAGGAATCATTGGCACTTTGATGGCCTTTTGCTGTGGGTCATTTCTGATTATCATTAGAGCTTTGCTGGGCCTGGCTCTGCCAGCACCACACACGTGGCACAGCCTAATTAGGGGAATTAGGAATTAGCCTCTTCCCTTTGTTCCCAAGGTCACAGTGCTGCAGAGCAGGCCTGGGGGTGCCTGTCTGAACCTGAACCTGAGGGCTTTTATTGCTTCCTGCTTTTCATTCCAGCCTTGCTTCCACCTGCATTCCTCTTTCTGTTTGGGTTTTTCAGCTGTTGCTTCACAAGTCCTGTAAGAAGAGTTCTCCTGCAAGTGGAGCAGCACTTAAATCTTAGAATCATGGAATGATTTGGTTTGGGAGGGACCTTAAAACTCATCCAGTGCCACCCCTGCCATGGCAGGGACACCTCCCACTGTCCCAGGCTGCTCCAACCTGGCCTTGGGCAGTGCCAGGGATCCAGGGGCAGCCACAGCTGCTCTGGGCACCCTGTGCCAGGGCCTGCCCACCCTCCCAGGGAACAATTCCTGCCCAGTCTCCCATCTAATCCTACTCTGCTTTAGTGTGAAGCCATTCCCCCGTGTCCTGGCACTCTTTGCCCATGTGAAGAGTCTCTCTCTTTCTTGTAGCTCCTTCAGGTCCTGGAAGGCCACAATGGGGTCTCCCCAGAGCCTTCTCTTTTCCAGGCTGAACAATCCCAGTTCTCCCATCCTTTCCTCATGTTCTGCAGTTTGTGCTCTTGTTTTGCTGGAGCAGTTCTTCCAAACCTTCCTGCTGCACAGCTGGATGCAGTGGGATAAATCAGAGGGCAAACCCAGTGCAAAATGTCACAGCAGAGGCAGCTTTCACCCCCATGTCTGGTGACACTGTGGGAGAGAAGAACAAGCAGGAATTTTGTTTCATGTTCCTCCATGTGTTTCCTTTTCTCACCAGGTACCTCCTTGCTGGGCTGTAACAGGAAAATGTTTCAGTGAGCTGGACTAAGGGGCCTTGCCCTGGCCTTGACTTCCCTTTGCCACACTTGAAACAAAAGGCACAGGAATAAAGCACCATTAAACCAAGCCATGACTGTTTAAAGAATAAACACAGATGGACAAAGGAAACACAAGCACAGTCTGGACCTCTCTCTCTGAGGCTTTTAGGATACATAAAATGGAGTTAGATGCTCAGGAAGGGGATTGTTTCCTAAATTAGAGGAGGAAAGTGTTGAAATAACATCAAAAGCTGAGAAATGGCACTCAGGGATGTGGCTGAGTGGTGGACTTGACACTGCTGGGTTAATGGTTGGACCTTAAAGGTCTTGTCCAACCTAAATGATTCTCTGTGGAGCTGTAGAAACCCTTCTTTCATAACCAGAGGTGCAGGATTTGACTTTGTGTTGGGTACAAGTTCAAATCAGAGCAGGTGTGAGTGGCTGTGGTGCTGGGAGGGGCTGCAGGAACAACTACAAAATCCCCTTGGTTTGCAGGAGGAGCCTGGAGCCTGCCTGGGGCTTGGAATAGCAGCAGCTGGAGTGGGAATACATGGGTTAAGGGCAGCTTGGACAGCTCTCTGTGGATGCACCTCAGTGTCAAGGGAAGAGCTGTTCTGGCTGTGTTTGCTGTGTGCTGGGTAGAGGGAGGAGCCTTTGCTGAGGCTCCGTGGTGCCAAATGCAAGATCCCTTTCCTTTGCTGCCTGCTCCTCTAAAACAGCTCTGCAGGAGTGTTGCTGAGCCTGCTTGGTGTGTTCCAGGGAATAAGTGCTTTGGTTGAGTTGGTTCCTCTTCTCCAGGGCCACCCAGGGCTGTGTAAGCAGGGTCTGCTCCTTGTCATCACCTCCATGAGCTCACCTGTCACCTGCACAGCCTCAGCCCAGAGGGAGTCACCTCAGCCAGCCTGGGAGTGTTTGGGCAAAGCCCCTGAGGTGCTGGAGGAGGGGCTGTGTGCTCCTGCTGGGAATGTGGTCCTGCCTGCAGATGAAAGTGATTTTGGTCAGGAGAAAGGGATTAAATTAATTTCCTATTTTTTTAAAATCACTTATTCAATGCAGAAACTCAATTTAACTGTCTTTTGTTTTCCAGCATGCAAGTAAAGACCCCAAAGATGGGAGAGACAGCAGAGATCAGAAGGAATCCAAGGAGAAGGAGTTTGAGAACATGCTGGACTTTGTGAAGCCGTTGTCCTTGCCCTCTCTCCCGGGCCTTCACCAGTCACTACCTCAGAACCAGAGCTATGTGGCCACCACCAAGGCACAGACAGGTAAAAGGGAAGGGTTGGAGTGCTGGGATCCTGAGCAGCTCCCACCTCCCAAAGCTGTGTGTGGGGCTGAGAGGGAGGTGAGGTTAACAAGGATTAAAACCTCTTTGCCACTCAGTCTGCTCCAGGGTTCCCTTCCCTGCCTCTGCTCAAAGCTGTTCTTAGAGGAGACACTTTGATCCCTTTTTCCTCTGGGCTGTTCTCAAGAGGTTTCTATCAGTTCTGTAGGGCTTTGAATATCTCCACAGCTGCTTACCAAGAATTACAGCCTTATAAATAAAATTAATCGGGTTCACAGAATTTTTAGCGGTCTCTTCATAAATTCTGGTGAAATTTCATTACCTCTGAAGAAATGCTTTCAAGGAACAGGGTGTGCAAGTGCAAACAATAACAGTGGTGCTGAAGCTGGCTGTTCCTAAAAGAGCCTGCACCAAGCATCCTTCTGCTGTGCAGTCACCAAAGACAGCAGCAGGCAGGGAGCTGTGATGTCTGGTTTGATTAGAAGGCCAGGAGGGAGACTTAACAAATTAAGACCCAATGAAAGGAGTGAAAAGAATCAGACTTCCATAGCAGGTGTGAAATGAGGTTAAATGGAAAACTGCTCTTTGTGTAAGGTGTCTTTTCTCTGTGTGTTCTTCAGTTATTGTCAGATTGCTTCCATTGTCAGTCAGTATTGTTGGCCTTGCAGTCTCAATTCCAGCAATTGGATTCTATTCAGTCTCCTACAACATCAGCAGCGCTGCCAAATGCAGGATAATTTAAGGATTTGATGCTGTGTGTGCTGATGGAGGGGCCAGGAGTGTGCACAGGGCACTGAGAGTTTGGGAAGCCTTGGCAGGAAGATGTTTGTGTGTCTGCACATCTGTGTGTGTCATCTTCTGCTTGACTTGGAAATAAATCAGAGTGGGAAGTTTTCTCAGGTTGTGCCCTCAGGTGTGATTTCATGGAATCACAGAAGGTTTGGGTTGGAGGGGACCTTTCAGATCCCATCCCACCCCTGCCATGGGCAGGGACACCTCCCACTGTCCCAGGCTGTCCCCAATGTCCAAGCTGGCCTTGGGCACTGCCAGGGATCCAGGGGCAGCCACAGCTGCTCTGGGCACCCTGTGCCAGGGCCTGCCCACCCTCCCAGGGAACAATTCCTGCCCAATCTCCCACCCAGCCCTGCCCTCTGGCACTGGGAGCCATTCCCTGTGTCCTGGCACTCCAGGCCTTTGTCCAAAGTCCCTCTCCAGTGCAGCCCCTAGTCTCTATCCCTTCTTTTCATTCCTGAGCAAACTTTGGGTTCCTTCTGCTTCTCTTTTCCAGCTGCTGCAGTATCTCGGAAGAAAAAACGGAGAATGGGAACCTATAGCCTGGTTCCCAAGAAAAAGACCAAAGTGTTAAAACAGAGAACAATGATAGAGATGTTTAAGAGCATAACTCATTCCTCTGTGGGTGCCAAGGTAAGGGCAGCACTGAGCCCACTGCACATGCTTGTTGTCTCTTACATCTCCCTTTCTTTGGACACCAAACCCATGTGAGGTGCAGGGATGTGCTGGCTTGTTGCGACCAACATCTCCCTCCTGAGTCTCCATCCTCCCTCTGGCAGCAGCTTTGTGTCCAGAGCAGCCTCGGTGCTTTGGGAATGTCTGTTCCAGAGTGGCTGTTCAGATCCCAGCTCCTAAACAAACTGTTTCCAATGGATATTCCCCCTTCTGTCCTGTGAATCCTGGGGAACTGGAGAGATTTCAAGCATGCCCCTTTTTGTTTTGGTCCTCAAGGTCTCGTGTTGCTTCTTGAGGCTGTACAGAAGAACACTTTACTTATAAAAGTTTAGACATGGACTCACTCCTGATTAAATTCTGCTTTTGCTGTGACCTGTGCCCCTGAAGTTTTGGTCCTAGAATTCAAAGAGAACAGTGCTAGGATTTCAAGGAGTGATATGAAAATCCTAATGTGATGTAACTTCCCTTTCCATTCCCTAGAAACCTTCCTTGCATCCCTGGTGGAGCTGCCCTCCCTGTTGGAACAGGGTGCTCCTCCCCTAACACCCTGTGCAACCACCAGAGTCTGGAATGACTCCTTGTGTCCCCAGGCCCAGCAGGGTGAGGTGACACGTGGCAGGAGCTCTGGAGGGACACAGAGCCAGCTTTAGAGCTCCAAGCACAGAGGAGAACCTGGATGGATGCAGGAACTGATGTTGTCTTTGTGTCTTGGGTGACTGCAGAGTGACAAGGAGCTGGGGGATGGCAGCCCCCACGTGAACGGGGAGAGCATAGACGTGGACTCAGAGGAGGAGGACTCGGATGAGCTGGAAGAGGAGGATGACCATGGAGCAGATCAGGTGGCTGGGTTTCCTGTGGATGACACCAGGACCTCCAAGGACAGCGTGTCCGACGTGGACAACGCCAGGAAGGTGATTCCTGTGCCCTGAGGAGCAGCATGGGACCCTGCTGGGGTACCAGGGAGAGGAGGGGCATGGATTGAAGCAGGTTCTAGGTTTTATTTCACCTGCAAGGTGACAGAAGGATCAGCAATGGTAGAGAGGGTCCTTGGTGACCATTTCCTGCTTCCCACTGCATCTGGGAGGGTCTCCCCACCTCCCCCTGAGTTCCAGCCCTACACAGTTCTGGGATCCACTCTGCAGAACCCCAACCATGTGTGGTTCTGGAATTCCCTGAACTAACAGGAGACATCTTCCCAATCTTGCTTGGGAAAGCACTAAAATAATCTATTTGCTTTTTTCCCCTCAAATTTTGATAAACAGCGCAGGCATGGTGCTGGTTTGGGATTATCAAAGAAATTGAAATTTAATTGGAAAACTTTATTCTGGAGTCAAATTTTATTTTTTTTTCTCCCTCTGCCATCCCCACAGATATTCTGTGATGTGATAGGAACTCACTGAGCTCAGTGCATGTGCAGGTTGTGCTGGGGGTGCTCTGGTGTGTGTGGGGCACAGCAGGGTGCTGGGGATGTTCTGTTTTGGGAGACCCCACCTGACTGACCCTTTCTGTTCTTGGGCAAATAAATGTGGCTGCAGATCGATGATGGCGAGTCTGAGGAAGAGCAGGAGTCTGTAGAGTCTGGGGAGGAGGAGGAGGATGGAGACGAGTCTGACTTGGTAAGCTGGGCTGCTAAATGTGTTTTTTAGCCCTTGGCCTGTTGATCATAATTTTTCCCCTTTACCCTGCTGCCAGAAAGAGAGAGAAAGAGCAAAGCCAAGGCGGTGCAGTTTCAAGTCTCCTTGACAAAACTCATTCTCTGAAACCACCCACACACGGAGTATTGTTTTCCACAAGGTGCTTAACCCTGATCCCTGGCACAATTAATTGCTTTCTGATGCTAACTAATGGGCTTTTGTTGTTTTCAACAAGGTGTTGACTGCTTTTAATCATTTGAATGTTAGCAGAGGTGTTTAAGGGTGCTTGAGTTCCTCAGTTGGCTCGTGGTAGGAGCCAGCAGAGCTTTCCCACCAACCTGAAGTTCTGCTGGGGTGGGTTGTTCCCAGATCCATTGGCCCAGCCCACAGCCTAAATTCACTGTTCCTGGTGAGCAGCTCCTAGCAGGGAGACAAATAGCACTCAGACAGACAGACAGACACTCTCCCTGGGACCTTGGTCGTACAGCAACAGGTCAAGACTTCCAGCAGCTGCTGGGGATTTCTACTTTTTATTTTTAGACAGTTGGTGAAGAGAACCTGATGATTTTTGAATTTCAATTGTTTGTTGATTGTCTCTGTCGCCTCCCTCCCTCCCCTTTCCTTCAAAACTGTCTTTCCACAGCCTCTCGAGTTGAGGAGCCAGCATTTAAGGCACCCCAACTCTTCAGCCACCTTGAGAAAATTCTTGATGTTATGAGCTGAAGGTACAATCATGCACACAAAGCACATCAAGTGACTCTCTGAAGCTCTTTGAGTCTGGTTCCCCGTGCTCTGACACTCCAGGAGCCCAGCAGGAGCAGGGGCTGTGCAGCTGTGCCTGTTTTGGGTGGCTGAGGCCAGTCTGTTGTGTTAGCCCTCACCAAGGCTTGGGCTGAGACTCCAAACTCCCAGGTGGGCTCTCCACATCCTGCACAGAGGTGTGAGCTCAGCTCCCAGGCAGGACTGGCTCACACAGACCTCTCTCCCAGGAGCAGGAATGCTGCTGGGTAAAGCCACGTGCTGAGCCCACACTCAGGGGTTTTGGGGCAGCTCAGACACCCTGCAGAGCCAGGGCTCAGCTCCATGTGTTCCCTCACAGGGAGAGCAGGGCCTGGCACAGCTGCCTGTGGAGGTAGGGCCTGATCCAGCTGCTGGTAGTGGTACCAGGAGATTTTCCCAAGGCTTTGCTGGCAGCTGGATAAGCATCAGGAGCTGACAGTTTCAGTCTGAACATGAGTTTTATGATTGATGTATTAAACCCTGGCAGGATTGGAGGTGCCTGATTCCTGTTCTGATGTTGACTTTGAAACCTCACCCCAGACAACTGAATTTTTTTAAACCAAACCCCAAAGTCTGTTGGGATTCAGACATGTGGCTGAGTATTTGCTGCATGATTGGTCTGTGCTGCCTGGCTCAGGGAGGGGGCTGCTCTGCTGCTGAACAGTTCAGTTCCCCTGGGTCCACTCCAGCCCTGCCAGGTGGCTCTTCAGGTGCAAAGTGGAGTTTTTTTAATGGAGAAATATGAATATTTTAGTTTGAAAACCCAACTGCCAGAGTTCAAATAGCGTTGGGACATCCCTCTGAGGCACAGGGTGGGTTTTTGTGCAGGACCAGGAGCTGGACTTGGTGATCTTTGTGGGTCCCTTCCAGCTCAGGCTATTCTGTCATTCTACAATTATTTTTTGGGAGAAGCTGGAAGTGTGCACATGCCTGCCCACTTGCAGTGCTGCTCATGAGCGAGGCGTGAGGGCCTCCATGGAAGAGAAAGTGCAGCCTGCCCTGCTGAACTGACAGGAAATCCACCCACACGTGTGCCTGAGTTTCCTTTTCAGTGCTATAAAAGCATCTCAGCAGCCCTTGGTTTCAAACACAACTCGAGCTGGGTGAGGGCTGTCCCACAAAGGGACCCTGGTGCCACCATGCCTGACGTGCACGTGGCCTCTCTGGTTCCTCAGAGCTCGGAGTCCAGTGTCAAGAAGAAGCTGCTGAAGAGGAAAGGGAAGACGGACAGCCCCTGGCTGAAACCCACCCGCAAGAGGAGGCGGAGGAATAAAAAGAAACAAGGAGCTGTGCTAGGTAATCAATGGGGTTTTGTTCCTTAATTCCACCCCACTCAGCCTCCCTGCTGCAGGGGGGAGAGCCTGAGGCCTGTGAGTCTGCAGGGCTCATTCTTCCTTCCCCAGGTTGGGCTGTGTGATGAGCCAGGCTGCCAGCTTGCCCCTCACTGGCAGGAGCTGCTGGTGGCCCTGTAACAGCAGAACATGTGGCTTTGGCCTTGGAATGCTGGAGGAATTCTGTTTTCTTCACGAATCCCTTTGGTTTAGAGTATCCAAAAAAAAGGCCTCATGGGGTTTACAGAAAGGTAGAAGAGGAGTTTTATATGGGGAGACAGTGACAGGACAAGGGGAATGTCTTCAGACTGCAAAGAGGGAAACTGATCTTCTCTATACAGGAGAAATCATTCCCTGTGAGGGTGGGCAGGCCCTGGCACAGGGTGCCCAGAGCAGCTATGGCTGCCCCTGGATCCCTGGCAATGCCCAAGGCCAGGTTGGACATTGGGGCTGGGAGCAGCCTGGGACAGTGGGAGGTGTCTCTGCCATGGCAGGATTTGGAATGGAATGAGATTTAAGATCCCTTCCAACCCAAACCAGTTTGGGATTCTGTGACGTGTCCATGTGGACTCCTGTCCCATGAGCTCAAGGGAGCATGTTCAGATGCAGAAGGAAAACAAAGAACTCCCCTGGAATGGTGCTCCATTGCTTTGTGTGGGTGCTTGTGCAGCTGAATGGAATGGGCAGGTTGGCTTTGCTCCTTGTGGAGGAGCCCCAACATTTGGAAGGAGCTGCCCCAGGCCCATCTCAAGTGTGGGTGCTGTTCAGGGGTCCCTCTTGTTTGTCCAGAGTCACTGAGCACCAAAGAAGCTTTCAGTGAGCTCTGGTGAGAGGTGAGGAGGTGCAGGAGTGCAGGCTGGAGGTGATCCTCCTTCTTTGGGAAAGGTAACAACATGGGAGAGGTGAAGTGGATGGTGCAGCTGTGCCTTCAGCCTCACTGCTAAGGTTTCATACATCTACTGCCACCAAAGAGTTTATTTTTATTTTTCTGGGTTGCCTAATTCAATCCAAAATGGTCATTTTTATATCAGCAGCTTTTTGGTACTTCTGAGTGAATTGAGCATTTTTCAGCCCCTGCTCTGTGCCTCTTCCTCCCAGGCTCTGAGCCATAGGGACCCTTGATCCCTGTCACAGCAAATACCCAATTCTTCATTTCACATGCACACTGGTGTTCTGCCCCTTTGGTAAAGGTGGGAGCTGGTCTTAAAGGGTGACCAAACTCTCTTGGCCAAGCTGGACTGGCAGAAACAAACCAGGAGAGAAAGTGAAGCCAAGGGAGTGCAAAGACACTCAGTTCCCTCTCAGGCTCTGAGCACAATCTCTTCCTCTGTTCACTTAGAGGCAGAACTTGACTTTTTTGTGTTTCCCCTCCCACTGAGCTGGATGTAACCTGTCTCACCCTCCTCCTGAGGTGCAGGTGGCTCTGCCTGGCCAGCCTGTACCTGAGCCCTGTGCAGCAGGTTGGGGGCAGGAGGATGCTCAAGCCCTTCCTTGTGCCCTTGCAGAGGTGGAACTCATCTCATTTATTCCCTTTTCTCGTTCCCTGCCTGGGTGGAGGTGGAAGCTCAGTGTGACCAGACCAGTGCCCAGCCATGCCCAGATGTGGTGTTGGCACATTCCATGTGCTCTGCTCTCCTGGTTCCTGCAGGGAGCCTGCACAGCCTGTGGGGTCTGTGCAAATCCCCTGTTCCCATCCAGGTGCTGAAGCCTATAAAGCCTCGCTGGGCAGCAGGGAGGGCCCTGGCCAGGAGAACAGCATGGAGTACATGGAGGTGTCCCTGGATTCCCTGGATCTCCGGGTGAAGGGGATCCTCTCCTCGCCAGTGGGAGGTGAGTGCTGGGGCTGGGCTTGGGGGGGGGATTGGGTTGGGGTCGAGGTTGGGTTTGGGGCCGGGGTTGGGGTTGGGATTAGGGCTGGGTTTGGGTCAGGGTTGGGTTTGGGGGTCTGGTTTGAATTTGAATGTGGGGCCAGGTTTGGGCTCGGGACTGTATCTGGGGTCGGATTTGGGTTTGGGGTCGGGTTTGGGGTCGGGTTTGGGGTCGGGTTTGGGGTCGGGTTTGGGGTCCCTTTGTTCCGCGGGCGGCGCCGTGCGGGGCCCCGGCTGCCCCCTGGCGGCCACAGAGCGCGCAGAGCATCGGGAATGGGGCGGGATTGGGATGGGGACGAGGGATGGGGATGAGGGATGGGAATTGGGGATGGAGATGAGGGTAGGGATGAAGATGAGGGTAGGGATTGAGATAGATATGGGGCTGGCTTGGGGATGAGTATGATGAGGAGGGGGATGGGACTGGCTGGGATGAAGATAGGGATAGGTCTGGAATAGAAATGGGAATGGGGCTGGGCTGGGGGTGAGCATGAGGATAGATATGGGACTGGGATGGGGCTGTGGTGGAAGTAGGGATGGATTTGGGATGGAGGTGAGGCTGGGGATGTGGGTGAGGATAGGGAGGGTGCTGGGATGGAATGAGGGTGTGGATGGGATCCCAGTTCCAGTGAGGCACATTAGCTTGGGAATACTCTCACCAGGGGCCCAAGGTGCTGTCCCAGCCCTCCTGTCCCACTCAGCATCCCCCAGAACTGCTGCCTCAGCCCCCTCAGGATGGTTTGTTCAGCCCTGGGAGAGGAGGGAATGGTGCTCCCAGTGCTGAACTCTCCTCAGCTCCAGCATCCCCTGGCTGCACCTGCCCGTCTGTCCCCACTGCTCCCTCAAAGGTTGTCTGGCTCCTTTGATAGAGGCACATCAAAGAGAGGGTGGGAGCCTTCCCTACCAAGGGAGGGTCAGGAGGGATGAGGGATGCTTTCACCAGAGCCTCTGGATGTCAAACAGATTAGGGAAGTGACAGCTTGGAAGGCGAGGAATGAGCTTTGTGATTTGTGCTCCCAGAGAAAACTCTTAAACCTTTAAGATCTTGACAGGATTTTACATGAAAACAGTGAGGACTTTCCCTGGCCTTGTATGTCTTGAAATATCCCTTTGCTAGGCTTGGACTTGCAACTTGTTGGCTGAAGGAATTCCTGGTGGGATGAAAGGGTCAGAGCCACAGGCAGGGTGCTCTGGGGAAAGGCTGCCATTGCCAGGGCAGCTGAGGAGGAATCTCCCCCAGGGATGAAGTTAAATCTGCTAAACCTCACTGCAAGATAACTCTCCATTCCCATTCAAAAGCTTGAGAAATAGCAGCCAGCTTCCATCTCAGTGTGAGCCGATCCTGTAGCAGTGGATAGGGAAAGCCTGGGATGCTTCAGGGTGAACCAGCCCAAAGCACAAAGGCTTCTTGTGTTGCAGACATTGCAGAGATGGTTTGGTGCAGCACTGGAGCAGCAGTGTAGGACTGGAATCAACCCCCTTGTCACTAAGCCAGTGTTTGGCAGTCTTGGGTAATCCAGTGATTGATTTCAATCCAGAGGAACCACAGGAATATTCCCACAGTGACCCCCCTCAAAAGCCCTCATCCACCTTTCCCTAGGTCTGTAAATGTTCAATATCTGAGAGGAGATGAGCAAAAGGCAAGAGCATCTTGCTGCTTTCTTTTCCCTGGTTTGTTCTCTTTCCAAAGTAAATAATTCTTGGTTGGCTGACACCAAACAGTCCCAGGAATTTTGTTTTCCCATCTGTGTAATAAGCCTTTGCAAATAGGAATTCGTGCTTTCCTAATCATGTCTATTTATCACTCCACTGCCTATTCAAATTTCCAGCTCTGTGTGGTTTCCTACAAATTTCCTGGTGCCAGATCCCAGTGTTGTGGGGAGGGCAGAGAGGCTGATAAAGACCTGCACCTCATTGCTTTGCCTTTTTGAGGTCTTCTCAGAAGAAGCTGACCTTAACTTATCACTCTTGATTTCAGCACAGTCAGCTGAGTGTGGCTGGACTTGGAAAAGCACAGGAGGCTTTTGCAAACTCCAGCTGGTGTGAAAGGACCTCTTTTACAGAAATCCTGGAGAGCATTTCGGGACGTGGGATGGGAAGATGTCACAGGACATGGCTGGTGTTGCTGGACTGGATCCTTTCTCCTGGAAGAAAACTTGAGTTAATTGGCTGGTTTTCTGTGGCCCAGGTCTCTCCAATGGCCCTGAAGCCCTGGAAGTGGATGGTCTGCAGGAGGTGCCCCTGTGCAGCTGTCGAATGGAGACCCCCAAAAGCAGAGAGATCACCACGTTAGCCAACAACCAGTGCATGGCCACGGAGAGCGTGGACAACGAGGTAGGAGCCTGTCCTTTGGCTTCCCACAGCCTTTCCTGCTGAGGACAAGGCCAAAAAGAGTGGAGAGCTGTGCCAGGAGCACATGTGGGGTCAGGCAGGGGCGTTGGGCCTGCCAGACTGGGACCCACTGGTGTGAGGAGTGGCAGGGCTGGTGTCCCCTGGCTCAGCTGGGGGCTCCGGCACTTTGTGCCTGTCACAGCACTGGGCTGAGGCCACTGGGAAGGGGCAGGGGCTGTGTCTGCAGTGGGAGAGGCTCTGGGTGGGTCTCTGGGGCTTGCCCTGGCCTCTGTGGCTGGGTGTGGTTGATGTAACATTCACACTTCAGGCCAAATGGGCTCAGGTACAGGAACCTGCAGCAGAGGGAGAAAATCCAGTCAAGGATTGGAGCTGGTTTCCCTTGGCTACGAAGGAACTGCTGCAAACCTTTCTGTGGCCAGGTGTTGAGTTCAGGAGCTTGGATGGCCTCTGCTGCCTCAGCCTTCCTCTCTCCTTCTCTCTTTCTGTCCCAAAGCTTCCATGTCCTGGCAGCTCTGCAGCCCCAGCTCTGCCTGACAGGGATTGCATCGATGCCTTTGGGTCGCTCACAGCTGGGCTGGTTGGGCTCTGCTTGTTCCAGAAGTGTGGAAGGAAGTGGCAGATGTGACTCCATCCCAAAATGTGGAAAGTGAGAACTGCAGGACAGGAATGCTCTTGAAGGATTCTCCTTTTACTGGGAGGCACTTGGGTTTCTTTTCAGCCTCACTACAGCACTCACTGTGTGGTAGCACAAGGAGTGAGGATATCCCTAGTTCTCCTCTAGGATCCCAGGAGAAGGGTGGATGGAGGGACAAAGGGATAATCAGGTTTGTAGACCAGCTCTGCCTCTGTTATTATGTGCTGGTACCTGCAGAGAGAGGAATTTCCAAAGAATGGCAAAATTGATTCATTAAAGAGAAGAGTCCTGGGAGACTCATCAGAGAGAGGGGGACCCCAGGGTTTCTAAACAAACACAAGGTGTGTGAAAGAATTCCTGCACCTGGCAGTGGTGAGTTGACAGTTCTGTCCCTGGATAAATCACAGGGAGGAACAGCAAAGGCCATGCTTTATGTTAGATTCTTTTTAATGATGGGATAAGTGACTCAGAGATGTTAGAGGAATATTACATGTGTGAACAGTGGCTTCTTCAGACTGTCATGTCCTTGGAGAGTGTTATAAATAGTTATAAGCACCCTGCTGCACTCTCTAATGGTTGGAAAATAGCAATTAATCATGTTGAACTTTTTTTAGAGTTTCTAACAAATAATAAAGTGTGGCATAACAGTGCAGGGTCTTCCTCACACAGGTGATGCAGCTTTCCACACGTCAGTGGAATTTCCTCAGCTCAGTAAAATTCCTCCTCAGGAAAAGACCCATGGTCCTCTTGTGGCACCCCTGCAGCCCCTGGGGTCAGGGTGGTGACAGGGATCAGTCTGGCCAAGGTGTCCCAACCACAGGAAGTCTTTGCAGCTGGAATTTGGGAAAGCTGAATTGGAGATGCTGGGGCGAGTGATGAGCCTAGGTTAAAATCCATTCTCTCTTCCCACAGGAGTGTTGCTTCTGCAAGAGTGGAATTAAAAAATAAATTAGAGGCAAAGTTTAGTTTTGTTGAGAAAAAGCAGCAAATCCTTGGCTGGAGCAGAGGGACAGTGTGTGGCACAGAGTCCCTGACTGACTCTGTCATGAGGACAGGAAATTCTCTGCCTTCCCTCCAAGGAACCTTTCCTTGGAGCTGCCTTTCACCTTTATATTCCTAGTTTATAAATCCCCTTTGCCAGGTGTTTGGGAAAAGCAAAATTATTTTCAAGGGGAACTTGAAACAGAACCCAGAGGGTGTGGTGTCATGCTGGCAGTGTGGGCTGGGACAGTGTGGTGCCTGTAGGAGGGGCTGATCCCTCGTGGTGCAGCAGAGCAAGGAACACTGGCTGGGAACAGGGAACCCCAATTATGGAACAGGACAAGGTGGGGCATGAGAAGGCATGGAGTGATAGGAAAAGGGGGATGGCTTTAAGCTGAAGGAGGACAGGTGAAGAATGGGAAGAAATTTTTTCCCTGTTAGGGTGCTGAGGCCCTGGCACAGGGTGCCCAGAGCAGCTGTGGCTGCCCCTGGATCCCTGGCAGTGCCCAAGGCCAGGTTGGACATTGGGGACAGCCTGAAACAATGGAAGGTGTCCCTGCCCATGGCAGGATTTGGAATGGGATGAGCTTTAAGGTCCTTCCAACCCAAACCATTCCACAATTCCGTGATTCTCTGATTTTTAAGCCCACAGCTGTAGATCGGTGAAATCCTTTGGAAAACCTGCTCCAAACACAACTTTAGCTGAGCTCTCATGAAAGCCTGGCTTTTCATCATCCCTGTGGTCTGGGCAGGGGCCAGTGCTGGAACCAGTACAGACGATAACTTCACTGGCAACGAGGAGCAATTATTTTTCCCTTTATCTTCCTGCGACTGGGAGTTTTGAGCAGTAACAAGATTTAGTGTGCACGGTGTCGTTCTCTTGGTCACTGACACCCGCTCTGCCTGGCAGGAGGGGAGTGTGTGCTGTGTGAGTCAGGCCCCTGGGACTGCCCCTTCTGCTGCTTGGCTGTTGCCTATTTCCAGTGTCGATTCCGTCGTCGTCGTCGTCGCAAGGAACAAATGACTCGGGGTGCACGTGCATGTTAGTTAGCAAATGATGCATTCCTTCCTGAGAGCAGCTTTCACAGCTTCCTGCTGCACTGCTAATGCTCTCTGGCACACAGCTGAATTCCTGTGAGAAGGCCAGGCCTCCTCGAGGCAGCGTGCAAACCCTTCCTCCGCACAAGCACAGGGAGTGTTGTGGTCTCCGGTAATTTCATTTCCTTTAATTTCTCCTGTTCCAGCTGGGCCGATGCACAAACAGTGTGGTTAAGTATGAACTGATGCGCCCGTCTAACAAAGTCCAGCTTTTGGTGCTGTGTGAGGACCATAGAGGGAGGATGGTGAAACACCAGTGTTGCCCTGGCTGTGGATACTTTTGCACTGCAGTAAGTCCGTGCTCTCGATCTAGGGAAGGGGGTACCTGTGGCAATAGCTGGAAGCTGAAGGTGGAGATGGTCCCTAAAAGGGGTTTCCTGACTTCCTGGCATCAGCCCCACCTCGTTCCACAGCACGTCAGGAGGTGTTTTCAATAGGAATGTGTGTGAGGGTAGCTGAAATCGTCACCTTTATCTTCCTGGAGACCCCCCCAAGGGGTGTTACTGAAGGGATTTCACATGCTGGAAGTCTTGACTTTGGAATTTCTTTGGAACAAGGGTTTGTTGTTTTTCTTTCTGTGTACAGAGATCAATCGCATCTAAAAAAATGTCTTTGCTTGGTTTGTAAATGAACCTGTGCCCCCATCTCTGTGTCCCCTCAGGATGGGGAACCTGAGTGATGGCTCTGGACCAAGGCAGTGTTGGAGATGTCAATTAGGTTAGATATTAGGAAGATTAAATATTAGGAAGAAATTCCTCCCTGTGAGGGTGGGCAGGCGCTGGCACAGGGTGCCCAGAGCAGCTGTGGCTGCCCCTGGATCCCTGGCAGTGCCCAAGGCCAGGTTGGACAGGGCTTGGAGCAGCCTGGGATTGTGGAAGGTGTCCCTGCCCATGGCAGGGGGGTGGACCCAGATGAGATTTAAGGTCCCTTCCAACTCAAACCTCTCTGTGATCTCCTGCTGCTTCTTCCACCTCTGCCACCGAGGCTTTTAAGGGACTTGGTGCAGTCCTTCAGTGGTCAGTGTCCTGCTTTGCCTGTGGATAAAGCTGAAAGGCACCAACTGAGGCCTCATGGAGTGATGATGAGGCTTAATTGTGTGATGCTGGTATTTTTCAAGATGACTGAAGGAAAGATGCTGCAGTAGTCTCAAGCACTATTGTAGTAAATGGAGCCATCCTGGCTTTTCCTGCTGAGTCAAAGATCATTTAGAAGATAAAATCCTCAAAACCCTTCAAGGCATTTTGCAAAGCTGAAATAGAGTTAATTAGCTTGCTTGGGAGGACTGAATTCTGGAGAAGAGGGGGTTTGACTGGCCTTTCCTTGCACTCTTCCACCTTTCAGTGCTGTGTGCTGAGAGGTGTTCCCAGCTCACAGAGTGTTCACAGAAGTGAACCTGGAGCATTTGTCTGTGCCACCCATCACCAGCAGCACAGCAGGGCTTCAGGCAGCACTGACACCACAGGCAGGCAGTTCTGGGGCCCTGCACAGCAGTTGCAGGGTCTTTGCTAGAAAGGGAAAACAATTTTAAGAGGAATTGCCCAGTTTGTTGCATGAGCAGTCAGCTTGTTTGGGTTAATTAGGCTGGTCCAGGCAGAAGAGTCATAATTGGGGTTACAGTGGGGTCAATGACAGATCCATGCAGGTTCTGAATGGTTTGTGTACAGCTGTGTTTCAGGTAGTTTTAGTGCTGGCTCAGCACAGGTGTGAAGTTTTCTTTTCCAGTTTTGGGGGCGTCCTTACAGTGCACTGGCACTTGTAGAGACAGAAGCGAGAACCTCAAGCCTTAGAGGGAGGAGCTGGAAATCGGGACTCCTTTGTTCTGTTTCCCAAGCACAATTCAAACCCCCTTGCTTTGCAGTCCTTAACCAAGCGAGTTTTTCCCCCTTTACCTCGGTTTTGTTCTCCTCTAAAGAAGTGGCAGTGCTTGCTTTACTGCACTGGAGGCAGCAGGGCCGAGAGAGGAGGTGGTGAGAGGAGTGGCATGGAGCGTGTGAAGGGGCGAGGCAGGGCCCCAGCGGGGGCTGAACTCCTTCTCTGTGGTTTTTTAAGGGCACTTTCATGGAGTGTCAGCCCGAGAGCAGCATCTCCCACCGCTTCCACAAGAGCTGTGCCTCGCAGGTCAACGACACCAGCTACTGCCCTCACTGCGGGGAGGAGGCCTCCAAGGCTAAGGAGGTGACAATAGCCAAGGCTGACACCACCTCCACGGTGTCCCTGAGCTACGAGCAGCAGAAACCCGCGGCTCTGGAGGGCAGGGCCGACACCACCACGGGGAGGTGAGCTGGGGAGCACGGGGTGGGGGGATCTCCAGCCTCCTGCCACACACAGCAGGAATGGCTTGGAATGTTGGGGCTCCTCCTGGTGAGCTGGGTGCTGCCTGGGCAGGCTCAGCTGCAGGAGTGTGCAGGGGGGTTTTGTGTCACTGCTGCTGCCCCGGAGCTGGGGGGAGGCTCTGGAGGTTGGGGGTTTAGGGGTTATTCCTTCCTCTTGTTGTTAGGAATGGAATTGTCGCTGTTGGACATGAAATAAAGATGCCTGACTCTAAAGGCAGAAGAACATCAGAAGGTTTTATTCACGATTCCTCCAGCCTTTTTAGAAAATGCAGCACTAAAAGGCACATTGTTGGTCCATAGGACTGACACCTCTCTAGTTCCATTGGTCAGGCTTAGAGAAACACACAGGCACAGCTGTACAGCATTGTTTTGAGAAAAAGCAATTGTTTACAAGAATTTATCCTGAGAGGAATCCTCCCAAGGACTCTCCCTTGGGAATGCTCAGCAAGCAGGTTAAAATTTCTCAGATTCAGAAAAACCAGGCCCACATGGAATAATCATGGAAGGAGTTGATATTGCCTGGTTTGCTAAGTGACAGCGATTCCCAGCTCCTGACTCGCACTCACAAGCACAAGTGCAAAGGGAGGAGGAAAACACAAATCAAACCTGCCCTGTGTTGAACTGTGCTCTGATTCCCCATCCCATCTGGCCTTGTTTAGGTGCTTTAAGACTTGCCCCATGTGCCTGGTTCTCCTCTAGCACAGAGCACATCAAGTTGTAGTCAGAGGGCAATGCAATTCCTTTCTGGGGCAAGTTCTTACTGAAAAAGCTGTAAAATATATTGGTTAGGGCTTTGATTTCAGTTATACTGATCTGTATTTAAAATGCATTTGCTTTCCTCTTTTTTGGCACAAGAGAGACATTGTTGTGTATTTTTAATGGTTGTGCTTTGGCTGTCTCTCATTTTTCCTCCTCAGTGGCACTGGGACGAGGTTGTCAGAGGAAGACAAGCCAGAAAGTTCGGCTGCTGAAGGGTTTGACATTGCTGGGTCTTCAGTTTTTCCAAAGCCTACTACTAGCTTGACCCAGGGACCAGTGAAAGAGACTCTGGAAAGTGCCCTGATTGCCCTGGACTCTGAAAAGTAAGGAAAAGACCATTGGGTTACTCCAGTTCCCAGCAAGGTTGCTTAGCCTAGAGAAAATGAGATTTGGCTTTTCTGGATTTTGGTCCAACTCAGATATTTTTTTGTTCACTTCACTCTTTAGTCATCCCCAGTAGATTTGGGAGAACTGTTACAGCTCTAAATGTTTTACTGATTTCTCTGGAGGACTGAGTTTTTCATGGGCTCTTCAGCTGCAGCTGTAACTTCTGGGAGCTCCTGTTCACAGCAGTGAGACCCAGAATCTCAGAACAGAGCAGATCCAGCCCTCATTGGGACAGGAGTGGCTGGGGCTGGAGCTGCAAGTTTTAAAACCTCCTTCTGGAGACTTGTTTTGCTGGAGCTGTATCAGAGAATCACAGAATGTTTGGGTTGGAACTGACCTTAAAGCCCATCCAGTTCCTCCCCTTGCCACAGGCAGGGACACCTCCCACTGTCCCAGGCTCTCCCCAGTGTCCAGCCTGGCCTTGGGCACTGCCAGGGATCCAGGGGCAGCCACAGCTGCTCTGGGCACCCTGTGCCAGGGCCTGCCCACCCTCACAGAGAAGGATTTCTTTCATATATTTAATCCTAAATTTCCCATCTTTCAGTTTGAAGCCATTCCCTGTGTCCTGTCCCTCCATCCCTTGTCCCCAGTCCCTCTCCAGCTCTCCTGGAGCCCCTTTAGGCCCTGCCAGGGGCTCTGAGCTCCCCCTGGACCCCTCTTTCCTCTGGGTGAGCACCCCCAGCTCTGGGGGAGCTCCAGAGCAGAGGGACTCCAGCCCTGGGAGCATCTCTGTGGCCTCCTCTGGATCCTCTCCAGCAGCTCCAGGTCCTCCTTGTGTTGGGGATCCAGATTTGGAGGCAGCTCTGCAGGTGGGGACTCACCTGAGCAGGGCAGAGGGGCAGAGCTCTCCCTGCCCTGCTGCCCACGCTGGGGGTGAGCCCAGAACCTGCTCAGGGCCAGGGGTGGGGGAGTGACATTCCTGCCTGTCCTTCCCTGAGGTTCATCCCCAATTCCTGCCTGTCCTTCCCTGAGGATTCATCCCCATTCCTGCCTGTCCTTCCCTGAGGATTCATCTCCATTCCTGCCTGTCCTTCCCCAGGGATTCACTCCCATTCCTGCCTGTCCTTCCCCAGGGATTCACTCCCATTCCTGCCTGTCCTTCCCTGAGGATTCAACCCCAATTCCTGCCTGTCCTTCCCTGGGGTTCATCCCCAATTCCTGCCTGTCCTTCCCTGAGGATTCATCCCCATTCCTGCCTGTCCTTCCCTGGGGTTCACTCTGCCTCTCTCCCTGCTCCTGCAGGCCCAAGAAGCTGCGGTTCCACCCAAAGCAGTTGTACTTCTCTGCCAGGCAAGGGGAGCTGCAGAAGGTGCTGCTGATGCTGGGTAGGTGCCTCCTTCCCTCCTTCCAGGGCCTGTCTGGCAGCACTCCCAGCTCCTGCCAGGCTGTGCCAGTGGCCACTTCCCAGCATGGCCCCACGTCATCCTGCCAGTGCCCTGGGGAGGGGACTTGGAGCAGAGAGGTTCCTGTGGGTGATGTGTCATTGGAAAGGGCTTCATCTCTCTGGGAAATGTGCACTGCTCCCCACTTGTGTCTGCATTGGAGTGTGGTTTTATCCAGACCAGCTGGTTGTGTCCCCAAATTGACCTCCCTGTGGTTTTTCCCATCCCCTCTCCATTTGTGGGAAACATATTTGCATCCAGTAGAGGGAAAAGATGGGAGTCAGCTTAAGCCAAGAGTCATCAGCAGGAAAGCAAAAAGGAAGAGCCTTCAGTCCATGGGGTTTGTTTTGGGGTACAGAGTTGCCTATCACCAGATGCCTTTGAGCTGCTGAGCTTGTTTTTAGCATGGAATGTTCCCCAGGAATTTCCCCCTCTGAAGGACACAATGTTTCCTCAGGATGCTTCCTTTCCACTCCAGTACTTTGCTGTACGTTTTTGGACGCTTTCTGTTCTTGCCCTTTATCAGTTCCTTGGGTTTTTTTTTGTCTAGCAAGTGTTTGCTCCATTGTTCCTGTCTTCAATAGCACAGAAATGCTATTCATTGATATTTAACTACAGCCTCATCATACACAACATGTTATCATGCCCAGACATCTTTGTCTGGCTGTCAGCATCATCTGTCAGTCTCTGCACAGCTGTGAGAATCTCCGGCCAGATCCTGAGCCTGTGTGGAGAAATTCCATCCATGTTGCAGCTCTGTTTTTGCAGGGGTGCAACCAGGATCATTAATATTAATTGCAGTTAATAGTGCTGAGACAGAGGTCAGGTGCTACCAGCTCCTTGTTGTTCCCAATTTCTGGGTTGCTTTAAACCAAACAGCGTTTTTCTTTTTTTTATCCTTGCGTGGTATTTGTTGTTTTTGAGTTGAGTTGTGAAGCTGAGGGAGGATGTGGCCTTTGGAGAGGTGGTAATGCCTTAAAAAGGTATTGAATTCCATGGTGTTTCTAAGCTCTGGGTTTGAGGGCTGCTGCATATTGAATGTGCAGGGGGCTGCCCTGAGAGCTTTCTGGTGAAATGTGCAGTGAGACGTGAGCAGGGCTGAGCATGGGCTGGGAACCCATCCTTTAAAAGCCTTTAGCTGAGCTGTGATTCTCCTGTTACACTTCAATCCCTGAACTGTGCCTGAAAGTGTCTCTGCTCTGTTTTGCAGTGGATGGAATTGACCCTAATTTTAAAATGGAGCATCAGAGTAAGAGAACCCCTCTCCATGCTGCTGCTGAGTCTGGCCACGTGGACATCTGCCACATGCTCATTCAGGTCTGTCTGCACTCCCAGCCCTCTCACAAACCTGCTTCTGTGGGCTTTGGTCTGCCCCACATGGAAACCAGCAGTGGTAAATCCATCCTGTAAAAAACCTCCTCCATCCCAGGGATTGCTGAGGGAGGAGTGAGGCAGAGGAAAGGGAGGGCTTGGATTTCATAGATGGAATTGTCCTGCTGGGCTGTTCTCCAGGCAGGGAGCAGGGAGAGATTTGGTGTGGGGCAGGTGGGGATCTGTGCCTGAGCACAGCCAGAGCTGGGCACTGCCAGATGTGCCAGCACAGGCTGATCACTGCCAGATGTGCTGCCAGGCTGCTGGAGATCTCCAGGCTCTTGGTTTTGATCTCCAAGCCAGGTTGCTCTTGGTGATGAGGGCAGTGAGGCTCTGGAAGCTGCCAGGCCCTGTCTTCCCTTCTGTCAAAACCTGAGGAGCTCCAGCAGGATTCTCCCCTGCAGCATAAATGTCTCACATGGGAAAAGGAGTGAAGGGGAGATGCAAATTTGGTTTATTGTCTGAGATTCTAACTGAGGGAAGATGGGCAAAGCTGTAGAGATGTTGTTGAGCCTTCTTCAAAACAATGTGAAGAAGAAAAAGGATTAAAAACTTAATAGTTTTTCTTTTTTTGTACTGGTGTACCTGGTCTGGATGACTGGAAGTGTGTTTTGTTTACCCTGTGGGATTGGGAAACCTTAAAGGGCTGCTGAGAAGGCAGCAGTGACTGGCCCTTGGAAATGATCCTGCTGGGCTGGTGCATTTCAGCCCCTGGAATTGGAGGCTTTCAGGTGCTGTTAGAAGGCAGCAATGGGCCTTCCTGGCTGCTCCCACTGAAATTACTGCATGTGGAGACAGTGGAATGAGGAAAAGGAGCAAAACTTGTGAGATATTACAAACAATTTAATTATCTGTAGGGTTGGTTTGTTTCCAAAGTGCTTCATCTTGTCTCTCCCTGAGGTCTGGCTTCTGCAGCAGCCCAGTTTGGCTGGGAATGGCCCCAGCTTGTTCCACTTGTTCCTCTGCTCTGGCTTAAACATCTCTGGCTGGGGAAGAGTCAAAACAAAGGAATTCAGTGGCAGGCACCTGAAAACAACTCCTTGTGCCAGGTGAACCTGAGTCAGCTGTGGACAGGTCTGAGCCTCACACACACACACCTGCCAAGGGCTGTGTGTCTGAGACCTTCTGGGTTTAAGTTTTGGGAGGTTCCTAAAATTCTCAGCTTCCATAATTCCAACATTCCCTGAGCTCAGCCCAAGGACTAAAGCAGGCAGGATAACCTGACCTAGCCATGGTGGGGAAAAGAGTGAGGTATTGGTTAAAGGCACTCTGGGTTGAACTGAACAGATGCTCAGAGACCTCTGTGGAAGTGGTGCCATTGACTTCCACAGGAATATTCAGCCAATCCCCAGGATGTTTTTTACAGCTCCTGCCTCTGTTGCAGTCAGCAAGTTGTTCCTAGTGCTTGTGACATTGAGAAGAGCTGGTTGTTGTAGCCTAAATGATAGACCAGGGAAAACAAAGCTGCTGGAAAAAGGAGGAGGCTGATTTTCCAAATTGTTACACAAACAATATCTAGAAAGTAGGAGTACAAAATCTATTAATAACAGGAGGTATTTCATACCAGCTGTTGGCTTCCTTACAGCTCCTTCCTGGCTGGGGAAGGCAGGAGAGGGGGCAGGCACTGTGTGCTGTTTCCAGAGCAGGTGGACTTGCACTGCCTTCTTTCCTGGTTTTAATTCTTTTTTATTCTTTTTTTCCTCTGCTTAATATGGCTAAATTTCAGGAAAAAAAAAATCCTGTTGTTTATTATCTACTCCCACATCCTTCCTCTGCTGATTGTCCTTGTCCTTGCCCTGGCCTCCCAACAGGCTGGTGCTAACATTGACACCTGCTCCGAGGACCAGAGGACCCCGCTGATGGAAGCAGCAGAAAACAATCACCTGGAAACTGTGAAATACCTGATCAAGGCTGGAGCACTAGTAGATCCCAAGGTAGCAGTTTATTGCTTATCTTTTTCTCTTGGGGAAGCCTCTGTCCAACATTTCTTCTTTGAAGTTTTGGGTGGAAGTACCCAGGCTGAGGTGAAATGGACTTCTTGTCTTGGAGTGAAGGCTGGAGGTGTCATAATCTGATTTTTCTGCTGGCCATGAGCTGTTTGGGGCAAGTGTTGCCTCTTGTCCCTTTAGTTTGTGGCACCAAATGTCAGGGGGATTTGATTTCATAAGTCTTAGCATCACAAATCCATCACAGTGGAGTTGGATTTCAGAGTTCCCTTCTCTGTAGACTCTAATAATGAGAGTTTTGGGGTGATGTTTTAAAATGGGCTGGTAATTAGGTGCTTGCCAAGCCAGGAAAAATGACAGAGGAAGCTTTCCTTTCCAAAGGACTGGCGTGTGGATTCTTGCAGTCATGCTGCAGTGGCAAAATTGAACCCCATCTTTAAACTCTACCCCTTAATTTAAACCAAAACAATAAAATGCAGCTGTCTCTTTGCCTTTAGCATGCTCTGGTTGCTTTGCAATCTCGGAAAATACACTGATCATTTATTAGTCCCATAAATCAGATGCTATTTGGAGCACAGGAACCCTCCCCGTGCAAACTTATTGTCACAACCTGCTGCTCTTGGCTGGGTTTGGGAAGGAACTGGCAGCAGTGCACAAGGTATCAGGTGCTGCCCAATTCAGGCCCTAAATGGATCTTTGGGAGGTTGGTTCTGAGCTGGGAAGGGGGAAAGGACAGGACAGGAGTGTTGGGTTCCTGCTGGCCACTGTCCCAAGTGCCTTGGAGCAGCCCAGACATCTCTCACCTGATGGATTCCTGAGGAAGAGAAAAGAGGGGAGGTTGTGCTGAAGGTCAAAGGAAGGAGAAGGAGATAAATTCTAAGCTTGCAAAAGCAAATTAGAAGCCTCAGATCACATCTGAGCTAGTTTATGATGTTAATTAGTTTCTTGCACGAACTCAGGCTCTGTTTGAAAGCAGCAGCATTGGTTTGGAAGCAGCTCCAGCTGTTTCCATGGGAAATCCAGCCCTTGCCTGGGGCAGGTGTGTACAGGGCCCTGGGACTGCAGGGGAGGGAGCTGGGTGGGAGCTCCCCAGCCCCCAGGGTGAAGCTGTTGTGCTGTTACCAGGATGGAAAAGCCCCACTCAAAACCTGCAGGAACTTTACAATAAAATCTGCCTGCTCTCCCAGGGCTGAGGAGCTGCACTTGATTCTTGCCAATCCAGGGGGAAAGCTGTGGAATTATTCAGCTGGAAGAGGCACTTATGGGGGTGTAGAAACTCTTTCTGTGCCCCAAGGAGCCCTCATGGTGCAATCCCTGACCTGAGATGTCCCCTCTTTGCTCAGAGAGTTGTTCCCTCACCCTGCGTCACATCAGCTCCATCCCAAAGCTCTCACCTCCAGCATTGCTTCCAGGGATTTAGCTGGAAGGAATCATTTGGTTTTCACTCTTTTGTTTCCTCCTTCTGATTTCCTGCTCTCTGGGCCCTGCTCTGTGCTAAGGTCTTGGGATAGAAATGCCTGATAAAAATCAGGCTGCAGATCTTTGGTGTGAGGGTGGGAGCATCTCCACCCTGACTCACAGCCTGTCCATGTCCTCCAGGCCTTGCATTCCCAGCTCCCAAAGGCATTTTTCCTTTCAGCCTTGGGGTGTTTTTTATCTCCTGTCTGGGCAGATGGCTGTAGGCAGGTTGGGGTCCTGGTCTCTCTGGACAGAGACACCAGACCCTTGGGCCCTGCTGCCAGGTGCTGGGATAAGGCCTTGGGTGAACAAAGCCCAGCAAAAAACCTGGAGAAATGGAGCATTTCAAGTAGAGACAAAGGGATTTTTATGATGTGAAGTGCAAACGTTGCCTGTGTAAAGCATTTCTGCTTCCCTTTGGCTCTCTAGCACATGGAGAGGAGTGGGGAAGGGGCTGTTGGAGAAGGGGAACATCATTGCCAGGGTTTGGGGCTGGTACCTTCCCCAGGCTTTCAAAGCCCTTTCTCTGCACAGCTGTAAAACTCCCAAGCTCTGCTTAATGCTGGCCCTGGCTCCTGCTCTCTGCCCTCCTGGCATGGGGTGGAGACTTTGGGAGTTCTCTGCTCCATCTGGGAACTTCTCTGCTGTTCTGAGCACCCCTGAGGGTTTGTTCTGTGGTTGTGTGCAGGATGCTGAGGGCTCCACGTGCCTGCACTTGGCAGCCAAGAAGGGGCACTATGATGTGGTGCAGTACCTGCTCTCCAATGGGAAGATGGATGTCAACTGCCAGGTGAGGCCTTCCCTGGGCACAGCTGCTCTGCCCAGCTCAGGGACTGATAAAAATCAGGCTGCAGATCTTTGGTGTGAGGGTGGGAGCATCTCCACCCTGACTCACAGCCTGTCCATGTCCTCCAGGCCTTGCATTCCCAGCTCCCAAAGGCATTTTTCCTTTCAGCCTCAGCACTGTGCTGTCTGCCCAGGGCTCACCCAAGGAGGGTCCTGCTGCTGGGGGACAGCTCCAGCTCACCAGAGTGACAATGCCATGGGCCTCCCACCTGCCAGGGAGGCTGATCCCCTCACTGGCCTCAGGAAAACTTCCCTTGATTTGCAGTTTCTCCTTGGCTTTGAATTTGCTGTGGAGCCTGTTGCTCCAGGGTGTCCCTGTGCTTTTCCTCGTGGGGGGATCATGGCCAATGGTGTGGGATGGGTTGAGCTTGGCACTTGTCACTGTGGGGTGAGACAGCACCTGGGGCAAGGACAGCTCCCCCAGGTTTCTCAGGGAGTTCCTGTAAGATCTTTATACACCCTGGGTGTTCCTTTTGTCCAGGCAGTGTGCTGGCACAGGCTGGAGCTGCAGTGCCAGCCTGCTGGGCTGGAATAAACTCCAGCTGGCTCTGGGGTGCTGCTCCCAGCCACGCCGGGCTCTGCAGGACCCGAGGGAGCTGCAGCAGTGCAGGCAGCAGGGGAATGAGAGGGGGCAGAGGGAGGGCAGGGGAGTGTGGGGAGGCAGCAGGAGGCTGTGCTGTGCCCTGTGTCACCCCTTGCTGTCCCTGTCCCTGCCCAGGATGATGGTGGCTGGACGCCGATGATCTGGGCCACGGAGTACAAGCACATCGAGCTGGTGAAGCTGCTGCTGGCCAAGGGCTCGGACATCAACATCAGGGACAATGTAAGGCTGCTCTGGAACCTCCTGCAGGAATTGCAGTCTCTGTTAAAACCCCAGGCGCTCCCAGGGGACAGATTTTGGGCTCAGTCCCTTGCCACAGTGTGAGTGAGAAGTGTCTGGTGAGAGTTTTCCTGCATTCTGGGAAGAGGTTTGGCAGCTTGTGGGATGTCTTTCCCTCCAGCTGCTGTGTCACAGCCTGTAAGGATGCTCTGTGGAATTCTCAGGCTGATCTCAGCTCTGAGCATCATTGGTTCCCATCCCTCTGGGCCCACTGTGCTGCCACTGGACACAGCACCAGGCAGAGCCCCTTTAATCCAGGCTTGGCAGCTCCATGTGTGTCCCAGGCACCCTGGGTTAGGGGCACCCTGTGTGCCTTTTGAGGGGAATGACCTCGTATTTGTGTCTCTGGATGGGCTGGACACTCTACCAGCAGCCATCAAAGCCTGGCTTTTCCTGGGCATCACTGGCACAAAGCTCTGATGTGTCCAGGGCATGGCCAGGCTGGCAGCTCAGGCTGGAGCTGCCCTTCACCTCATAAATCCTGCTCCAGTGGGATGCACTCAGTGCTTGAGTCCCTGGGAACTCGGTGGGACCCCCAGTGCTGCCTGTGGGGCTGTGCCAGCTGCTTTCCCAGGGATTTCCAAGGAAATAGAGAAAATACAAAGGAGATACTGTCTGCTTTTTTCCCAGCCTCCTTCAGGGGACTCATTGTATCAGCACTGCTCCTCTTTTTTCCTGATACCATGTTTCTCACTTTTTCCTTGGAGTCTCTAAGGATATTGAAGTGTGGTGTCTCACCCCATTCCTGGAAGTGTCCAGGGCCAGGTTGGACAATGTTTGGAGCAACCTGGGAATGGTGGAAGGTGTCCCTGTCCGTGGCAAGGGGGTAGCACTGGATGAGGTCTCTTCCAATCCAAAGCAAAGCAAACCCCTCTGTGTTTCTGTGATTGTGTGGTTTGACCCCAGCCAGTCACCAAGCCCCTCACAGCCCCTTGCTCACTCCCCCACCTTGGGGAAGAGAATCAGGAGGGTAAAAGATAGAAAAAGACTCATGGGTCAAGATACAGTTTAACAGGGAAAGCCAAAGGCACACACACAAACAGAACAAAACAGGGAATTCATTCCCTGCTTCCCATGGTTGGGCAGGTGTTCAGCACCTGCAGGAGAGCAGGACTTCACCCATGGAACAGTGACCTGGGAAGACAAAAACCATCACTCCAAACATCCCCCTTCCTCCTTCTTTCCCCATTTTATGTCCTGAGCTGATGTCAGATGGTCTGGAATACCCCTTTGGTCAGGATCAGCTGTCCTGCTGTGTCCTCCCAGCTTTCCATGTCCCCCAGTCTCCTCCCCAGTGAGGCAGCACAAGGACCAGAACAGACTCTGGGTCAGCAAAACCATCTCTGTGTCACCATCCCTGTGCTCAGCACAGCCCCACACAGCCACTGGGAGGAATATTAACTCTACCCCAGCCAAAAGCAGCACACTTAGATAGTTCCCAGGCAGGTCTGGAGCTAAGCTAATCCTGTTCCTAAAAACAGAAGTCAAGGTGAGAGGGGGCTTTTTGGGCTGGTACATCTGCTTGCTGATTCTGAACAAAACAGACTCTTTGATCTGTCACAGCTTCAGGATCACACATTAATGATGAACATCAAATCAACTCAGTCAACAATTTACTTGAAAGAAAACTGTGCTCTTAACAGCTGTGTATGTCACACATCCATCCTGGACCTGCAGCTGGGGTGTCCTGATGGATGTGGTTAAGGACAAATGTCACTCGTGCTGGGAAACATCCTGCTCTGGGAGAAATGCTTTTGATTGTGAGGATGCTGCTTTTTAGGCAGGAGCAATGCAAGGCAGAGCACCAGCCCAGGTGTCTGTGACCTGTCTGAGCTGCAGCACGTGGGTGCAACCCACAGGATGGATGTTTTCTGTAGGTTGTATGGGGTTTTTCTAGATGATACTGTAAAGGGAAGCAGGAGCTGGGTAGAGAAGTGTCTCCCCTGATGTGTGGCAATAACTCCCTATTTAAGGCAGGACCTTAAGTTATGTGGTAACAGCTCAAACACTCCGGCAGCAGCTTTGTTTTTGCTTTAAAAAGAAGACAAAAAGAGAATAGCTGGGTGATCATTACTATCATTTCACTGTTGTCATCGACATCGTTGGAGCCTGTCATGGGGAAGGGATCGACGTGTGCTGCAAATTGCAGTGTAACAGAAAACAGGATCAGCCCTTAAAATATCTCCAGCAGAAAGATGAGTGTTCAGCTATTTCCAGTGCTGCTAGTGAGAGATGAGCACATACAGAATTTAAGAGATGCCTGGAGTCAGATTGATTGCTTACCCCATGGCTCCTGGTTCTCTTTTTGGCACCTTCACGTACCCTATGTGCTCTTTTCCTCCTTAATTTCGTGCTGTGCTCTTTTTCTCCTTAATTTTGCAGCCCTGGGAGGCACAAAGCTTTCCTGGCAGTTGGGGCTGGGAAAACTCAGCTTCCAGCCTTTTCCAGCATGTTTGTTCGTGTCTGTCACCTCTTTCCTGGATTGATGCAGATTGGTTTGTGGCTCAGAGACAGATGTGTGTGTGTGTGTAGGGAAGGTGATGGATTGCCTGGGTGTGCAGAGGTGGATGGAGTGAGAGCTCCCTGTTTGGCTGCTCTGAGGTCTCCCTTTCCACCTTGGCATTCCCAGGCAGAGCAGGCAGGGTGGGGATGGCAGCCACAGGTTGAACTCCACAGGTGCAGAGCTGAGCAAGGTGAGCTCCCAAAGCCACGGGGTTTTCAACAACCTCCTCTCTGTCCCCTTTCCCTCCAGGAGGAGAACATTTGTTTGCACTGGGCTGCTTTTTCTGGCTGTGTTGACATAGCTGAGATCCTGCTGGCAGCAAAGTGTGACCTGCACGCCGTGAACATCCACGGGGACTCGCCCCTGCACATCGCGGCCAGGGAGAACCGCTACGAGTGCGTGGTGTAAGTGCACTGCTCACCCTGTCCCTGCTCCCTGCCTGCTGCCTGGCAGTCTCCTCTCCTTCAGGAGAGCCTCTGAAGGGCCTTGGGCCTTCACACACAGCCCAGCATTGGGATGGAGGGCTTGTTTTTCTGCCAGGGCTGGGGGGCGTGAGGTACCAGCTGCTGCTGGAGCTGGTCGGAAAATGTGGAGTGTTCTGGAGTTTGAGGGGCTGTGCTCAGCCTGGGCTTCCCAGCAGGAAGGGGTCAGGCTTCCTTGATTAAAGCTTTTTTCCTCCCCACAACTAGCATGGTAACAGGGCTTTTCCTTTGCTTCATCCCTGCTCTGAATAAAGCCATCATGGTCTCACCAAAAGCTGGTGAGTATAAACAAGGGCCAAGTCCAGCACCAGTTTCCTGTGGGACTCTTCCATTTCCAGCCTACTCTTCCCACCCCATATCTTTCCCTGCCAGAGAGAGTTTCAAGCCTGTCTGAAGTTAGGCTGGTACCAGCAAGGTACCTGAAGCAAGGCAAGGTTTGCCCAGAGCTCTCATGGGTACCCAGAGCTCCAGTCTGTGGCTTCTGTCAGAAGGATT
This sequence comes from Aegithalos caudatus, assembly GCA_013389925.1. NCBI lineage: Eukaryota > Metazoa > Chordata > Aves > Passeriformes > Aegithalidae > Aegithalos > Aegithalos caudatus. Next base: position 375,532 of record WEIU01051963.1, read on the forward strand.
CACTGAACCATGCTTAATAAAGAAAACTCAGGTGATTATTCACTACTACAGATTCTTCCTCGTCCCTTAAGGGCTGGCTGGAGGATGTGATTCAGCTTGTTTTCCCCTTGCCTGGTTTCTCCTGGGGAATCCTTATCCTTCCTTGCTGTTTTGCAGTCTCTTTCTTTCCCGTGGCTCGGATGTCACTTTAAAGAACAAGGAGGGTGAGACCCCGCTCCAGTGCTCCAGCCTTAACTCTCAGGTCTGGGTGGCTCTACAGATGAACAAGACTCTCAAAGAATCATCTTCTGAGAAGCCTGCCCAGATAGAGAAGGTGGTGAGCAGGTGAGAATAGGGCTGGCTTTGCTTGTGGGTCATGGAATTGAGCCCTTGCACAGGGAAGGCCGGGGGCCTGGTTTAAGAAAGAACTGTGAAACTCCTTGAAGGTGTGAAGGTCAGTGTGAGCTTAGCAAGAACTAAGCCCGTGCTGATTCAGTCCATGGTTTGCAAATTCATCCTCCAAATGGAAATATTCAGAAGCACAAAGAACCATCTGTAAGGCAGGGTGGGAAAACAGGAGTTCTGTTCTAGCCTGAATGGCTTTGAGTGCTCAGTGCTCAAGGCAGTGATTCTGCCCCAGGATGGCATTTGAATGGCCCCTTGTGTGGGGGGACTTTCCCTGTGTGACAGTTCTCTCTCCACTGACAGGGACATTGCCCGGGGTTACGAGCGGATCCCCATTCCCTGTGTCAATTCCGTGGACAGCGAGCCCTGTCCCAGCAATTACAAATACGTGTCCCAGAACTGTGTCACCTCCCCGATGGACATTGACAGAAACATCACCCATTTACAGGTGAGGGATCGTGCTGTGTTCCTGTGCTGGGCTCTGCAGTGCTCCTCAGAACAGGTTTGGCATTGCAGATGGGAATGTGGAGTCCTGATAGTGCCATCAAATTCCAGCTAAGGTTGAGTGCTTCACCTCCAGCTCTTGTAGGAGATGGGATTTTGATTTTCTTCAGTTTTGAGGCTTAAGCTGAGCTCTGTGTTCAGCTGTAGCATTGGCCATCTGGTGCTGGCTGAAGTGCCTCCCATTTATCCTTGTCCTCTCTTCTGAGGCTGGAGAGTCAGGGATTTGTTGGGAGACCTTCCCCATGCTGCTTCCCGTGGACTGCAGCACCCAGGCCGAGGTCTTGGCTGTGATACTGCAGGTCTGGGTGGGGAAAGCAGAGATGGGGGAGTTCAGGGTGAGGGTGGGCACAGCTCTGAGCTTCCCAGGCCCTGTTGTGCAGCAGCCTGGTGCTGAGGCTGTGCTGGCTTGGGGATGCTGGGGAAGCAGCAGGGGAGGACTGAGACAGCACAGCTGCATCATCTCCCAGCTCCGGTCCCTCCTTGGAGCTTTCCTTGTCCTCAGGTGTGGAGAACAGCTCACAGGGCATGGGGGAGGATTAACCACAGGGGAACATCCTCTCCTGAGCAGTGAGCCTGGCTCAGATCCTTCCTTGCAAGGCAGAGTCCTTTGGTGCTCACTGCATGCAGAGATAAACAATGGAGTAAAACTGCCACTGGATGGTGAAGCTGGTGATCTTCTGGCCAAGGAGCTGCAGCAGGAGGAGGAGATGTGGTTTCCTGAGCCAGTCACCAGTTGCAGTCTCAGTTGTGTGAGTGGTGTGGAATTAACCCTTTGCTTCTCTTGCAGTATTGTGTCTGTATAGACGACTGCTCCTCCAGTAACTGCATGTGTGGCCAGCTCAGCATGCGCTGCTGGTACGACAAGGTGAGGACAGACACACAGCCTCTCCTGGCTCACACCAGGCCTTGGGAGCTGAATTTTGCCTCTTTCAGTTCCTTGCACAACTCAAAGCCAGGTTGGACAGGGCTTGGAGCGACCCTGGTCTAGTGGGAGATGCCCATGGAAGGGGTTGGGATGAGCTGAGCTTTAAGGTCCCTTCCAACCCAAACCATTCCCTGCTTCTGTAATTCCTACTCCTTTCTTCTTGCCTTAAAATGCCTGAAGTTATAGTCTTAGCTCTGAGACGTGTGATAATCCAAAGTGCGTGCTCAGGGCAGCTTTTCTTGTGTTATTTGTGTTCCTCTCGTGCCAACTGAGCCATTAATTACACCCATGTGATAGGGAGCACTTAATAACCCATGCGTGAAATCAGCTTCCATTTCAGAGCAACGTGGAAAGTCAGATGTAAACAAAGGGAGGGGAGTAGAAAGATAATTTTTTTAATCTGCTTTTATTCATTGTGATTCTTCTGGGTGAAGGCAGAGTAAAGATGTTTTCGCTGCCACATTGCCAGAAGTCAGGTTTGTTTTGGGTAAATGCTTCAACGCTCCAGGGAGGTTTTGAGATTCATCTTTGGGCAGGTGCTATAAAGATCAGAAGTTCTGTGAATCTCTGCAGGTTTCTCCCAGGGGGAGTGTTGGCATCTTCCTTGGCTTTGTAGCCATTTTATTTACACATTAATAGGTGATTACACCTCTCAAACCTTAAAAGCCAAATTTGTTAAACATGATAAATTGCACCCATCACTTCCTTAATCCTGTATGTTGGTAAATAATTGAATTGTAGCTTTTTTGGGAGTGTTATTTGGGAAGGTAGTGTGGTTCAAAGAACCTGGGTGTACTGGCCTCAGGTTCTGCAAGTTCAGGCTTTATTCCAGAGGCAGACTAAGCATCCACTTCTCCCCTCCAGCACAGCAAATGGCAATAATGATGATGATGCACACCAGTTTTCTGCACAGCACTGGGAGGTTTTTTTTTTAATGCTGTGTAGGGTGATGGCAGGCAGCAAAACTCTAAATTCTCTGGTTGTTTGTCAGCTGTGGGTGACAGTGGTGACTGTGCTGCTGTCAGGGTAGGGCAGAACCACAGCAGAACCTGAGCTCTGACGCTGGGTTTGGGGAGCTCGGGGCACGACTCCACCCTGGGGTTCTCTGCCCTGTTTTTACCCTGGGGGGAATTTCTGCCTGTGGTTTTGGGAATCCCAGGAGCAGACAAATCACCCAGTCTGGGGTGGCTCTCTCCTTCAGGATGGCCGACTCCTGCCTGAGTTCAACATGGCTGAGCCCCCCCTGATCTTCGAGTGCAACCATGCGTGCTCGTGCTGGAGAACCTGCAGGAACCGTGTGGTGCAGAATGGCCTCAGGTGAGCAGGAGGGGCAAACACAGCTGCTCTGGCCAGAGCAAACCCCAAACCCATGAGCTTTCTGCCTCTCAGCTCACCCACAGTCCCACAAAACCCAGCACAGAAGCTGCAGCTGGTGGGGTGGAAGTGGGTTCCTGCATGCTGCCGGTGGGAATGAAGCAGCAGTGGGTTGATGAGCTCAATTAACATCTCAGTTAATATCTGCACCCTGCCCGTGGCACCATCAGGTGGGAACTGCAGGGTTCTTTCATCAGCTGACCATAAAACATACAAATGGCTTATGGGTTTAAATGCACAGCCCAAGTGGTGTCTCAGGGGGAGAGCTGGGTAGGACATGACAGCAACAGAGCTGCAGAATCTCAATTCAGAAGATCTTGTAAGCCAGCAGTCTAGATTAGAAATACAGGCCAGCATGCCTAGACTTGGCTGCTTAAAATTTCCAAGTTCTTGGCATGATTCCCCCTGAATTGGATACCTGAATGCCTGTTGGCCTCGCTGCTCCAGGTTAGACCCCTGGGATTTTGGTGCCTGGCTAAAAATGTCAATGTCTTGGTTTGGACCTCTGCTATGGTGGAGTTTGCCACTGCATTAAGTTCAAAGGGATCCCACTGGAAAAAAAAAAGACTTTTTAGAATTTCTTTGTAATGCTGACAAGACTTTTTTTACAAGCTTTGTAGTTTCAATGACATTTTGGAGTGGTAAAAATAAGCAAGGAAGAAACTCAATGTGTTTCCTCAGAACTTTACCTCTCTCTGGTTTTCCCTGCCAAGCTCCCGAGCTTCAGTGTCTCCGTGGGTGTTTCTTTAGGAGCTGTACAGATAGAGCTGTTGCTTTTGCATTTTTTACCTTGCTGAAGTGTTTTTTTTTTTTTCTGAAAGATGGGAAGAGTTGGGAACCCAACCAGGAGCTGGGGAGAGCAGCTCTGCTGGGAAGGAGGGTCAGGTGCTGGGCAGAGCTGGCAGTCCCTGGGGAGGCAGAGGGGGAAGGCTCCTGCCTTGGGGCTGCAGCTGACACAGGGGTGCTGCTGCTCTGTTTTCAGTGCTGCTTTTATCAGATTGGCTCCAAATTAACTCTGCCTGGCAGAGCACACGTATCCAGCTGGCAGCCTGGCCCAGCTCAGCTGGCAGGCTCAGCTCAGAGCCCTGGCCCTGCTGCCTCCAGTGTGGGCTCCAGTGCAGAGCCCAGATCTGAGCTGGGCTCTGCTCTGCTCTGAGGGACAAGCCCAAACCTGGGGGAGCTTCCCCAAGCCCCAGACCCAGTGTTAGACCCTGCTTCTCTGAGAGCAAACACTCCCCTGAGGTGGTGGTTTGCCCTGGTGAAGCTGTGGGCAAACAGGATAAAATTCACATCCCGTGGTTTGAGCTGACAGTGCAGGAGGGAGTGGGTGGGGGGAAGAGAAGTACTGGGAAAAGCAACAGGGTGAAGTTAAGGTGAGCATCAGATTTCACTTAATTCCGATAACAGCGTTGCTGAGAGTGGGTTTTGGTTCCCTCAGGGATACAGCAAGCTTTTCCTAGCCCTGGAGACTGTTCATCCTGCACTTAACTCAGGTTCTGGCTGAGCACGAGGCAGCATGACTTACAGGATTGTTTCTCTGCCTATAAACCCCATCAGTAAAATTCCACAGAGCAGCTATTACACCAAGAAGTCTCAAGTTGCAGCTTTTCTTCCTTGTCTTTCAGCCAGGCAGCTGGATATGATGGAATTGCTGAATGCCCTGGCTTTGGCAGAGGGCACAGGGGTCAGAGCACTTAGCTCAAGGTGTTCTTTAGTCCCTGGGAGCTCCCTGCCTTCCCCCTCAGCACCACTCCCTGCACAGCTCCACTGCTGTAAATCCCCTTCCACCTTCCCTGCTTCCCCCAGGGCTGTGTGGAGGGGAAGGAAATGCTGCTGGTGGGATTCTGAAATCCTCTGTGAATTATCATCACCCAGAGCATCCAGCCCTGTGCCCTCCTCCCCAGCCCCTTGGTGTGCACCTGAGCAGGCAGAAGGGGCTGACTGGCACCTGTCCCTTGTCCCTGGGCTGTTTCCATGCCAGCATCTGCCCACAGCTGGGAGCTGTGGGAGTGGAGCATCCCTGCAGGGTGAGAACGGGAGGGGGAATATTAAAATCCTCTGGGAGTGTGTGGTGATGGAAGGTGCTGGGTTTCTGCTCATCATTGCATGAAAATTCCTTCTTTCCATGGAGTGCTGCCATCAGAGTGGCTTCAATTCCTCCTTTGCTCTTTCCCAGGACTCGGTTGCAGCTTTACCGGACACAAAAGATGGGCTGGGGAGTGCGGACGATGCAGGACATTCCTCTGGGAACCTTCGTGTGCGAGTGAGTTGGGCAGCTTCCACCATCCCAAAACCCCAGCCCTTTCCCAAATCCAGCACTGAGCTGTGCAGCTTCCACCATCCNAAACCCCAGCCCTTCCCAAATCCAGCCCTGAGTGAGCTGTGCAGCTTCCACCATCCCCAAAACCCCAGCCCTTCCCAAATCCAGCACTGAGCTGTGCAGCTTCCACCATCCCCAAAACCCCAACCCTTCCCAAATCCAGCCCTGAGTGAGCTGTGCAGCTTTCACCATGCCCACAACCCCAGGACTTCCCAAATCCAGGAGTAAGTTGTGCATCTTCCCTCAGCCCAGCAAAGCAGCACTTCCCCAGGGCACACATGGTTTTCTCCCTTCAAGGAGAGGTTTTCATGCAGATGAAGCTGGCACTGAGCCCAGCTGCCTGCCCTCAGCCAGAGGTTTCCTGACTCCATTCCTGCTCTGTCTGTCCTTCTCATAGTGTGGAGCTTTCTCCACTGCCCTCTGTCTTGCTGGGGTCTGTGCTCAGCTCTTCCCTCTTTGAAACACAAGTGATGGGGGAAAACACCTTTGGGGTTGTGCTGCAAAATGTGCTCAACTCCCGTGTTTGCCACAGATATGGGACACTGCAGGCCAGGGCAGTGTGGAACAGCTCTATCTCCTTTAATCCTGACTTCTCCAGAGGTTTTCCAGTATCACAGCTCTGGCTTTAATCTGATTCAGCAAAACAATGAAGCACTTGGGGTTAAGCTCATGTTTTGGCCCTGACTCAATAAAGTACTTAGGCACAGAAATGTTCAGATTTATGTCAAGTGAAAAACCTGTCATCAGACCCCACAGTTTGGGGCTTTAAAGTGGTATTAAATAGTTTGGAAAGTGTTTCCTTCATTGCAATACTACAGTGACTGCAGACCTTCTAACTAAGGCTGGACTCATGTCCATTGTGGAAATAGGTGCTGGTGGTTTTTAGAGCTAGTTATTGTGTTATGGAATTGGGTGGGGGATTGAGGAAGACTATTGCAGGATTTAAAAGAAAAAATAAAGGAAAAGCTATTTCTGCAATGAATTGGCCAAGTATTTCTTCTGTGTCAGGAGCTGCCAGCTGCTAAAATATTTTTTTAGAGATAAAGCCAAAAGCTGCTGTTTGTGTTTGTCTCAGGCCTGTCCTCATGCAGGGCTGTCCATAGGTACCAAAGGTCCCAGAGTGGTGGTGCAGGAACAGGCCAGAGCCTGTGAGTGAACTGCTCCCAAGGAACAAAGGCAGGGCCTTCACCAAACCCTGCTGGAATGCAGCACACAGGAGGAGCAGGCAGCCCAGGGAGGTGTGATGAACACAGACATTGCAGAGCATGTGGGGCTGATGGGCTGCAGATCCCACAGCCTCACTGCCCCCACCCCTGCCAGGAGCTGCTGGCACTGCTTCACTGCTGGGTACTACCTTCATTAGCTAAATGAGCTGCTTACTAAACAGCTGAGCTAATTATTGTCGTGCCCATGCACATTCCTCCTCTGTCACACACTCATTTTCTCACTCACCAACTCCAAGTCCTCGGCTCCATGAGTCCTTCCTGTGGTTCTCTTTGAGCATCCAATAGACCTGGTTCCTTATTTTCCTCCTCTCTGGAAAGCAGCCCCAGTGCTGGCAGTGCTCAGGGCTGCCAGGATGAGCTCCTCTGGAAGAGCACTTTGTGTTAAACATCTGGATTAGAGCCCTGGGTGGGCAGTTGCTTTGTCCAGTGATTATTACTCTGCTCTTGAAGGATGATTGCATTGGTGTGAGTTATCCTGTAACTCCTTACAGGCACCAGGAGAGGCTGAGGGAGCTGGGAAAGGGCTGAGCCAGGAGAAAAGGAGGCTCAGGGGGCTCTTGTGGCTCTGCACAGCTCCTGACAGGAGGGGACAGCCGGGGGCAGGGGGGTCGGGCTCTGCTCCCAGGGAATCAGTGAAAGGACAAGGGAAAACGGCCTCAGGTTGCACCAGGGGAGCTTCAGATCAGAGATATGGAAATGGCTTTTTTGCTGAAAGAGTGCTGAGGCATGGGAGTGAGTTGGAGTCACCACCTCTGGAAGTGACCAAAAGGCATCTGGGGATGTGGTTTGGGGTGCTGGGTTCATGACTGGACTCCATGGTCCTGAAGGTCTCTCCCAACCCTGATGATTCTGTGACTCTGTAACTGCCTCCTGTCCCTTCAGCACAGCCCTGGAAGCAGCAGCTTGGTGAGGGGAGGTGTCACCCTTGGTGGCAGTGCCACCCTCCTGTCCCCAGGGCTCAGGCTCTGCAGCTCCTCAGGCCTCTGCTCCTGGCCAGGTTTCTCCCTGGCCTTGGGATCTGGTGTTGTTCAGGACCTGCTGTTGCTCATCCAGTGCAGCTGCTGCTGTGGGTTGGATCTGTTCTGTTCATGCTTGGTTGGTAGGTGGTGGAGCTGTTCCTTCTGGAAACAGCACAGCTGCTGCTGACTTTTGTTGGAGAGGCTGGGAATTAGTGGGTGCAGAAAACAGAGGATCTGGTGTGTTGCTTCTGCATCCATTTGTGGGTTTTGAATATTTGCTTTCTGTTCCAGTGGTGCTTTAGAAGGTACCAGCTGCATCAAGCCAGGTGTTTCAGCCACACCTTCAGACCTCCTGTCTCCCACATCCTGTGGAAAACACTGGAGCCTGTGCCAGGGACTGCTTGTTGCTCTCAGTTTTTGCATGGAGTCCCCTCTGGTCACAGAATTATTAAGGTTGGAAAAGACCTCCAAGATGATCTGTTCCAGCCTCACTCCAGTCCAGGCTGTTGGAGTGGGGATGAGTGGCCCTGTGAAGCTCTGGGATGGAATTATTTGCTGAACATCCTGCTGGGGAGAACCCCACTGCCCTGAGCACAGGAGTTCTTAAATGAAGGGGCTCCTGTTGGGTTTTGGAAGGAACATGCACCCCTTGCACATCCTTCCCTAACTTTGGGCCTGGGAAATCAGGGACTTGTTAGTGTCTGTGAACAGCCTTGGAAAGGAAATGAGTTACAGGAATAAGCTTTAAAGGAGCATTAAACCCACGATTTTTATTGTGATTGTGGTATTTCATTTCATGGAATTATAAACCTGCAGTGGCTGTCCCTGGGCACTGGGCCTCTCTGGGCAGAATTATTCAGCTGTTCTCAGCTGCTGCTGCCTGCTGAGCCTTTCCACAGCAATTTCTCTCCCCCTCTGGCCACCTTTCTCTGCTTTAGGCCTCCAAGGAGTGGGTGATTTCCAGGAGTGGAGCAGTGAGGGCAAACAGGAGGCTCCCAGTTGGGAACCACAGCCAAAAATCCCTGGTCACAGATCACAGGGATCCTCTCCAGGTTCCTGTTTCCTGGCTCTCCTCCTCCCCAGTCTGGGAGTTAAGTGCTGCCTTGAGCCCCAGGGGGACTGGAGGCAGTTGTTTAACACTTGGAATATGCCTGAGGGCTGCAGGAATGCTGAGAGAGTGGCTGCTGGCCATGGAAGTTCTGTTGATGCTGCAGAGAATATTTATTCATGTGGTGAATCCTTTGCTTGAAATAATCAGTGTTTGATTGCAGGCTGGGAACACTTACACACCAAAATCACACAAACACAGGCTGGTGTGGGTTGGGAGGGACCTTCAATCCCATCTCTGCCATGGGCTGGGACACCTTCCACTGTCCCAGATTGCTCCAAACCCTGCCCTTGGACACTTGGAAAGCTGCTGTGCTGCTGCTTCTGTCTCACAACCTCCCTCAGTCCCCTCACCCTGAGTGTCTTACTTTGACTAAAGCAGCTCAGGGCAGGAAGTGTTGAACCTTGACAGTCCAAAACTAATTAAAATGGAGATGGGGAGACAGAGGTGGGAACAGCAGTGCTGTGGGCACCCCTGCAGCAAGGGGTCTGCATCAAAGCCAGACCTCTCTGGCTCTGGGGGTGCATTTGGTCTTTCTCAGCAAGCCCAGGCCAAGCAGCAACTGCTTCATTCTCCTTGGAGGAGCTGCCTGTCACCTGCCTGTCACCTGGTTCCCAGCAGGGTGGCTGTAGCTGGCACCACAGCTCACTTTCTTTCTGGTTCAGGAGGGATTGAGAAAGAAGCCCAGATCCTTCCAGGGATCCTGCCAGGTTAGGTTAGACTTAAGACTTTTAAACCAAAACTTTTGAAGTTGTGTAGCCTATAATTGCTCAAAATATCCTGGAAAATACATGAGGGGCAGACACAAGTGTTCTGTTTTGGGGTGTGAACAGCATGAGCACGGCAGTGGTTGTGGGACAACCTGAGTCTGACCAGGAACTTCAGGAGATTTAGATTCATGTGTTGGTCTTGGCCAACAGAGAGATTTGCAAAAGGAACCTTAATCTTCAGGGAAAAAAAATGATTTTTAATATTTAAGTGGTTTAAATATCATTAATATGATTTTTAAAAATATTATTTAAGTGTTGCTCTGAAGAGATGAGTTTGGAGCCAGATTTTTCCAGCTGGAAGTTAACAGAGCTCTGTTTGGTGGCTTGGAGCTGGCCAGCACTGTGCCCATCTGTGACTGTGCAGCATCCCTGTGTTTCTCTCTCCCCAACAAGAGATGTTTGAACCTCCTGTGCCCACAGGAGCCTCTCATCCTGCCTGTCCCTGTGCCCACAGGTACGTGGGGGAGCTGATCTCTGACTCCGAGGCTGATGTCCGTGAGGAGGACTCCTACCTCTTCGACCTGGACAACAAGGTACTGTGTCTGCAGGTGTCCAACCACACAAACCCGAGCTCCTGACTCCTCAAAAGAGCCCAGAGAATGTTTGTCTCCATCTTGATGTGCAGCAAAATGCTGCAGAGAGCACAGTTGCTGTGCTTTAGTGGAGTTAGGGCTGGTTAAAAGGGCAGCAGAACCAACACGTGCTGCCCACACCACTTCTGAGCAAGATGTTCTTCTGTCAAACCCCTTGGGGCATCCTGAGGTCAGTTGGTATTCCCAGCCTGGCACCTGTGTGATTGGCAGCTTTGTGAGTTCTTCATAAAGTGATGATGAGCTGAAAGATTAAAAAAAAAAACCAGCAAACCTTGTTCACTCAAGAGATCCATCAAACACCCTGGCAAGGGCTTGTTCTGCTGTTTGTTCCCCTGCACTGCTCTGTGAGGACTCTCAAAGCAGAAATTTTGCTTTGCAAAGTACAATCTAAAAGTTTTCAGCAAGGCCATGACTTCAGGCTCCCCCTGGGAAAGGAGAAGTGAGAAAAGGTGAGCTGGGGACTCTCAGGAGTGGGGTGGCTTCCAAGGAAGGCTGTAAAACACTCTGTGCCTTGTTTCTGTCATCAGCTTGTGACAAAGAAGCCTTGCTTTCTTTTCACTCCTCTTCTTTTTTTTAAAGCAACACACATTTCAAGAGCTGAGAAAAGATAAATAATGAGTCTGGTGTGAAAACAGGGGGTCAGACTGGAATTAAGAAGTTGGAGAGGACTTTTGCCTGGTTTATGAGCAAGAGCCCACCTGGGCCCTGCCCTGCCTCTTGCTTAGCCCTGACTGGCAGCCCTGAGGCAGAACCTCTGTGCTGGCTCCTGGGAATCCTTCAGGGAACCAGGAAGGGAGGCCAAGGTGGAACACCTGGAGAAAACCAGGCACCAAATCATTGGGGATGGTTAAAGCTGCCCATCAGGCTGGGCAGAGAAGGGCAGGGCCAGCAGGTCCTGTGTCCTCCAGAGTGATGGGGCATTGCCAGGGGTGTGAATCCCAACCCTGGGGGCCCTCGAGGTCCTGGTGTGGCTCAAAGGGATGGCTTGAATGGACCTGTGCTGTGGTGAGAGTGGTTGGGTTGTCAGTTCTGTTGTCTGGGTTGTCAGTTCTGTTGTCTGGGTTGTCATTTCTGTTACCCCTGTCCCTTGAGCTGCTGCTCACAGCCCCATGTGAGGTGCTCATGGAGTGTCCCAGGTCCTGCTGTGGATGTGGGTGCTGTCATCCTGCCCCACCACGGCGTTTCTGGGGATGAAACTGAGGGAGTGAGATCCCTGATTTATGAAATCCGAGCTGTGTGTGCTCCAGGCCCCTTGGGGTGATGCCTCCCCCCGTTCTGGGGATGTTTTCCTGGGCTCCTGCACCCCCGGGTGTGCCCTGGCACAGCTCATCCATTAACGATCCAAGGTGCTTGTCCAAAAGGGACTTGGAGCACCACTAATGGATCTTTTTGCTTTTGGCCTCTTTGCAACTGAAATTAGCTTCTGTAATTAAGGCCTCTGCTTTGCACAGTCATTCTCTGCTGGAATAAAAAAGCCCTGAGGGGGGTTCTTTTATTTTCAAGGAAAACAAAGTATTACTGCTCTCTGGGCTCTCTGGAAAGGGAATTTCTGTGTTCTCACTTTCACTCTTATCTGCAAAACCCTGTGTTTTCTCACGGCTCTGGCTTTGTGTTTTCAAGCTGTCATGTTCAATTAGAGGACAGAACAGATGCCTGTTCCCCTATCCAGGGGCTCGTACCTGTAAGGTGTTTGCACTGAACATCAATCCCAATGTGCCAAACTGGTGCTTGGACTGGGAGAGGTGGTGTGCCAGAGTTAAAAAGCATCTCAAGGGGTGTGTGGGGTCAGAGTACTGTGCTTTAAACTCTGTTTTCAGGCTACTGTTGAATGTAAATTGAATACAGAAGCCCGTGTGTGTGTTTTCAGTCCTTCCAAACCCACAGGGAATGCCCTGCCCTGGCTGCTCCTGGAGCTCTCCAGAGTATTGACGGAGAGCCCAGCAGCCTGATCATTCCCTGAAGCCAACAAACCCCGAGCCCAGCGTGCCCTAACGAGCCCTGCCTGCTTTCTCCCCAGGATGGAGAGGTTTACTGCATCGATGCCCGTTTCTATGGCAACATCAGCCGCTTCATCAACCACCTGTGCGAGCCCAACCTGATCCCGGTGCGGGTGTTCATGTCCCACCAGGACCTGCGCTTCCCCCGCATCGCCTTCTTCAGCACCAGGCACATAGAGGCTGGAGAGGAGATTGGGTATGTGCCACCCCTGCCAGGGGACTCTGAGAGCTCTGCTGCTCCCCAGATGGGTCATTCTGTCCCTTTGCTCCAGGGGTTTGTCCACAGGGTACCTCGGGATCCTCCTGAGGTTTGCAAAGCCCCAGGCTCAGCCTGGCTGTGTGTACTCATAGCCCTGAATCCCCTGTCCTGGGCTGAGCCCCAGCCTGGGCAGCAGGGGAGGGGGGATTCTGCCCCTGTGCTCAGGTGAGAGCCCACCTGCAGAGCTGCCCCAGCACTGGGACCAGCACAGAAGGGACCTGGAGCTGCTGGAGAGATCCAGAGGAGGCCATGGAGCTGGAGCCAGGCTGGGAGAGATGGAGAGGAGAAGACTCCAGAGAGAGCTCAGAGCCCCTGCCAGGACCTAAAGGGGCTCCAGGAGAGCTGGAGAGGGACTGGGGACAAGGGATGGAGGGACAGGACACAGGGAATGGCATCCACTGCCAGAGGGCAGGGATAGATTGTAATAGATAAGGAAGAAATCTTCTACAGTGAGGGTGGGCAGGCCCTGGCATAGGGTGTCCAGCTGTGGCTGCCCCTGGATCCCTGGCAGTATCCCAGGCCAGGTTGGATGGAGCTCCAATGGAAGGTGTCCCTGCCCATGGAACAGGCTGATCTCTGAGGCTGCTCCAACCCAAACCATCCCAGGATTCCCTGAAGCTGTGGCAGCAGCGAAGGGGATCGAGCGGGACATTGGCGCCACCCTTCCCTGACCCCTCCTTGTCTCTCTCTTGCAGCTTCGACTACGGGGACAGGTTCTGGGACATCAAAGGCAAATTCTTCAGCTGTCAGTGCGGTTCACCCAAGTGCAAACACTCGAGCTCGGCGCTGGCCCAGCGGCAGGCGAGCACCTCGGCCCAGGACACGCAGGAGAACGGGCTCCCCGACACCAGCTCCGCCACGGCCGCCGGCCCCTTCTGAGACTGACCCCTCCCATCCCCGGAGAGTCACATACTGTCTGAGTTTCCATTGAAAGAGAGGAAAAAACGACACAAAACCACACAAAAAATTACAAAAAA
>WEIU01051963.1:389229-412292 GCA_013389925.1 Aegithalos caudatus
CCACCCAAGCTGTCCTGGCCTCCTCTGTGCACGGTGTCGGAGCAGGGAGAGCCGCCCGTCCTCGGAATGTCATCCATTGCCTGGATCCCTCCCGCCACTCACCTCCAGCCCACCCACAATAAACTCTGGATACTTGATGAGACTTCATTTCTGGGAGGGAGAGGGAGATGCTGGCTCTGGGTTTGCTCGGCACAGCCCCCGGGGCAGGTTGTGCTGGTTGGTTTTTTTGTTGGTTTGGTTGGTTTTTTGGTTGGTTGGTTGGTTTTTTGATTTGTTTTTTTTTTTTTCCTCTTTAAATGAATGATTCCTTCCCCCATCTCGCAGGACGTTGTGGTGGGGCCCTACAAATACCCTCAAAAAGACGGCTTTTTTCTCAACTGATGAGAAGAATCCCAGACTCTTTCCAACCCCTGTGATCCCTGGCTCTCTCCATCATGGATTTTCTTCGTTCAAACCAGCTCTGGTCCACGCCCCGTTCCTGTCTCAGTGTTGGGTTCCTCCATGAAGGAATTCCCCTTGCTCTATCCCATGAGTGGTTTTAGAGAGAGAAGGCTGAAGGGGATTTTACAAGACACTAATTCCTAAAGAAAACCAGTTCCCCCCACCTTTTTTTAAAGATAAAATGAATGAAATATATATTATAGAGGACCTGGACTGGCTGGGAAGGACAGACGTGTCACGGTGAGGAGATCCCAGATGCCACCAGCTCGTCTGTTCCCATCCCTTTGCTCCACGCTGGGCACCTTGGATTGATTTTTAAGCCACACGCTATGAGGTTTCAATGAACTGATTTATTTTTTACCATTATTGAAACATCGGGGACAAGCATTAAAAACATGGGAGAATAAAAAAAAAAAAAAAAGCTTAAAAGAAAAAAAAACAACAAAAAACAACAAAACCCACAAAAAAACCAAAAAAACCAAAACGACAACAAAAAGAAACCACAAAACAAAACGGTGCTGATTCTGGTGTGATTTTTGCTCACCACGTGAATATAAACTTATCAATTGTATAAAAAGAACAAAGTGATTTTAGTATAAAAATGCAGGAAAAAAAAACAAAACTTTTTTTAAATTGTTAGTATTGTAGTGTGAATAAATTTGCCATCACCTTTTGTGTGGTGGCTGGGCAGGTCATTATCTTAATTTTTTTTTTTTTTTGCATATATCTTTAAATACTGTAATTAGTGCAGTAACAAGTTTTTTTTTTGTTGTTGTTTTTTTTTTTTTTGTTNTTTTTTTTGTTCATCTCTTCTAGAACATTCATAATGCCATCATGTTTATTATTATTATTTTTTTTCTGTTAATGTTTTTGACAGTTTTAAAGGAGCAGCCTTTTGGCTCTGATCATTTTCTTGTTCTGTTTTCAATGAAATCAATAAAAAAAAAAAAAAGAAAAAAGAAAAAAAAAGTGCTTTAAAAGGAGTTTGACTTTTTTTATCTGTTTTGGGGGAGGAATGGCCCAGAGTGGGGCTGAACTGCTCCTTGGTGGGCTTGAAAATCAAGAAAGCAATAAAAACACCCCCCAAACAATCCTGCAAGGAAGAGTAGCCTGAGCGAGTAACTTTGCTGTTTATTCTGGGGGTTTGGGGTCGTTTGTTTAAAATTTTGTGTCATTAAAAGTTTGGGAGGCTGAATTCCATTTGCTGGATGGGCAGCCCTGAGGTTTGGGGATCCTGGGATGTCTCCCCACCTTTTGCCAGGGGGGAAATGAAATAAAATGAAACCAGAAATCCCAAGGAAGGAGGTGAGGGGCAGAATCCGCCTTGGAGCAATCCCTGGGGATGTTCCCAGCCTGGAGCTCGGGGGCTTTGGCTGTGCCAGGGGCTGGGTTTGGGGGTGCCAGGGGTGCCAGGGGGCTGCTGTGACCGAGCAGAGCCCACCCTGGCACTGGGCAAGGAGCAGCTCTGAGGCACTGCCAGCCAATATCCCATAAAATATTCCTGAGGGAGGGAAAGGCCCGGCCCGGGGCCTGCCGGGATGGGGGAGACACAGAGGGGCCTCGTCACCCTCACAGATTGGGCAGGTGGTGAAGAAATAAATGATGGTGTTTGTAGGTTGGGCTGGTGAGGAATGATGGATTTTGCTGGTGAGAAAGAAAAAAAAAAAAAAACAAACTTGTGAAAGATTCCCCCTCCCAGGGCTGTGGGGACATGAGGGCCCTCAAAGGCACCC
This sequence comes from Aegithalos caudatus, assembly GCA_013389925.1. Classification (NCBI taxonomy): domain Eukaryota; kingdom Metazoa; phylum Chordata; class Aves; order Passeriformes; family Aegithalidae; genus Aegithalos; species Aegithalos caudatus. The sequence goes on from WEIU01051963.1 coordinate 391,404, forward strand.
GAGGGCCCTCAGAGGCACCCCCGTCCCCTCACACGTCCAGAGCATTTAACCACGGGTTAATTACAATAATATACTTCAACACTGCATAATTAAACATCCCAATTGAAAGAATGTGCTTTAATTGAAGGGGAGAAGGGGAAAAACCCCAGAGAAATCTGATTTCTGGGCCTGACTTGCCCGAAGTCAGCATTTCCATGGGAAGCACACAAGGGAGGGGGGTCCTGGGTGGGATCACACACAGCCCCACTCACCCTGGCATTTCTGGGGGATTCCTCTGCTCTTGTGTGCAAATAACTGCACATTAAATGAACACAGGTGTATCCCAGCACCTTTCCAGCATTAAGGATGAGCTGGAAAAGGGGTGTTTTCACCCCCAAAAAACCTCTGGTGTGGATGTGAGGGCTCAGGAGCCAGGAAATGTGGGCAAAGCCACCTCAGCCACTGCTGACCCCACTCAGCTGCTGGCAGTGCCTTGTGGGGACACCTCATTTAAAGGATGCACCAATTTTAATGTGAGTATTTTGCCCTGAAGCAAAATTAATTTAATGCGAATATTGTGCCCTGAGCTGCTCTGTGCTCAGCCTCGCAGCCCAAGGTGGCTGCAGCCCTGATTTTATTTTTGGTGGAAGGAGATTTCTTTCCTTTGAACACATTGGCAGCACCTGCTGCAGGCTCTGGAGCAGCCAGGACTCGCTTTGCTCATGGTTCCAGACTTTGCTTTTCCTTTTCAGCTCTGCTGAAAATGCAAAGACCTTCAATCACTCATTGGCTTTTTCCTGGGGATTTTGGCACTCTTTGGGTGTCCCCATGCTCATGCAGCCATCCCAGGGAGTGGGACCATGGTTGGGTTCTGGATTTGGGTGCAGAGCTCAGGTGGGGTGTGGGGGTACATCCCACAGCATTCCTCACTCATCCCTGGGCTGGGGGAGGGTTCCAGGGCAAACCCCTGATTCCAGAGGGCTGGAGGAGAAGCCACTCTCCTTCCATGCATGGGATAACCCTGCTCCCCTTACTTCTCCATGGGATATCCCTGCTTCCCTTCCCTGTCCCTGGGACATCCCTGCTTCCCTTCCTTCTCTCTGGGACATCCCTGCTTCCCTTCCTTCTCTCTGGGACATCCCTGCTTCCCTTCCTTCTCCATGGGACATCCCTGCTCCTCTTCTCCTTGGGACATCCCTGCTCCCCTTTCCTCTCCCTGGGACATCCCTGCTTCCCTTCCTTCTCCCTGAGACATCCCTGCTCCCCTTCTCCCTGGGACATCCCTGCTTCTTTTCCTTCTGCCTCCAAATCCCCCAGGGAAGGTCAGGGACCCCCAGGCCAAGGTGGGTCCGTGCTGAGCTGCAGGACAGGCTCTGAGGGCCCTTTTTGGGGTTCTGCCCCACCCTCCCCATGTGGGGGCACGGAGGGATGGGGGCAGGCACTGCAGGAGTGGCAGCTGATGGTCTGAGGGGCCTTGTGGGGGTCAGGCTCCTGCAGCCATGGGTCCCCCCCTGCACCCCATGGAGCTAGAGGGGAGCAGCACACGGGGTCTGTCACCTGCTCCTGAGGGTCCCAGGGGTGGGACAGGGAGGGGTCAGATCCAGCTCTGCACACTGAGCTGAGGAATTGTCCTGGCTCATCTCTCAGGGGGTGTTAGAAAAGCACCCAAAGGCAGCACCCATCGCCCTGGGCTGACCTGGGCCAGCAAAGCCATCAAATTATCCTGGATACTGGAGCTAATCTGGCTTCTCTTTATAGACTCCTTCCCTCTCTTTGTGCTGCTGCGACCTCCTCGTCAGAGGAAATATGAGCCAGGCTGATGGTTATCCTGCAGCCCAGGTAAGAGTCATAAAATCTCTATAAATGTGGAATTTCACCCCATGTCTCATTTCTGAGCCTTTGCCAGAGCTGGAAGAAATATTACTTTATCTCCCTGCTAGCACAGAATCTTCCCTCGTCTGCTGAAGGAGCTCCCTTATCACCCTTTTAATTTCCTTTCTGGTGCTCCAAGCAGGATGAAAAGGCTCTGCTGCTGTCACTGGAGGCAGGGCAAGGCCTGTGAGAGAGAGAACCAGCCTGAGGTTCAAGTTTAAGGCTGCAGGGGGGATGGCAGTGACAAGGGAACAGGAGTGGTGCCAGGGGAGGTCAGGCTCAGCCTCCCTGTCCCTTGCCCAGGCACAGAAATACCCAGAAAAAGCAAATATTGCTGGGTGCTGCCAGTGGGGAAAAGTATGCTTCACCTGCCAAGGGGAGGTTGGACAAGCTCAGCCCCACACCTGAGGTTTTGCTCATCTTTTTTAATCTCTGTTTAACCAATGTGAGAGTCATAAAAGAGGGCTCAGCCCCTCAGGATTGGGTTAAGGATCTGCTGGGGCTCCCTCTTTGCTGGGGACACACCCAAGGTCTTGCTGGAGGTGCCTGTGTGCCATGGGAGGGGACAGCACCTGGCCAGGGAGTGGCACCTGGGACACCTCTGCAGCATCAGAGGGACCAGCAGCCCCCACAGCAAGGAAATGCCCCTGTGCCCAGGAAGTTTTTAATCCAGGAATGCTCTCCAGCCCTCTGGGATGGGTGGGGGAGAGGAAGGAAGGAGGCTCAGGCACGAGGAGTGTCCCCATCACGTTACACCCTGGTCAGCACCAGCAGAGGGGGGGTTTGTGAGGCAGCTCCTCTCCCTCCCTGCTGCTGGAGGCCCTGGAGGTTTGCAGGGAGCTGGGATCAAGGTCCCAGACCTGCACTGGGAGGTTCTGCCCCAGGGCTGCCAGTGAAGCCACCTGGGATTAAATTCCCATTACACAAGGTGGGAGCAGGGCCTTGGCAAAGCCAGGCTTTGTTTGAACACTCAGAGCTCTGCACTCTAACAAGGATGACAAGAGATTACATTAAAAAGGGCTGGTGTTTAACAGGGATCCATTTGCCAGCTTTCCTGGCTGCAGGGTGTGTAACTCTGCAGGAACAGACAGTGCTGGACACGTGGATCCTCCCTGCCCCTCCGAGAGGGGTTTGCAAAAGCCACAAATTCCCCCTGAGCCCAGCAGAGCCTCTGGGATGAGCTGATGTCCAGGGAGCTGTGGGCATGGCAAAGGTTCCATTCTGCATTTGGGATGCATTTTCCTTCCTCAAGGAAAGGGGGAACAGGGGAAGTACCACCCCTGATCCTCTTTTCAGGCAGATTTACTCCATTTCCAGCCCCTCTTTCAGGCCATAAACCGCCAGTGCTGAGGGCTGAGCCTGACCTGGGCTCTGCTCTGTGAACAAAGGCTTGGGAAGATGCTCTTTAACCAAACAAGCTGGAGCAGAGGTAAAATGAGGATTTGTGGTGTTGATCAGACAGAAAACAAAACTATTTTGGGGCTGGAATTTTTCCCTTCTGAGGGTTTGCTTTTTGCTCTGTGCTCATCCCTTGGGAGCCAGGGAATGTGGAGCCCAGTGTGAGGAGGATGGAAAGCACCTGGATATGGAGAGCTTCCCCTCTGGAGGAGCCTCCATCTGTGTGCTCAGAATGAGGCTGATTTAAATGGTGATTTATTTGTCTGCAACGTGCAATGAGCTCGGGGAAAAAAAAAAAAAAACAAACCCTCAGCAATCGTGATTTGAAAAGCAAGAAATCATTGAGGTTTTTCTCCCTCCTTTCAGAAAATACAGTGGCAATGAAACAGCAGTGATGGGTGAATAATAAAACCCTTCTGTGGAGCTCACTCGTGCTAGATAAAGTATAAAGCCCCACTGATGCAGGGCTCAGGGTGAGCAGAAAATATTCCACCTGAGCAACAGCAATTAGTGCACTTGGCTTTGCCTTTGTTGTGCTCTGTAAATACAATTCTGAGCAGCGAATAAGCAGATAAGCTTTACCCAGACATAATAAGACAAATATCCTTTTTTCCTGCCTCTGCTGGGAAGAGAATTTCTCTCTGGTTGTGCAGCTGTTGGGGGAAAATAGCTGGAATAAATTGCTTGGGAGTTTGTGAGCAGCAAACATGGCCTGCACCATTAGCAAAGTGACTTTATAAATGAATAAAAGGGGGAAATTGAGAGAATATTCTCATTTATATCATGAAAATCCCTTTGACACGGGCTTGAGCTGGAAGAAGCCGAGGCATTTCTGCGGCATTGTGTTCTCCCGGTGCCTGCGCTCCCCTCCTGCTGCAGGGAGCTCCTTTCCTGCCCTGCTGCACATCCCCGGAGCTGTTGAGGGGAGCAGGACGAGGCAGGAGCCCGCGGGATGCTGGAGCTGCTGCCAGGGGTGGAGAACGAGCAGGAGCCGATGGCTCTGCCCGCAGGGATTTGCTGCGAGCTCAGCACCCAGCTTGTGCCCAGGGATTGGGGGGAAACACCGAAATGATGCATTTTAGTGCGGGGAAAATCCGAATGCAGGCAGCTTTGTGCTGCTGCAGGTTGTGCCTGAGCGCTCCTCGCTTTCCTTTGGGTGTAAATGCTGCACTTGGACTCCGATGGTGTTAAAAATCTCTCCCTGTGAGACACGGCTGTGCCCTGCCCTGCCCTGCCCTGCCCCGGGGCTGGCTGAGGTCCGTGGGGGGTCAGCAATTCCCTCCCTGCCTCCTCACTCACTCCCTGGAAGGTTTGGGATGTTTTAAGTGTACTTAGAGAGCTCTGATTAGTGTCCTGTATCCTCCTCTGCCCACCCTCTATACAGTTCTCAGTAGGTGGGAGATCTCTCTCTGCCTCCTTTTCACTAGAGAAATAAATCTAAATCTAAAACAAAATCTAAATCTAAAACGAAATCGAAATCTAAACCTAAATCTAAAATGAAATCTAAATCTAAATCTAAATCTAACTTCCCCGTGGATTGTGTGGTACTTTGGGCTTCTGGCTTTGAGACCCTCACCAAAATATTAGCAATTAATGAGGTGCTGGGTCCTGGATGTGCTTGGGAGAGGAGAACTGCCCTGCCACACATAGAGACAGTAGAAAATCAGGGATTTGTGAGGCAAACCTGGGAAGATACAGGGGGAGATAAAGAGCAAGCCTGGTTTAATATCAGTTTGTGAGAGAAAGCAAGCTGCTGCTATAAAACTACCCTGGAAAGCCTCCTCGACTGTTTCAGCAGATATGTATTTTCTGCTGATGTTATTTTATGGAGGTGCTGTGGTACTGAGGGAAAAGAACACCAGATGACCTGGGATCTTTGTGGGATTACCTGATTACATGGGAACTCTCCATCCTTGTGTCTCTGTGCAGAGAATCTGCTGCTGAAGGTGCTGCTAAACCCAAGGCTGGCTGTGCTTTGGGGCTTTGGGTGTTCCTGGGATGGAGCTTGGATGGAGCTGGGATGGAGCTGGGCTGGAGCTTGGATGGAGCTTGGATGGGGCTTGGATGGAGCTGGGATGGAGCTGGGATAACCAATGACTTCCCAGGTGCTGTGCTGGGCCCTCCTGCCCCACAGAGCTCCCAGCTCAGGTCTCCTGGAGCAGGATCCCCAGAAGTGCTGGCAGAGATGAGCCCTCTCCTCAAATTCCATCCTCTGCCTCGGGGCCTGATGTTTTCAGGGTTTCTCTGTGCAAAGCTTTGCCTTTCAGCATCTGAACACCCCACAAGGGTTGTGTCCCACCCCTGGGAGGTGACAGCCCCTGTGGCTGCCCCTGCACCTCGGCATCTTTCCCAACCCTCTGCTGGTGCAGGCAGGTGCTGTTTGCTGCCTCTGTGTTTGTCCTGTGAGTGGAAACATCCCCTGAGGGGAAAATCCACCATGGTTTGATGGTGTCTGGAGCTCAAGGTCTACTGGCCTAAGCAAAATCAGCTTTTCCCAGTTATTTGCAAGGTTTCCATAATTCTTCACGAATTACATGCACAAAAAAGCCAGGCTAGGGCCGTGTGGGTTGGTTAAACCCCAGGAGGCTCAGGCTGGAGCTCAGGGCAAGGTTCTTCCCCCAGAGGTGCTGGCACTGCCCAGGCTCCCCAGGGAATGGGCACGGCCCCGAGGCTGCCAGAGCTCCAGGAGCCTTTGGACAGCGCTGCCAGGGATGCCCAGGCTGGGATTGCTGGGGGTCTGGGCAGGGACAGGGGCTGGGCTGGGTGATCCTGGTGGGTCCCTTCCAGCTCAGGATATTCTGTGGTTCTGTCAGCACAAATTTTCCTGGATTTGCAGTGGGAAGGGAGGTGCAGCTGCCCAGGGAGCTCCTGGTGCTGATCTTTCCCCAGCTGTGCTCCCTGAGGGAACCCATCAGGATCCCACAGCCCTGGAAACTCCCCCTGCCATTCCTGATTCCTGCTGGTGCTGGGCAGGGGATGGGGACACAAAAGGGGTCCCAGAGACCCCCCTGGGAGGGTCCACCAGCCACACCCCCAATGAAACATTTCTCTGCACCGACAGTTTTGCTCATATTGGATTCTGTTAAAGGAATTCAATTTAGAGAACATCAAACCAGGCAGAGGAGGAGGACAAGGGCAAAACATTATGGCTAAATAATTCCAATTAACCATTCCAGACCTTTCTGGCTAATTCAGTTGGAGTAAGTGTTGCCTGGTGTAGGGATCTGGAGGGCTGAGATCCTCCTGCAGCTCCAGGGAATGTCTGGGATGCTGAGGGCTGGACTGGACCCGAGGAGAGGCTGGTTTGATGTCATTGGGCTTTACTTGAAACAGAACAGAGAAGGAAGAATCTGGACTGTGAAGCAGAGCTCAGGTCCCTCTCCTGCAGCCAATCCTTGCTGCCACTTCCCTTGGCACATTGAACGATTTCCAGGCTAATTCCTAAATCAGTGTAAGCATCAAAACAGTGTCTGGAATGCAGCAGATGATCCAGCTCAGCTCTGCTGTGGGAAAACAACCCAGACCCCAATGTGAAGCTTTACCAGAAGGCTGGAGATCAGCCCTGTGTTTTAAAGCCAGATATTTGTGGTAGAGTAACTTAATTTCACTCTGCAGGTTATTGATTATTCTTCTTTGACTTCCTAAGTAGTTGCCCCTGGTATTGAGACCAACCAGTGTCAGGCTCTTTGCTGTCTCTAGCTGCACTTCAGGGCAATTCCCAGATTTGGATGACAGGAATATTTACTCATCACTGAATGCTAAAAATTCCCAAGATTTCAGTTCAAAACCAAAGGAAGCTCAAGCATGTGGAGGTTTGGGAAGTGCTTTGCAACTCTGACCAGCTTGTCTGAGTTTTACCCTCCCCAGATCTCTGCCAGAATCATGGAATATCCTGAGGGAAGGGGAGCCACGAGGATCGGCAAAGTCCAACTCCTGGCCCTGCACAGGGCAGCCTCACAAATCCTTGCTCCTTCAGGGAGCATCTTCCCTGAGCTTCCAAACCACTTCTCATTCCTTCAGTCCCCTCCTGTGACATCTCAAAGAAATAACTATAAAGACTCAAAAATCGTGCTGGAGTTGTTTGGTTTTTTTTTTCTTTCCCCAAATGTTTGAATAGCTCCCCATGCCTCTTGCCTGAAAACATCCTCCCTGAAAACATCTTCCCTCTGGTTGTTTCCCTTCCTGGTTGGAAATCTTAATTTGGATTATGAATTTTTTAGGTCACAGACCCTGTGTCTGTGTAAGTTCAGGAGGTTTCTGGTCACTGGTTCAAAAACCTCTGAGAGTAACCTCCCAAATCTTTTGGTGCCTTTGGTTTTGAGGATGATAGAAAACACTGTTTTTCTGCTTGATTTATCATCTTCTCCCCTTTTCCATTTTTTCTGTGTTTTCATTCTCTAATTTGATATTTTTCTCTCCCCTCTCCATTCTGAGGCTTCTCCCCTTTTCCATTTTTTCTGTGTTTTCATTCTCTAATTTGATATTTTTCTCTCCCCTCTGAGGCTTCTCCCCTCTCTGGGTCTGTGGAAGGAAACACAAACATCTCGGATTTTCTCTCAGCAGATAAGGCAGCTCCCACCCAGGGTGACCCAGCCCTGAGCTGCTCAGGCTCTGCTGGGACTCAGGGCTTAAAAACAAATTATTGCTACTGCTTAACAACCAAAAAAGACCAACAAATGCCATTAGATTGGGGGTTTTGCTGTTCTGAGTCCTCCAGCTCCCCACACCTGAGGGAACCCAGAACTTGGGTTTCTTTAGGGGTTGTGCAGAGGCTTTTTTTCCTCCTTCTCTTTGCAAAGTAGCTGAGCTCTTGATGTTGGTTCGTGAATCTTCTCTCTGCTGGAGAGATGCAGGTCTGGAAGCTGTCAAGGAGCCTCTTTTATGAGCACTTGAAAGCAAAAAATAATATAAAGAAATGGGTGCTTGAAGAGTAGATGGGACTAATGAAGCTTTTTTATCTTGGCAATTTGTGTGTACACAGAGTGGGGGCAAGGGGAATCCTATGGAGTTTTGCAAACCCATGTAGGGCAAGGCAGTTAATAGGATGAAAATGAAATCAATATCCAGAGCTTAATTAAGAAGCTGTTTTTATTCACAGCCCAGGAAAAAAACACCTCCCTCCACCCCCCCAGATCAGAGGTGCCAAACACTTCTGGATTGCAGCCTCACATGGGCTGTGTCCTGCAGGTCCCTGACAGCCCAAGGGGCTTGGCAAAGGTTATTTTTGGCTGTTCCTTCAGGGAAAACAAGAGGAGAAGGCAACAAGCAAAGAAATGAGGATGTAGCCCAATGGTCCTCCAGCTACAGCTTCAAACTGAAAGAGAGTAAATTCAGCTGGATAAGAGAAAAAAATCCTTCCCTGGGAGGGTGGGCAGGCCCTGGCACAGGGTGCCCAGAGCAGCTGTGGCTGCCCCTGGATCCCTGGCAGTGCCCAAGGCCAGGTTGGACACTGGGGCTTGGAGCAGCCTGGGACAGTGGGAGGTGTCCCTGCCATGGCAGGGGTGGGATGGGATGAATTTTAAGGTTCCTTCAGCCCAAAGCACTCTGTGATTCTATGATCCCACGATATTTGGGATCAGTCTCCAACTCCAATCACTTTCTGAGCAGGGAGAGGACTTGTAGACCCCAAGGTGGGATGAGAGGGAACAACACGTGGAAAGTACTGAGCTCTTTTGCTTTTCTGCCACTTGCAGAGAGAGCCTGATGTGTTTATTTCTCAGTGAAGTAAGAAATGCAGCTGTTCCCAAGAACTAATCCTTTCATAAACCATCTGAAATAGGAACAGTACAGACCCACTAAAGAGAAATATTCTAAACAGTGACTGGGCTGCTCAGATATTGGGTGTTACTGAATGTTTCAGGACTAGAGCAGGGAACCAATTTCTGATGACAATACTGATTTGTTGTTGTTGTTGTTGTTGTTGTTGTTCTGGTTACCTATAAAATGAACAAGGCACTTGGAAATGTTCAGAACTGGAGGGATGAGGAACACTGGCAGTGTGAGCATGGGATGGACCTGCTGTTTGCAGGGGAGGCTGCTGGAGCTGGGAGTAAATGGAAGAGCAGAACTGTTCACAAATGTCCTGCAGGGCTGTCCCCCACCCCAGCAGGGGGTGACACCTCAGTGTGGGCAACTTGGTCACATTCCTCTCTGATTTCCTCTTCCCAGGCAGTGTAAATCAGATGTCTGCTGGTTGATATGGGATTGGTTTCCCTGGTGACTGCCCCAGTTTGTGCCCTTTGCTGCTGCTGGGATTCAATTCACGCTGCTCCCAGCACTCCCTGCTTTTGGGAAGCACCTTTCCTGCAAGGTGAGCTGCTCCCTGGTGGTTTTAGGACAGAGGAATCAGCCTGTGTGGCTCTGGCTGCCTGCTCCATGCCATGTTCCCTTTTCCTGCCCTGCCTGTGCTGTGTTAAGTGGGGATCTTTGGGGGATGTGTCCCCCCTGACCCCTGCCTGAGGGGCTCTTTGGGGGCAGGGAGTGATCCTGGGAGCTTTGGGAACACAAGGATGTTCCATTCCCCTTTGTTTCCACTCAGCTCAGCCCCCAAAACAAGGGGGACTTGTCAGGGGTGTTTGGAGGACACTGCCAGCACTTTGCTGCCTGTGCAGGAGGTGCCACCAGCTTTTCTCAGCTACCCAAATCCTGCAGGAGCTCTGAACTCTGTCCCTGTTGCTCTAAATTGTAAAGGACTCACTCTGCTCTCTCCAGACCCTTCTGGTGATGGACTGACCCCTGCTTCTGGTGGTTTTGGCCTCCACCCCTCACTGGACAAATGACCCACAGGATGGTGGCAGTGCTGGAGCTGAGCTGACCACTCAGCTCCCTGGCACAAATTCTCATTTCCATTCCACCCAAAGGATGATCCCTCTAATTCTCACGCTCCAGGAGAGGATGCCAGGCAGATTCTGAGATCCCTGTTCCCTGGCAGGGAAGCTGTCCCTCCCCTGAAGGCTTGGGAGCTGTAATTACTGTGTTTAACTGGCAGAGATGCCAGTGCTGCAAATCCTGGCTGTACATCTGGATTTCTCCAAGGAACAGCAAACACCATCACTTGACAGGAGCACGGGGAGGGTGGAGGGAGAGGCAAAAATCTAACCTGAGGAGAGGAGCAGCCCTGGCTGCACCCAAAGCTCACTGAAGGAACATTTGATCTGAGGATCACAGAGGTTTCTTGGATCTTCAAGAAAACATCAGGCACTGGGCATGAAAGGGGAGTGGAAATGCCTGTGCTGGATGGCTCCTGCCCAGCCCACCCTTCCCAGCTGGGCCAGGAGCACCAGCTCTCCCAGGATTTTCCAGTTTCCTTCTTCCAGGAAAAGTCCAAGACCTGCAGCAGATTGAGTTGGGGTAACTGCCAAGGAGAGAGACAGAGGTTGTGAGGTTTGGAATTTCTTTGGGAGTTTTTTGTTATTTTAGGATTGTGGAGAATTTCTGCAATCACAGAAAACCAAGTGATGGCACAGGAGTAACAATCTAATGGAAGCTGCTTTGTAATATAAATCATAATGCAAGCATGGGCTTGGATTGAACCTTTAAAAATGCATGTGCCCTCCCTTTGGAATCCCACAGGTTTCATGAATTACATTTATTTTTTCTTTCTGAAAACTGCAGTCAGATGTAAAAAGCCTTGGAGCTCCAGGGCTTGGGTGCCTTTTGCTGAGGTGCTTGTGGGAATCCCATGGGGCTACAAACACTTCTTGAAACTTTGCCTCCATTTTTAAAGGTGGAAATGCTTTGGGGACACTGACAGTGTGTTTGTGTTCCAGAAACTGGCAGTGGGTTTAGTGCTTGTGAAAAGCTGCCAGATCCCTTCAAGGCCCCTCTCTGACCACTGGGCTCCACTTGCTGCCAAAGCTGAGACAAGAAAATGGCCTTCCTGGTCGTAAATCTGCTTTGCTTCACTTTATTTATTGTTTTTAACCCCTGTTCTTGCCAGTTCTTGTGCTGTGAAATTGTCATCTGCGGTCTCTTCCTTTAATTCCCCATTTTCTGGCATTGCTGGTCCTGTCCTGCAGCACTCCCTGTGAAAAGCTTGCTCAGCTCTGCTGCATTTGGGCAGTTTTTCCCTCCTTTCAGGGCCAGGCTGTGCAGTTGAGGCACAGGCAGCTGCACCCAGCGAGGTTGGAAACATCAACTCTTCAGCCATCTGAAGAAATAAATGTTTGGTGGTGGCGTGTGCTCTGTTTGCTGATTAAAATGATTTTCCCAGCAATAGAAGCTCTCAGTGTCTCCTCTGATGTGAGGAGGAATAATTAAGTCCTCTCAGTAATGCAGATAAATAATGCCTTTGGAGAGTCCTGAGTGCATCATAAATCAGCAGCCGTGTTCCTGAGCTGTCACCTCCTCATGTCCCAGCCCTGGGTGGTGGCAGCAGGCTCTGGTCACCTGCTGGCCCCTAATGCCACCTGTGATGGCACTGCCTGAAGGCTCTGGTGGTGCCCCAGTGTCCCCAGGGCCTGCTTGGCACCTGGCAGGGTTTTATGGAAGCTGTTCCTGGGGGTTTGGGGCTGTCCCTCCTCCAAACAGCCCTGCCATGGGGAGAAGTGCTGCCAGCCCTGTCAGTTCTGAGGTGAAACCTGGCCTGGCACACATTTACATATACACAGTTTAATATATAGATGTGTATATATTAATAATATATTCATTAATAAATAGCAAAAGTTCAGGGTTTTCCTTTAGTTTTGGTGTTGTTTGAACTTTGGGAGCCCAGACTGAGCATGTACCAGGTATGAGGGAAGAGATGAGTGCCCAACAAAGAGATTATCTGGGGAAAACGGGGGGGAAATATGAAGAAAGGTGCAACTTTACCACCAACTACCCAGCAGCACATGGCTGTGCATTCTGAACTGCTTCCATTGTGCTTATTTCTTGAATCTTAATTTATTTGCTCTCTGCTCGAGGTTGTTCTCAGAAGATTTTCTGGCTCAGAGGAGGTGATGGTGCCTCTGTTACAAAGCATCAGGAGCTCCTGACAGGGTGGATGGTGTTGGAAGGGAAGAGCCTCATCCCTGGCTGTGAGTGTGTGACTGGCTGGGGAAGGCTTGGGTGGTTCCAGGCATGAGCAGAGATGATTTAGAGATGAAGGAAAAATTTCTGCTGGAAAGTTGGTGTACAGATTTGGGTGGAGATGTCCAGGTGTTTCCCCCTGCCCAGTTTCTCCCTTAATTTGGGGTCCTGTCAAGACCTGAAGTCACCAAGTTCCCACCAGAAATTTTCCTCCAGGAGGAGCTCAGGGTGGGCAGCGGTGCCCTGCTCCTACTCCTGCCTCTCCCGGAGCGGGAGGGATGGGCAGAAAGGGAGCAAATCCCTCGATAAACCCCGGAGGAGCCGCGTGTGGCCGTGCCGAGGGTGGCGGAGCTGTCACACGGCGCTGGCAGCTGCTCCGTCCAGCGCAGCCCCAGGCTGTGCCCGGCTCCCCACGGAGCTGGCAGCGGAGATGCCCCCGGTGCCCCGAACAGCCGCCGTCCCCCGGCTCGGAGAGACCTCCCCCGGCGATTTCCCTTGTAAATATTTAGGTTTTCAAAGTCAAAGACAGAAAGACGAGGCCGCTCCGCTGTGCGCCAAGGCTTGCGCTGCCGGGAGAGCCGCAGGTGACAGTCGGGGTGGCACCGAGGGAAGCCACCCCTGGCCGTGGCTGAGGGTGGGTGACACCCCCAGCCCCTGCCCCAGTGCCCCGAGTGGGGTGAGCGGAGTTTCAGTTCTGCCCGTGCCGGAGCAGAGGGCGCTGGAGCCCCAGAAAACTCCCGAGGATGCGGCGAGCGGCTCCAGACCCACCCGGTCCCGGCGCTCCCGGGGCTGCGGGCGGATTCTGCGGGATGCAGGAGCTCCTGGAGGCTGCGCAGGGATGGGCAGAGCTTCCCTGGCCAGGGCTGGCGCTCAGGGCGGTCCCTGTCCCGGCGGTGCCCGTCTCGGCATCCTGGGCCGGGCAGAGGTAGAGGATGGGGGTGATGATTTTCCTCCGAGGAATTTTCCCGTCCTCTCCCAGCAGCTCCGCGCAGTCCGAGGAGCCCAGACCCTCGCTGGGTTTCTGTCCCAGGGTAGTGTGTGCTACTGGCCCTCTACGGGACATCCTGGGTTTCCAGAATCCTTTCCTTGACATCCTGAAAGGGAAAGCACCTTAAATTGGCTGTAATTACCTGTTTATGTATTTGGGATCGATACTAATTAGCACCCTCTTTAGCCCCTCCCTGCTGCCTCTCTAACTCGTGTAACACCCTCACATTGTTTATTTACCATTTTAATGCGGTAATCTCGGTCCATTGACAGTTTCTCCCTGTTCCGGCACCCTGGGAGCTGATTTTCAGGCTTTACCATGTTTCTGGTAAATGTGCTTCTGTTACTGTGCTCTGCTTCCCCCGATATCTTGGTAAGACAATAGGAAATGGTCTCGAGTTGCTCCAGGGGAAGTTTAGATTGGATAGGAGGGAAAATTGCTTCTCTCGAAGGCTGTCAAGGACTGGAACAGGCTGCCCAGGGAGGTGGTGAAGTCACCATCCCTGGGGGGATTTAAAAGCCCTGTGGATGTGGCACTTGGGGACGCGGTGGCCTTGGCAGTGCTGGCTGAACGGTTCGACTCGGCGACTTTAGAGGCATTTTCCAACCTAACCCCCCCGTGATTTTATTTCTGAGGAGCTGTGACTCCTTCACACGCTCCCGTTCGCAGCGAGCGGCAGCGCGGCTGCTGCCGGCCCCGGTTCCCTGGCACTGCCGTGGGGATCCTCGGGTGTCCCCAGGGCCTGGGCATCGGCCCCGGGGCTGCAGCTGCCGGAGAGAGCCTGGGAGGCTGCGGGGCTGCGGCAAGGGGCGAGAGGAGCTCAGCAGAGCCGGGCCAGGTCCCTCCTTCCCCGCCGTGGGCTCTGTCCCTGCCCGGCTGGGACACGGCTCAGCGCACCCTCGGGGTTCTGCTGATTCGTGATCCCGATCTTCTGCCACCAGCGAGGGACAGCAGCCCCCCTTCCCCCCTCTCCTTTCCGTCCGTGCAGTGGGGGATCAGTTTAAGGGATTAACTCCTCCTGTCCCTCAGCCTCTCCTCCCTGAGCCCTGTGAGCCAACAGAGTGATAGAGACTCTGTGTGACCACAAGAGATTAATTAAACAGTAAGCCCTAATTACTCAGGCTAAGGCTGACCGACTTACTGTGTCTGTAAAATAGCTGAATACTTAATTTAGACGGGGATGTGGACATAACTTTCATCATTAGCTGAACAAACAAGGAGCACCCGAGCTAAACGGATCGGCTGTCTGATGGATGTGGGGCTTCACCCGGGCCCCTCCGCCTCCTCCTGCCTGGCCAGGGATTTTGGGAAGGGGGAGCTGCTCTCTGAAGCACGAACCTGCCCCAAGCCTGGGGGATTCCCTGCCTGTCAATGTTATTCAGCTCTCAGGCTGCTTCTCAAAGTCGTTGTCGTTTGCATTTCACTGCAGGTTTGGAAAAAAAACGGATGGGGGAGAGATTGAAAGGCGTAAAAGCAAACCCAAACCCCAACTCCCAGCGCAAGGCAGTGGAAGTAGGGCAGCCAGCTCCTATTCCTGCCTCGCAATATCTTCCTTAATAACAAGAACAGATTCTAGGAAGAGAGAGTTAATCTGTAGCTGCAGAGCTTTTTATTGCCTTTCTCCCTTTCCGTGTGCATTAACCTTTCAGATTTAGAAGGTTGTGCAGTGGGCATTGCTTTGCTTTTTTTTTTTTTAAATTTAATTCCTATTATCTATGCTTGCTGCATGGCTCCTGATCTAGTCCCAGACAGAGTGACAGCCACTCCCCCATTTACTGCAGCTCATTGAGCACTTCATCAGGCCTTGAATTAGTGTCTTAGGTGGACTGGAGGTCCTCAGAGGGTTTGAAGCCTCTCAGCTGGGCACGCTGCAGAGGAGGAGAGAACATCTAAGGATCATGGAGCAGCTGAAAGAGGGGAAACATCAGCAAAGGAATTGTGGTGCCCGTTTTGAGATGGGGGAAATGGTGATTTAAGGGCTGGAGGTGTGGCTGTGTGCCCAGGGGTATTAAAAATGCTCGTGACAAAGCCTTGGGGACCCCCAGGTGTCCTGGCTCTGGTTTCAGCACTTGGCCAGCAAACCCCAGCTCTGTAAGAGCACAAACAGCAACACATTGGCCACAACAACTCCTGCACCTGCAGGGTTTGCCAAAAGGGCAGAAGTTACCACTGCCCTGGCTTTATTGCTGTGTATGTCACATGTGAGTGAAGGCATCTGCAACCTCATCCAGGAAAAGTTAATTAAATACCCAATTTTTAAGGTGTCTTGCTCACATTTTTGCAAGCCTGCTCCATTTTGGTTGTGCCATAATGAACTGAAGACCCCGTATGGGAAATTGGTTCTTGAATTCTGCTATCTGACCACGTGGCACTAAAGCCTGTCCCCTTTCCCAGTTAAAAAGGCCAAAACCAACTTGAAAGTGGGACCATTTGGGATGGATTCAAAGCTAATGCTGGGAACACTTCCCTGTGATGTTTTCCTGCAGAGGTGGAGATGTGTGAGGTGGTGCCACCACCCTGGCTCGAGCTGCACCGGCGTTTCCAAGGGGTTAAGGATGAAGGTGAACTCTCATGGACTGCATCTGCAGAAACTGGTGCTGTCATTGCTCCAGGTTGTTCTCTGCTCCATGGTGATGCTTTTCTGGGAGCCAGGTGTTTTCAGCTGCTCCAGAGCAAAGGCTCTTTTCTTAGTACAAGAAAAGACGGTAGAGGTTCTCTGTTCCCCTCCATGCCCTTGCTCAGGTGTGTGGCATAAGCCAGGGCCTGATCAATGATATTGCAAACACATTTTGGCCACATTTGTGCAGTTACTGTGTGCAGAAGCCCACATGGCAGCTGCAGAGCTCTATTTTCTCCCTTAATTCTACTGCAACAGCCATCCTCCAGCTGAGGAAGGAGAAGGTTTAAAATGTGGTGCTCTCCTTGTGTGGTCTTCAGTCCCCAAGTTCTTCAAAACTTCAGAGACCTTTGGGAGTCTGGGCTCTCCTGCACTTTGTCTTTGGGCATTTCATCCCAAAACGTGGCAGCTGTGAGCATGGAGCTGTTTCCCGGGATGTCCATTTCTCTTCTATGCCTGAATAGTTTCTCTTGCCCATCACTGAGAAGATGAAAAGCTCTTGGTGTTTAATCAATAACAACGCTGAAAATAACCCAGGCAGGGTGTGACTCCTGCTGCAGAGGGATTTGACACCTGATGCACTGGGAGCTTTGAGTAATGTCCAGCAAACTCCTGTGGGGGACAAGCACAGAAGGGCTAGCTTTTTGTCTTCAGCTTGCATTAACCTTTGGGCAAGTGACTGGTGAAATTCCCAAATTTCTCTGACTTTTCTTGCCCATCCAGAGTGCTCTGTGCTTAGGATGTTTCTGCCTCTTGGATTTCCAGAGTGAAGCTCATGCAGAGCTGAGCCTGTACACGACTCGAGTTCAGATAAAGTCAGATTTGAAAAGCTGTTTTGACATCGAGATGCTGAGAAACATCCAGGCAAATGTTCAGAGGAGCCTAAGGAGAGGAGAGACTTGAATCTTAAGGAGGATTAGATGTCTGATCATTTTCCACAGACAGATATGTACCGAAAGACAAGGAAAGTCTCCCCAAACCTCCCTCTCCTAGTGGTCAAGTCCTCAGTTAAACTGGGGTTCAAATAATGGAAGAGAAGGTGTGAAGTTCTTTCCCTGCTGGTCAATCTTGGAGACCAATGGAGTAGAAATGATCTTAGAAATGCCATGGGGAATAAAAACATGAAGTCTGATATACTTTTAACTCCCTTTTATGTCTCATCTTCTCACAGTTCCCTGCCACAGGCTCTGTCTGTGTGCAAACACGTTGCTTCCTCACAGAGCAAACCCTGTTCTGGTTGTGCTGGGAAGGGAACTCCCAGCACCACTGAAGTTTCTTGTTCCTCTTCAACCCTTGGGCAGCTTTGGGTCCCTGTGTCCTGCGATTTCCTGGTTATTTCCTGTGGATTTCCCTGCATGGTGTTGTTCAGGCATTGGTCCTGCCCGTTGGAGTATTTTTCTGAGCAGAAAACTTCATTTTTGAGCTACCTGGGACTGAACTCAGCTGGCTCCTGCCACAGACAGCAGCTGGGTTTGGAGTCGTGATCCACCTACGAAGGAATTCAGCTTGAGAGGAACAGAAGGAGCACAACAGCTCCTGGTCCCCTGGGGTTCACCCAGGGTGGGGAAGGTGCTGAGCAGGCACTGCCAGCTCCTGCTTTCCCTCCCTGCCCTGCTGTGGGCTCCAAGGCACATTCCCCTTTCCCCAAATCCATTTCTGATTCTTTAAACACTACCCTTGCTCTGTGGTGGCCTGGGGCAGCTGTTGGGATTGGGATGGTTCCAGCCTGGGGGGGCCTGTGCAGCCCCTCAGGCAGAGGTGGGATTGCTGTGCCAGCCTGGAGGCTGTGCCAGCAGTGCCCCCACCCCAAGCCATGAGCTCAGGGTCTCTCCTGGTCCATGTTTGTGCAGCAGCTGAGGGTACTTGGCCCTGGGGGTTTAGGACACTCAACAAATGATCAGGAGATGCATAGGAGGAGCTGTATCTTCAAAAAGCCTCTTTTCCCTTTGTTCCCTCTCTTATTCTCAATAACAAGTATTCTCAATAACAAGTATCAGAGCATCTTCCTCACGGATTTTACATTCTACATCCTCTGGCAGACCTGAGCCCCAGCTTTAACAATTTCCTCTGCCTGCATGGCAGCAGGATTTTTCTCCAGCACAGCTGGTGCAAAATGGGAGTGATGAGAGCATAAATCCTTGGCCAGGAACACCTTGGGAAGCTGCTTTTCTTGGCCTGAAGCTCTGGACCTTCCTTTGGGCTGGAAGGAACTGTCTGTGTTTATTTTTAAAGGAAATGTGCTCCTGGGAGCTGCTCTGCTTAGCAGCACCCTGGACCCAGAGCCTGAAGATGGCACTGAAAAGGCTCCTCTGTTCCTCAGCCTTGCAAATCCTGAGTAAATAACAGCCTACCTGCAGTTCCCTGAACTCACCTGGACAAAAGGTGTGCTGGGGAGCTTTGACCTTCACTCCCAGCTACTCCAGGTGTAGGGCAGGATCCAGGCAGTGGTGGGAGTCCTTTCCTCTCTTAAAGGAAGAAATCTTCTTTCCTGCTGCTCTTTTTACCAATGTCCTCCCTCTGTCCTGCTTCAAGGGGGATGCTGGGGTTGTGTCCCTAAATCTTAATCACTGTCCCTCATGCTGGAAGCCTCTGCTGCTGCCTCTGGAGCACAGCAAGCTGGAAATCCACTTTGTGATTTACCCAGAGACCCCTCCAGAGATGGACCCAGACTGTCCCAGCAGCTCCTGGGAGGGACAAACAGACAGAGCCAGGGGTGCCTGCCGTAATCCCAGCGTTCCAGGCACCTGACAGGAACACTCCTGCCGTTCTGAGCCATTCTCTGTGCCCTGACTGCCTTGCCAGATGGAAGTGCTGCTCCATTAAGCCCAGTCACCTGCCTCAGGCTTGGGATGGGAGTGAGAGTCCAGGGAAACGCTTGGTTGCCTGGCAAAGCTGCTCAGGGAGGAGGAAGGCTCCTTGCTAAGCAGTGCTGGAGAGCAGAGTGATTTACTCACCTCTGTCTTCGGGGCTTGTGAGGGGGAGTCACTCATGACCGAATCCATTTTTAGAATTTTCCATGGAATGCTTTTTGCCCTCCCGTAATGGGAGATTATGGATGTCTGACCTGTTTCAGTGCTCCAAATTTTTTTTTGCTTTCTCTTAACTCCCCTGCTTTTCTCCTAATCTTAAAAAGCCCAACTAAATCCTGACGCTTCCCCTCTCAAAGCCAAATAATCCTCACAATTGCAATCTCCTTCTCTTCTTTAAGGCTTTCAATGCTTAAGGTCTGCGTGATCTTCCTTAGGGTGTGAAAAAAAAAAAAAATCCGGGAAAAAAGCCCTGAGCATGCAGATTGAGGAAAGGGCAAACTGGTTTAACAGAGCATCCTCACGACATGCTCACATCATTTTCTCACTGTCACAAACACCCCCACCACCCTGGCTGCTGATTTCACTGCAGTGCTGTGGTGGGGAGTTTGTTCTGGGAGAGGCAGAGTGGTTTGGTGGCTGTAGGAGGAGAGAAGGGGACGCGGAGGTTAGGATCTTCCTTGATTCTCAATAAGACCTGATGCAAAGGACAACTTGTTTTTTTATTTGCCTTTTCAGAGCTGTTGTGTCATCCACTCCCCATATTCTCTAAGCACAGGAGGATGAAGATTTGTGGAAACCAATGCATTTTTCTCCATGTACTGATTTCCCTCTGAAGATGTGAGGGATTATTGAAAATGGCATTTCCTCTTCTAGTGGTCACTGAGAAATTCAGGGTTTTCCACTGAAAAAGGACATAGGGGGTGTAGTGGCCAGAAGCACAAAAACGAAAAATTAAACCATTAAGTAAGTAAGTTTAATAAAAATGAAATGAGTAAATAAGTCAGCTGGAGGAAACTTGACTTTCAGGTGAAAGAGAAATCCATCATAGAATACAATGCAGTGAGGATAAAAATGTTTTTTTTGGGAAAATTTTAAAGAAAGAAGAGCTCCCTGCACCCCCCTTCTCCACCCACAAAGTAAGGGAACTTCCCCATTTGTGCGGACCAGCCCAGCAGGGCTCAGGGGTGAAGACTCCGAGGAGGAAACCCTGGTTGGAATCTCTGCCCAGGATCTGAGTGGCACGGAGATGCTGAACCACTCCAGCATCTGTCTCCGGGCAAAGTTTTTCCCAAAGACTCCATCGCTCAGCTCAATTTGCAAATTACCCGAACCTGGGGAGGGGAAAAGGCCTTTTTATTGCATTGCCAGCAAGTGCAGGGGAAGGCAACCTCCAGACCGGAGCTGGGCTTGCAGAGCCCTGTCCGTGCCGGGGGCCGGCGGTTCCTGCTGCGTGCCACCCTGGAGGCAGCAGGATGTGATTCACCTTCTTCCCTCGCTGTGTTCTGTGCCTCAGAGCCGCTCCCGGCTCCCCTCGGCTGCCGGTGCCGCCTCCGGGAGCCTCTCCTGGCTGTGCTGCAGTGTGCGAGAGCCCTTCAGACACCCAGCCGCGGCTTAAGGAGCCTGTTCCTTCGGGAGAGTCACCCTTTGCGTCTTGCCAGACCTTATTTGTGTCACTTGTGGCTGCTGCCAGCCCTCTGACTGGCTCCCGAAGCCAGCAGATGTTACTGCTCCAGGCTTGCCTGGTCGGTGGGTTGGTTTTGCACCGAGCTTGGATGACTAAGGCAAAAACCACATTAGCGGCGGAGTCCAGGCTTTCCTTGCTGTGAGGAAGTGAAAATGTCCCCCTGTTGACAGCCCCGACTTCTCCGGAGGGTCCCTTCTCAAAGTTAATAGTTTCTATCCCAAATTTAACCTAAAATGCAAAAGCATTTCCTCGCCAGCTACTGCAGTGAGTGTTGCCGTGCGGCGCTCCAGGAACAAGGAGGAGTTATCTCCCTGACTTGTGCTGGAGGGAAGCAACAGAGGGTGTTGGAATAAACAGGATTAAAGGATTTCATCCATAAATACGGGATTAAAGGTACCCAGCGCTCTGCAGGAGTCATTCAAACCAAGGAGAAACAAAGTAAGTTGTGCAGAAGGGCGCAGCCCTGCTTGCGGCCAGCCCGTGCCGCACATCCCCGCACCGCCCCGGCGCCGTGAGCGCTGCGGGCACCGCA
>WEIU01051963.1:416416-449774 GCA_013389925.1 Aegithalos caudatus
AAAAGAAATTTTAGAATGGTCAATTAATGCAACTCTGTGGGAAGAAACAGGATTTGGATGGGGTTCTCCTTGTATTGTCCAGTGTCTTCTTTAACTTCTGGTCCTCACTCCATTTGAATACATGATTTTAGCTACAATCATAGCCAATTGTATTGTGCTGGCTCTGGAACAACATTTGCCGGATGGAGACAAGACACCGATGTCAGAGAGATTGGTGAGTTGCATTAATTCATTTTTAAATTTTTTTTGTTTCTGGTCTAATACAGAAAGCAGTGTTGGCAGTGTTTGGATCTATTTTAAAGATCTGCACGTAAACAGGCAGGCATTGATCTGACAATCAGAAAAAACCCGTCACACAAGGGTAACTGTCCCCTCCCGAGCCCATCTGCACAAGAATGCTTCATCACTCCAGCCAGCCCTGCCCAACGGAGACAGCTGGACCTTGTGGTGTGATCAGAAGGCTTCAAACTCAGGTTGTCTCCAAACCAGGACAGGAAGGGGCTGATGAATGCTTAGAATTATCTCTGAAATCAAATGAATTTCTGTGTAATTTTCATTTTCCCAGGGAGTGGTAGAACAGAGTAACCTTTTAGAATTTGCGTGTCTCTTCCTGCCACTGCACAGATCCTTCACAGCAAACTTTGGGTTCAGATGATTACGCTTCCTTTCCAAAAAAAAAAAAAAANAAAAAAAAAAAAAAAAAAAAAGCAACCAGCTTTCAGAGAAAAATAATTTACCCACAGGCTTTATGGTAATGAGCCCAATTACCTTATTTCAAAAGAAAATAGAAGAATAGCTTCAAAATAATTCTCCCATTTATCATCACTGTAGGAAAACTGTGTAATTCTTGGTTTGATTGATTTTTCTCCTACTTTTAATGATCTGGAATGTCTTGCATGCCTAAATGCATTAAGCCTGGTGCATGTTCAAAGGATGGGTAAATATGGATCCATATGTGTTTTCCATGTAGATGCTATATTATGCAAACAAAGATAACATTAGGCTTGCTGCCAGAAATGAGAGCCTCTGAATAGTGGTTGCTGCAGTTGCCCATACCAATGGGCAACTCTCAGAATCTCATTCTCCAGAAGCAGGAAAAAGTGTGTTAATGAGATATCTGGAGAGTCAGGGTCAGAGTTCGATGCTGGTTTGGAAATGGATCCACTCCTGCTGGCTGCCCTCCTGCATTTTCTCTCTTCTGGAATTATTTTTAATTAAAAAGGTACAAGGATAACATGAATCAATGATTTTATGTAGATTATATGTAAATCTTTCTGCCATTAGACATGTCTTTGTGTGCTTTGGGGTTGGTTGGCAAGGCCAGCCTGGGGGTGTGAGCAAAGCACAGGTTTAGAGCCAGGACAGAGCTGGGAAAGTGCCTTCCATGGTTATAAATACATGGATTAGTGAGGGCAAAAAGTAGTTTTGGGCATGTTCTGGCTTGGCAATCATTTGGTTCATGTTGGTTTTATGTTTCTCTGTATCCCTCAATTTATAAGGGCATCCTAGAGGCATTTTATTGTCCTTTCCCCCAGTGCATTAATTCCATTTTACAGCACACACACCTTTAGATCCTGCCTAAATCATTCCAAAGAGAGCACTGGCATTGCCACCGAGCAGTGTGAGAGCTGTGTGAGTTAAATGCACAATCTCTGCCCTGTTGGCTCTGCATCAGAGTGGAAGGAAGAATTAACCCCTGATTTTTGTCCCAAGCTCTATTAGGTTTGATCCAGATATCCTGAAGCTATTTTAACCACAGCACATTTGTAACACTCAAGTATAAAACATTTTTTCATAGACTAGCACTGAGACTCTTTACAAGTCACGAAACACTTTTTATTTTCAACATAAGCTGGAAAGAATAAGCATTGTGAGTAAGAAAAACTGTCTTCTAGTTTTCAAAGCAAAACCTCTTTATAATTCTCCTCTTACTTCTATAAACTGGAAGTTGTTTCATTGAAAATGTTACAAATCCATGTTAAACCACAGTGGGGAAATGTTCCCATACATTTCCCATACATTTCCAGGTTTGTTCAACCAAATTCTAAGTCCATGCAGAACAGCAGGTGCTTTATTGCTATCTTTAGCAGGAATAGAATTGGTCTTTTTTTGGGTAATGGCTAATAGGTATGGCTTTATTTCTCCTGGATTCATTAGAATCTCCAAATTGGAGATCATGAGTGAAGAGTTAATCAAATATTAAGGATATGAGGTGCACATCACAAGCCCTTGGTGACTGGGAGACGTCAGCACAATTGTTGACGGAAATCTGAAGTTGCCCAGATAATTTGTTCCACTACAAAGAAAAAAATTAAGATTGTCTGTTTGTTGAAGCTGAGAAAAACAGGAAGGAGTCTATGCAAATATTTTAATTATTTTTTTTCTTTTAATCAAAATTTCCCTCTATTTATCTCCCAATACCCCAGGATATGATCCTGCAGTGTGATCTCACTGCTCCTGTTATTGTCAAACAGGGTTAACTGAGCACATGTCCCTGTACATGCAATATTCCAAGATTTTGAGTGTCTGAGTTAGGACAATTCTCTCTCTGCTCATTTTCTGTATGCACAGAAAAGCATTACTTGGCTCTGGGATGGAAATTCTGGTCAAAATCAGGGCTTTGAGAAAGCACCAGTCTGGTGCTCAGAGCATTTAGTGGTGACCTGGAGGACTGGCTCAGGTCCTCGATCATCAGACAAGAGGAACAAACTCATTCTCCCACCAGCAGCAGGCTGACCTACCCCAAGGCTCTTTCCTGCTCTGAGCTGGAAGTCTCAGGTGCTCTGGATGCTGGGAATGTTTCCCTCACATCAGGAATTATTCAGTGGAACAGATTTGTCCCGTCCATCTCCACCCAGTGCCATAGGCAATGGGCTGTGGAGCCAGCCTCCCTCTATCCCAATAAATATTGCACTGTTTGTACACACTGGAGTGCTGCCAGCTGCAGAGATGCTGAGGGAGCTGTTCTGAGCAGCCCAGAGCCTGGTGCTGAGAGCTCCAAATGTGGGAATGGGAGCTCCCCATCCCAGCCCCAGATGGCCTTGTGGCTACCTTGCTCTTGGCTACCCACACCGAGACCTCCTTCTCTCCCTGTCTCCTTCCCAATTGCTCAGTTTTCCACAAGGAGCTTCAGGAGACCTCTCCCAGAAGGACAGTGATGATCTCAGAACCTGCAGGACAGGAGATCTCCTTTCTTCCCCACTCTGGGGGTGTTGGACAGCACCAGAGGGGCTGTGGGGTGTTCACTGCAGGCTCTGGCTCCCCCAGCTGATCTGGATGTGAGGACAGAACATAACTTTTCCCAGATTTTCAGTGTGACAGCCATGGCAATTTACTAATGGATTTAGTGCTCTCTCCCATCCACAGGCACTTAGAGCAGTAATATGTGAGCTGCTCATATTAACCTTTACATGAACAAAGCCTTTCACACCCAAACCTCTCCAGGCTGTCACATCTGAAGGCCAAGGAAAGACACTAGGACGTGAAGTAGGAATGGTAATGACTTTCCAGCCTCAGAAGTTGTTTCTGATCAGAAACATATTGATTAAATGTGTGTTTGGCCCGGTCTCAAGCTCTGCTGTGTCCACAGCAAACAACTTGCTGGCACAGCTCTGGCTGCTGCCCAGATTCTCCTCCCTCCTTCCAAGTACGCACGCAGATCCTCATTATCACCTGCTCTGCCCCTCTGGAGCCCAAGCAGGGGCACAGCCTTTGGTCTGAAGGGGCTTCAGCTGTCCTAGCAGGGACTCTGAGCTGAGGCAGGGCCATTTCAGTGCTGCTTCACCCATGTCCTTCCCTCCTTCCTGACACACAATCAGGCAAATCCTTTGCTTTTCAGCTGCAGGACCTCTCCCCAGTGAGGCATAAATTTTATTTTTCACCTTGTTGTTGCTGCCCTGATTCTTGGGCTGAATCAGTGTAAATTTAGGCAGGCTTTAGAAAAGACCCTCTTTCTTTCACCTCTTATTTCCCCAGCTACTCCCTGCCAACCCTACAGATGAGAGCTTTTCTTTGTAATAAATACCCAAATCCATCTGTGAGCCTTTCTGCTTCCCTAGAAGCTGACAAAAACTCCTTTGACCCACTTCCTAAGAGCTCTGTGTAGCCCTAGCTTTGGGAAGAGCGCATCCCATCAAACCCTGGAGTACCTGGAGCCTGGCTCTTTAAAGCTGGGAGCTGTAATCATCAGGCACCTGACCTAGATTGAGCAGAGACTGGAGTAGATACCAGGCTTCAAGGAAGTGAGGGAGTAATGTGGAGGAGTGGATGTGGGTAAAGGTAGCTTTTTTGGAGTGTGTTAGAAGAGCTATTTTTAGAGGCATGCGAGTAGTTGTGGGATGGGAATTTGGGATGGGCTGGGAGGCCTTTGTGTGCAGACATTATCTGGCGCTGTTGAACCAGGAGCTGCTGGGGGGGGGGAGTTGAAGAGCAGGTGGATTGGGCTTTCAGAGGGCTCCTGTGCCCATGAGGGAAAGCAGAGGAGTTGTAAGGAACTTCTCCTGGAATCACAGATGATGATTTCTGACCCCTTCTCTCTTATTCCCTCTTTTCTGTACTGGGTTGGAGCCCTGGGATGCCTCCAGCTCTCGCTGTGGAGCAGCTGCTGGAAGAAGATGTGTATTGTAGGATTTCTGTGGAAGGTCATAAAAGGTCTGATGGCCTTTGTTCCTGATTTTCTGTGGGTAAACAGCTCTGAGATTGGCAGCTGGAGGTCTGGCAGTGATGGCTCCTGCGTCCTCTGAGCAGCATCAGTGAGGGACAGAAGGCTTGGAGGTGCTGCTGCTTGTGCAAAGCCCTCCTTGGCTGGAGGGGAGGCTGATTTTGGGGTGGGTTTTCATTTTCTCCATTTCAGCCAGAGGCCCAGTGTGAGCTTAACAGGCCCCTGCTCTGTTTAGCTCCCTGACCAGCCAGTACCTGTCAGTGTCCCTGCAGGTGACTGTCACCTCAGCACAGGGGCAGGGGACGTGGAGCTGCTGGGGCTGTGAGGTGGGAAAGCTGGAGGGGAATAGAGGTAACACGGGGTGGAAGGTGAAATATGTGGAAGAGCTGTTCCCACTGAGGTATGCAGGGATATAGGGAACAAAACTCAAATCCAGCTGCTGATGGAGAAGGTTCTCCAGGGCTTGTATTTTCCAGCAGCTTGGAGGCATCCTGAGTGATTGGAGCTCTCTGGACTTGCTGAGCTGGGTCATGTCCAGCCAAGCCTCCTTGGGAGGGCTGTGCTGTCATGTCACAGATCCTGGGGTGAGCCAGGCTGGAGGGGACCACAGTGGGGTCATCTGGGGCCACCTCCCTGCTCCAGCAGGGCCATCCCAGAGCACAGGGCACAGGATTGAGGGTTCTGGAATATTCCCAGTGAGGGAGACTCCACAGCCTGCCTGGGCTCTGCTCAGGGCTGGGCACTGCCAGGGCAGTTCTGCCTCCTGTGCAGGGGGAATTGCTGGGCTCAGACCCTGTTTGTTCCTCTGGGGACATTGCTGGGCCTGGAGCAGAGCCTGGGCCTGCTCTGCCCTCCCTGCACACAGGGACAGACAGGGACAGGGACACCCAGGGACAGACAGGGACACACAGGGCTGAGGGCCCCTTCCAGCATCACCTCTCAAGGCTGAACAAGCCCAATTTTTAGGGGTGAAAACCTTAATTTCTGGATCAAGTGCTGTCCCAAAGTGTGGATCTGTGCCAGAGCTGAGCAGGAGTTGCTGTTCTTGTGTCAAACATGCTTCCTCCTTGGTTCTGGGTCCACAAGCCTGACATTCCTGCTCTTTTTCCACCAGAGAACAATCAGTCTCCTATTGTCATTGGAAGAATTGCAAAACATGAACAGCTATGCCTCAAACCACATCTCAGCCCTTTGGTTCTGGCAGCCAGAAATGCCAAAGCCAGTGGAAAAGAGATTTCTAATCTCTAACTGTGGAAGTTTGCTTCTTTTTTTGGGTAGGACTGCTTTACTTCCATTGAATTCAACTGAAAACCAGGATCTAAGGCACATTTGGAAATTGGTTACTGGTGCCAAAGCCAATCAAGAAGTTCTTGAAATTGATGCCCATTGCTTCTACCTCTTGCTTTGTTCCCGTTTCTTGCTCAAATCTTCCTTCCAAATGTGAACGCTTCCATTTGGCACTAAATTTGTGTTGAAACTCCTGTCAATAAAGCCTAATCCTGAGAGATCAGGTGCAAAGGTGGAATAAAAGCTTTAGTAAAACTGTAGAGACTGAGCTTGATTTTCTCTGTAGTGAGCAAGGACACGAATCTGTGATCCCAAGGGATGTGTTTGTCTGCACCATGGACCCGAGACACAAATCTTGCTGCTCCTGCTGTTCGTGAGAGGGGCTGGGGATTTCTCCCTGAACCAGATCCCCAGTGAAAAGAAAACAAATGAGGCTGCAGCTGTGAAAATTGATAAAATGGAGGAGAAGGAGCGAAGAAAGGACTGATGGAATAAATGATAAATAAATAATTTCCTGTCAGTGCTCTCAGGCTTGCTGTGCTGACTGTTGCTTCCCAAGACACAACCTTGGTTCAGGTTCCTGGCTGAATTGTGGAGCATCTTCCATGCCAATAACTCCAGAAACCTGTCATCTCTAATTTAAATATATCCTTAGAGCAAAATTTCTGCATCAAAATTCCCTCCAGAACATTCTGTAAAGGCGGACAGTGTGGCAAGAAACCACCAGGATGAAGGCCAATAGAGTTGCCAGTTTGTAAAGAAAATTCATTTTAGAGGAATAATAACAGAATTCCTCTCTGAGCCTAGTTCCAGTAAACGTAAACCTTCTAATTTCAGCTCTGTTCAAAGAGTGGCAAAGGTGTGAAGTTGGTGCCTGTAGCTGTTCAGAGGACTGGTTATCAGGGCAGGAACATGGATATCACCTTGACTCCTTTAATTTCCCTTCTTTTCCAGGACGACACTGAGCCGTATTTTATTGGAATATTTTGTTTTGAAGCTGGGATCAAAATCATCGCTCTGGGCTTTGTTTTTCACAAAGGCTCTTACCTGCGGAACGGCTGGAACGTGATGGATTTTGTCGTGGTCCTCACAGGGTAAGTGACCTCCTCTCCCCCTGAGCTTAACAGGAGCTCTCACCCTGATCCGTGGTGTTTGTTTACTCTGGGTTGGGATGGGACTGGCTGGAGTGGAACAGTACTAAAAACCTGCATTTTGTGGCTGTAGTAAATCCAAAGAATGGCTCTTGTGCTGAATGAGTCACTTGCCAAGTGTTTGAACCAACTCAAAAGTGGTTTTGAGGATATTTCTTTGTAGATATTCCAGTGTGTATCAGATCCAGACACTTCCTGACATTTCTGTGACTTTGCAGGTTCTAATTGCCACTGGTACTTGAACCTGATTTAAATCAATTTATTTTCTGACGTTACAGGATGACTTTAGAAGTCAACATGGAGTGCGCTAACAAATTAAATGCATCCTGTTTTTAAGCTGTTACACCTCTGAAATTGGCCAGGTTTCTGCAGGGATGAATTTATTCCCCTATAAAATATTTTTTCTGAAAAGAATTTGAAGGTGTTTGAAGAGAATTCAAAATGTCTTATTAAGGATGGAGGTGAAAAGGTTACGTGTGCATTTTGTACCCTGGTTGGGGATGATATCACTGATCTCTCTCTTGAAAATGCTGACAATATTTTACATTATGCATTGCAGCAGTTTCTGTCTATTTATATAAATAGATGGTGATGCTGGTGGATAATGAAAACATAAACATGAACACTTCTAGTCTACAAATTGGGCTTTAAAGCTTCAGAGGAAACGATCCAAAGGTCTGCGTGAGGTCCCGAGCTTGCAGCCTTCATCTTGGAAGGATTTCAGTTAATTTCTCCCCAGAAACTGCAGCCTGGCTCCTGCTATTGATATGCTTCCCATATCCATCCCTTCCCACACCTTCCCTGGCTGTGTGTGTGGTGAACGTGGATATTCCCTGCTCCTGGTGGTGGTGTGGAGTGGGGAAATGCTTGCATACATATACAAATGTATTCATTAGCTACATGATCACTGTAATTCCATTTGCATTCAGGGCACCCTGTGATACAGCACTTGAGAGGCCAAAGGGAATTCTTGATGTATTAAGAGGTAGAGAATAAATATGCAGGGCTTGATTCTCCTGCTGCTGGGGCTGGGTATTTAATCAATAGAAACTTCAGTGGAGGCACAAGGAGAATCAGATTTCCATACTTAGAAGCAGGGGGTACCAGGATGGAAAGAGAATTAGCACAGATGCTACAATTATTCTCACTGACACTCTGTTCTGATTCCTAGTTAGCTCCATGCCATTGTTTGTGTTAAAAAAAAAAAAAAAACAAACCAAAGCCCTGATTCCAGAAAGGACCTGGGCATTGGTTGAATTTATCCTACAGCAAAGCATTCCAGTATATGCTGCAATTCAGCTGACTCCAGTGGTTCTCTACTTAAAGTTCAGGCTCTACAGAAAAGCTTTTCTGAATCCCAGCCATGTTGTTCAGGCATGGTTGGAATTCCTTTTATAATTTTTTTCCTCCATAAACACAACACTGCAGAGTTTATTGGTTTAATTTTACGACTGAGACATCCCAAGTTTTGGCCGCGGGTTCCCTCGGAATGTGCGGCTCCTCCGGCCTCTCCCCGGTGCTGGGCTTCTCGTGGGAGCTCTTTGAGGCACTGTTTGATCCTGGAAAATAATTGTGGAATATCAGCTTGATGAGACAGCTGGAACAAGGACCCCCAGTGCCATCTGCAACCCCGCGGGTGCCTTTGAAGTGCCATCCTGTTAACGTCACCGCTGCTGTTTCCAATGGTGACACCAACTGGGCCCTGCTGAAATCGTCTTGTACAAGGGCTTCCCACCAGGCAGCAGTGCAGGGGTGGCAAAGGCTGAACTCATCAGCATCAGGCCCAAGAGTCATCTCCAGTGAGGAAATCCAGGCCTCTAATCCCTGTCATTCCAGGGCTGGATTTAACAAGGCACTCGCGCCCCATTTTTGGCGTTAGGGGGAGGGCACTGAAAATAACAGAGTTACTGATGCTTGGTTTGGTGCTTTCCTCAGTATTTCCAGCCCAGGTGGAGGGGGCACTGAAAGCTCTGCAGCTTCACACAGGGGCTTGAATTAGTGTTTTCTCTGTAGCCTGGCGTGTTTTGCTGTGCATTGCCCAGATCATGATTAAGTCCTTAGCTCACTCCTGTGTTGCCATGGGGCTGTGCTGGAAACCTGGAGTTCCTCTCCCCTGGGTTTCCTTCAGTGGCCAGAACCCTTCCCTGTGCCCACTGTGCCTGCAGAGTGCTCAGTGAGAGGGGAAACCTGTGCAGGGCTGTTTATTTGAGACAAAATCCTCCTTGTTTCTGCAGCAAGACTTCAAAGTCAGCTTGATGAGCAAGAAATTTCCTGCTCACAAACCCTTCAGGGAGGGGCTGCAAGGTGGTGACACGAGTGGGACCTTCATTTTCGTTTCTGTGGAAGGCAGACTTGGGTCTGTGTGTTTCAAAAAATGATCAAGCTGTAATTTATTAGGGAATAATAAAAAAGGACAGTGCTAAGCCAGTACTTAATGTGTTCTTATAAATATAGATAGGTAGGACATCAGTTTTTGAAATATCATTTTGCTACTCTATCAAAAGCTTCCCTTTGCCATATGTGCAAGATTTCTACTTGAAAATGTTGCTTCATGTTTCCCAGGCAGTGCTCAGCTCCCAAGCTCAGTTTTACATTGATCTTCAATATTATAGAGGGATTTTGATTCCTCTTCTTTTTATTTTATTTATTTTTTTTTATTTCTGTGTAAGCAGGAGAGATCATAAAAATGTTCCATGATACCCCACACAGAGCTGTGTACCTGCTAATCCTGCCGAGTTCCCAGTTTTATTAAGGTAAATGGTGAATGTCAGAAAACCTGATCTCATTTTCAGCTTTTAGCTAAGCCCCAGAAAAGCAAAGAGCAGCTCTGCTCTCGTTCTGTTTCCATAGGAAAAAGGCCAGCCAGAGTCTGGGTGTGTTTTGGAGGAGGCTGTGGGGGAAGGCTCTGCATTGATTGAACTTAGCCTTATGTAAATATTCCAGTGATCATGCAGCAATCCTTCCCACCTGCTTTTTCCAACCCTTTTTTTTTTTTTTTTTTTTTTTTTTTTTTTTTTTTTTCTTTTTTTCTTTTTNTTAATGCCTGCACCCTGGAATTATTGATAAATATATTTTTTATCTACCTGCAATGAGGGAGATTTTGTTTGTCGAAAGCAGACAGCAGAACTTGTTAATCAGGAAATACATCAGGGCTGTGTTCCATGAAGCCAGGATCAATATCCTATTGAGCTAAACTCGAGTCTAACAGATAGTGGCCCAAAATGGCTTTGGTTTGTTGTTCCAGAAAATACTCCCTCGGTTTCTTTTCCCAGCAATGCTGTGGTGCCTATTTCTCATTTGCTTCCAAGGAAACCTGTGGATCTGCTGCTAATAAAGGCCTGGGAAAAGAATAGGTTGCTCTCCTTGAAAGATTTTGTTTCCTCTGTGATTTTTTTTTACTGATTTCTTGTGATCTCCACCAGTTGTAGATGAGTCTCCAGGAAAGCTGCCCCTGCTGGGAAGGGCCTGCTGCTTTTGGGGAGAAAAACACTCATTTTATAGCTCCTGTTCATTTTATTTCCACGTTTCTGTGTGATTGCATTGGCTCCAATTATGACATCACGCATTAGCAGCTCTAAATCACACAAAATTGCAGTTTCTCAATTGGCCTGGAATTGGATGATCTTAATGCACTTTTTCCAAGGTGGAGGCAAAGGGACTTTTTAACTCTGTTGCTGCTACGTGTTTTGGGTTGAGAATCTCAGAAATCCACAGTTGTTTTGGGAACAAATTTGTCCTGTCCCCAAATTCCCCAGCTGGAGCCATGAGCTCTGATTCAGGGCCTGGAGGGTTCAGACCTGCTCTTCTTGGAATTCAAGGGAGTTTTTCTCCCGGGCTTTGGATGCAAAGCCTGGAGAACTGCTGGGTTTGCATGGAGCTGGTGCCAAGGGCTGTGTGCTGAGGGGAAGGATGGAGAACAAGGCATGACACTGATCTTTGATTCCCAAAATTCAGATGTCTAGGGATTTTTGAGGGGAAAAAAAGGCTTTTAAACTGTGATGTCCAAGGGGTCTGTCCTCAGTTGTATTTTGGAGCTTGTTTATACTTTTGGTTTCATCATATCATGGATAATGGGCCTTAGGGTTTAATTCCATACCCCAGGAAAGGAGCTGCTTGTCCTTTTTTCATCACCAGCTACCTGAGATTCCCCTTGCTGCCTTCTAGTAAGTTTTGAAGAATTGCTTTTTCTGCATGCCTATGGCTTTATGGAACTCCAGCATTTCCCCAGTCAAAGATTTATGCTGTCCAACCTCCCTTGACCTGAGGGCCTTAAAGTGCACCACAGGCCTTTGCTGCTGGTCTTTTCCCAGTTCTGCCAGCTCCTCATGGAGCCACCACAACCATGTGGTGTTTGTCCAACACCAAGCGTGGCTAAAGGCTGGTATGAAACAACGGAGCGCTTGACAGGATCATGCCCTGTCCTTTATGAGCAGAATTAATTTCTTTTGGCTTCCAACCAGCCTGGATTAAACACTCTCGAAGAGTCCTGGTGGCTCCTTGAGCCAGTTGGATCAGCTGCCTGGATCTCTGGGTGGGACTGGCAGAGACAGCGTGTGCCAGGCCCGGAGCTGCCAAATGATGTGCACAAAGTCTCTGCGCGGGTACGGATGTCTCAGGCTGTCTGGAACAAATTACAAAAGCCAGAATTATCTTGATTGTCTGAGAAATGTGCTCCCAGCTCCTGGTGCTGCTAATAATTTGGAAGGCAACTCATTTAGTAACAGCATAAAGCCCTGCTCATCCTCGATGTGAGCGTTGCTGGTTACCAGGATCATCCTGCTATGTGGGCAGTGGGAGCTGCTATTCCTGGTGCTGTGTTTGAGGAGCAGCAGCCTTGGATGCAGTGATGACTGACAGAGTGGGAGGCACAGGAACCACCCAGCCTGGGCTGTGCAGCAGGTTTGGACCTTGGGTTTGCCCCTTTGAGGTGGATGTACCTCCCAGACAGGGTGTGGGGGAAGAAGTGACCAAGGAAGTGTTTGAGAAGGAAATGCCTGGTTGAGGGCTGGGATCCTTCAGCCTGTCAAATACTTATAGAAGCTGTGGGTCCAGCATTTCTTTCTTTCCATGTGCACTTTCCTGTGCATTTAGAAGCCCTTAAATGAGGTTATCTGAGCTCTGGAACTGGCTCTGGTGTACTTTGTTTACAAGGGTGACAAGATGAGGGGAAATGGCTTCAAACAGAAGTGGGGTTTAGATAAGATATTAGGAAAAAAAATCTTCCCTGTTAGGGTGAGGAGGCCTTGGCACAGGGTGCCCAGAGGAGCTGTGGCTCCTGGATCCCTGGAAGTGTCTAAGGCCAGGCTGGATGGGGCTTGGAGCAACCTGGGATACTGGGAGGTGACCCTGACCATGGCAGGGTCTGGGACTGGATGAGCTTTGAAGTTCCTCCCAAGCCAAACCTTTCTGTGACCCTCTGATTCTATATTTCACCTGAAAATAACCATAGAACTAAATAGAAAAATGAAATTCAAATGAAATCAACCCCCTTGGATGCCCTGCAGCACCCCTTCAGGTAGTTGCTCAATGCTTTGTTTATCTGCTCTGGGTTTGGAGATGTAGGGAATGAAGGGGTCGGAGCAGGGAAGTGCAGATTTCCCACTGCTTTCCCAATTTTGGCACTTGTGTGCCAGAAAGCAAAGCAGAGCAGCAACAGGAGATGGGGAAAGGGACACTTTGAGAAGGAAGAAGCTCAGTCCTGGTTGGCTGTCACAAGGAAAAGGAGCTGTTTGGTTGGGGTGGTGATGGACTCGGGGTGAGTGCTGTCAGCACCATGCATGAGTCATACAAGGAGCAAAGCCTTTATGGATTTTAATGCAGCTGATCCTTGTTTTCAATTTCCTTTATGCTCCAGTGATGGATGGACACTTGCTGGCTCAGATGAGTAAAGGGTCCCTTTCTGAAATTGAATCAGATAAAGGTGGACAAGACAGGGAATTTACCTGTAAGGACTTACCTGGTGTTTTCTGGCTGGTGGGTGAGGGCAGCAAGGGTGGAAGGCAAACAACCAAATTCTCATTTTTGAAACAGAGAGAGTTCATAACTGGGAGGGAGGAGGGTGTGTGAGGTCCCAGGTTGAACAGAAATTGTTCTATCCTCTGTCCCTTGGCTGTCTGGGCTCTTGGGGCCCTGCAGAAGCCATTCCCTTCAGAGAAGAGTGCACAGGGAGGAAGGTTTGAGGGCTCTAAACCCATCTGGCAAATGTCCCTGTTTTCTTTTTTTGCCCAGTGGGGCAGCAGCTTCCTTGGGACTGGAACCTGTTTTCCCTCTGGGCTTGTTTCTCCGAGCAGAGGGGGACCCAGGCTGTGCTGAGCCTCTTGGAGAGTTAATTAGGGCTCGTGTCTTTTTTTGTTGCTTGTAGTGGCTTTTCTGCATCGATTTTGGTGGGGGTGGCTGGAGGCAGGTTGAGAGAAGCGGGTGGGTGAGTAATTGTGTGGCTGGCTGCTAAATCAGGAGACTTTCCTGGGCAGAGGAGGACTCTGGGCTGTGCTTAGAGGAAGGCTGCAGATGGTCCCAGCCCCTCAGAGGAGCTGCAGGTGGGGACAGCCCTTCCCTGGCAGAAATTATCCTTCTCTGGCTCTGCTCTGGTGGTGGCAAACCAAACGTTTCAGGTCAGAGAACTTCTCAAGGGCAAACAGATAATGAGATTGATGTGCTGCTCTCTTACTTTATTAAAGGGACTGTGAGGTATTGAATACCTGGGATGGGAAGTGATAATGATGGAGCAGCACCAGGAGCCAGGAAGTTGAGGCACAAACAAACCCCTTCTTATCAAAGAGAGAGGAAACAAAGCCATCCAGGTTTCCATCTTGTGCCCATCTCCATGTTTTTTGCCCGTTTGTGCCTCCTGGAAGGTCTGTGCTCACAAAGAGGGGCTGCCAGACAATATTTATGGGTGTTTGCCTCTCCCTGAAGCTGGGCAGCTCCAGGTAGGAGTGACCATCCCAAGAGAAAGCAAGGGTTGCTTCTCATGGCAGCCAGGGCTTTATCAAAGGCAGGCAGGATCATTAGTCCAGAGTCCAGACAATATTTTTAGCTTTTTATGGCTCTGGAAGGCAGGTGGGTGGCAGGGAAATATTGTCTCTTGTGAGGGAAGCAGCTGCACAGGCAATTGTGGAGCCTGCAGGTGGGAAGAGGACTCTGGGATCTGCTCCTAATGTGTGATCCTGCCCTGGCAACCATGTCCTGTGGGCACCTAGAGGTGGAAAACACTGGCAGCTGCTCTTGGAGCTGGGTGTGGGTACTGGGAATTCAACCTCAAACCAGCAAATCAAACTGCAGCTCTGAAGTGTTTTAATTTCTTATTTTTAATGCTTCCTAGTTTAAAAACAAACAAACAAACAAACAAACAAATTGCCAAGCCCAAAATACCCAAGTCCTGTGTGTGGTGTTGAGTGCTGTCCCATAATTAGATGAGGAGGAGGGTGCAGGTTACCTCAGGTTCCTGTTCCTCAAATGGTGCTTCTGCTGCTGTGTCCCAGTTCCCAAGGGAGCAGCTTTGGATGGCAAAGTGCCTGCTCATCTGAGGGGAGAAGAACCTGCCTGTGATTGTGGAAAAGGGTGAGGATTTGGGAAAACAGCCTGGTTTTAGCTGTGATCTAAGCCTGAGTGCTGACAGTGTCACACCTGCACAGGTGTCCTTGGACCCACACCTCACCCCAAAGGCTCTGGGTGCTCTCAGACCATTCCCTTCCTTGGGAATCTCTGAAAACGTCAAGAAAACTTGCATTTGGAAAACTTGGATTCAGAAAACTGATTTTCCATTCTGTTCTTGCTGCACCACCACTGAGGTGTGTAGGACGTTCTGGCCAGGGCCAGGCTTCCCTATTGGAAGCTGGAGCCAGAGGATGTGTGAATTCCAGGTCAAGCCAAGTCCAGGATCAGCACCTGGAGATGCTTTTCCACACAATTCCACAAGGTTTTTTTGCTTAACTTCAGCTCTCTTGCATCTTCTCTGTGCTGAAGGGTCTGATGGGGTTGGGAGAGAGGAAGGGATCCCACAGGAATGAGGTCAGGCTGCAGGATGACTCCCCTGGATGAACTCCTGACAGTGGGAAGGCCACTCTTCTGTCCTGGGCAAGCCCAGCAGCTCTGGCTGAGAAAGTCCTGCCTCCTGTGGCACACATCAAACCTGTGGGGTGAGCTTAGAGGTTTTGGAAAATTCCCTGATCCTCACAAAGGAGCGTGGCCACCTAACCAATACACAGGAGAAACCTTTCCCTCCTGGAATGGTCAGCATCAGCTTCAATGCATGTCTGACACAATTGTGTCTCCTCCCTCCTCCATCTTCCCATATTTTGGTGGCCAGAAAAATCACCTGTTGTGGGTTTTGGATTAATAAATGAAACAAACTCATTTGTTCACAGGGTGGAGGTTCAGGAAGCAGGTCAGGCTTTTCTGGTGGATATTCTTATTCTGTCAGTGCTGGAGTTGTCTTGGTTTCTGAGCTGGCTGCAGGGCTGGGTGTGTTTGTGTAGGTGGTTCTCGTGATCAGCTGCAGAATTTTAAAAGCCTCCCTCTGGAGCAAGAAGTTCAGGTCACTCCTGAGTTAAACCCAATTTTAGACAATAATGGGTTTAGCTGTTGGCTCAGTTCAAGTCAGTTCAGGTTGGGCTGGGTGAGATTTAAGCAAGGAAAGGATCTGGAGTAGAGATTGGAGCAGTGCTGGGCTTCCCTGGGAATAGAAATTGTTCTTGGGGCTCTCCAAAAAGGGGAGGGCTGCTCTCAGCAGGAATCTGTGGGCAGGAGGTTGTTCCCCAGGGAAGTTTCTGAAGAGGGGTTAAAGCTGACTCCCCTCCTTGGCCTCCTTGCACAAATTCCCTGTAGAGCTCTGCACAACTGGAAGGTCCCAGAGTCAGACTCAGGCTTTAGGAGCACGGTGATGCTCCATGGGATGATGTACAAGTACAGAAGTGAAGGACAAAAATGAGCTGCTTGGAGAAAATGGAGATTTTTTTCAGCTACAAAATGTTCCTGTGCTGAAGAACTTCGATAATCAGAAATATTCAGTTGGATATAGCTTGCTTCTGGTTCAAAAAGAACTTAAAAAAACTTAAATTGGGGCTCTCAGCTTATTTTCCAATTAAAAAGAACAGAAAAAGGAAGACAGTTCCATCTTTCAACCTTTTGGCTCAGTTTGCCCCTCTCAAACACCCTGAACCAGCATCCTTAAATAAAGTTTGGGCATGGGAGATTAGGATGAAGACTGTGGAAATTATTAAAGGGTTGAATAAATGTCCATTTAAGGGGAAATGAGAAGGCTGAGAGAGTTAAAATTAAGAGCAAAGTCTCACAAGGGTGAGATAGATAAAGAAAAGCAGAGAGGAAATCATGTTTCCCTATCTATTTTGGTAGGACTCAAAAAGCATCAGTGGTGAAAATGAAGTTTTAGAACTTCTTTCCTAATGGAAATGTAATTAACTCATGGAAATCATCACAAGCATTCGCTCCAGCTGAAATGGGCTGGTTTGGGTCTTGAGACCAAAGCGGCCTTGAGATCATCACCAGAAGGGAAATGGGTTTTTTTTGAAGGGGGATGATTAGGCCTTTCCCTGGTGCTCCCTGGAATAAGTTAGGTGGAAATGTGAACAGGCTGTTTCATAATTGTCCTTTTCTTTATCTTGTAATTTCTTCTGAATCCTGTGGGAGCCACGGCTCGGGAGCAGGATCCAGCCTGTTACAACCTGACCTGGGAATACCACTTTGTCAGTTTAGACACGAAACAATATCAATAGGAGTGCTGCTGTTTCATCCCTTTGTGTCTGATTTAAAGATCAAACATCTTCCTGCTCCAGCTCAGAGAGAAACTTCAATGCTCCAGAGCTGAGTGTGCCCTCCAACCCCGCCAGCCACAGCTCTGGGAAAAGATCTGGGGCTGAAAATTGTCACTCGTTTAAAATGAATCCCAGGTGGCTTCTGGTGATGTGGATGTCACTGGGATAAAGGAGGGCTGGTTTTGTAGAGGGTGGAGGTCTGGCACCCTCAGACCTGGTGCTGCAGGGGTGTCACTGCTCCCTTTCCATGGTGGAACATCCCCTTGACCTTGCTTCAGGAGGATCTCAGCCCTAGGATCTCAGCTTTGCAGGATTTGGAACACAGGAGAAGATTCTGGCAGGTGAAATTATCTAATCAGAGGGTGGCCCTGTCCTCAATGAGGCTTCAGTCAGACCTGAGAGCTCGTCCAGCTGCCACAAGTCAAGCATGAAAGCTCTCCTGCTGGGGAGGAGCATTAACAAACCTCCCTCCCAGTGCCAAAGACAAATCTCTGCTGCTTTCCTGGCCTCCAAAGGCTGTGTGAGGTTGTTATTTCCACACTGGGAAGTGATCTGCACTCTTGGCTGCTGGTAGGTGGGTAACACCTTTCCTGAGGGTCATTAGAAAGAGGTCTAGAGGAAAGATGAGGTGAAGTCTTGGCTTGATAAAGACATGGACTGCTGAATCCTGGCTGCTCTGGCTGCAGGATGAAGACTGAAGTCCAGAAAACTCCTTACATTTCTTTTTAATCTCACTGTTTTCAGAAGTTCAGATCCATGTGCTCCAAGTAAGTGATGCTGTATCTGTTCAAAACCATTTAGCTGATAACATAAATAACCTCATCACAGATCTCTGCAGCTTATCTCTGCTCTGAGAAATGTGTTGAAATGAAATATTTTACCTTTCTTTTCTTCTGATGCCAAATCTCAGCCTTATTAACCCACTTCCTGGGCAGAAACATTCCAAATTCCTGAAGTTCTGTGGCCAAACTTACCTCCTGGACTGGCTGGATGAATCTTGAGCTTTTAAAAATTTCTTGTTCTGTAATAATCAATAAAGTACTAAAATTGGATAGGTACAATAAAAAAGGACTTGGAAATGCCCGATTTGGTTACCAGTTGTACAGACAGGACCACTCCAAGACTATTTTTAAAAAACTCTTTATTTTTTTCACTCTCTGGTTACAACTTTAAAGACAATTATAACAGATACAAAATGATGGTAACCCCTGCCTTTCACAAAGGGTGAAAAGAACAAAGGAAGCTCAGCATGATCCAATTTCTTGTTTTAATTTGAAGCATGACAGAACAGGGGGCTATGGGAGCAGTTAATGCCGTGTCTGAGGCAGATCCAGGATAATGCAGTTCTGCTTCTCTTCTGGAGCAGATTGAGCAGTGGATGGGATTTTGGGTGTGCTGTTTTTCTCTTCTGCTCATGTCTTTGGCTAATAAGGGATTTTAGGCTGTTTCTTTTCCCTTTGTTTCCACGTTTCCACCTCTTGAAAAATGAAGGCAGCTCTGGTACCTGACTTTGTAACTTACTCATGAAGGAGGCTGGCTGTCAGCACTGAAAAGTAGTGAGCTTAAAACCTCTCAAAAGAAGCAAAAATAAGCCTTTAAAAATGTTAAAATGAAGTGTGGGGAACTTGAATCAGAAGTAAAGGAGATGGCAACAGCATCATCTTCTAGAAATCATCAGCTAGAAATCTCCTAGCTGCTCACTCACAGTGAGTGGGAGACTCTTGCA
Organism: Aegithalos caudatus; assembly: GCA_013389925.1. NCBI lineage: Eukaryota > Metazoa > Chordata > Aves > Passeriformes > Aegithalidae > Aegithalos > Aegithalos caudatus. Next base: position 435,014 of record WEIU01051963.1, read on the forward strand.
CGGAGCTCGGCGTTCGTGTTCCACGGGGAATGTGTTAAATCCACGGCATGGCACACACAGAGCTGCAGCTGTGGGTGTCTGTCAGAGCTCAACCCCAGGCTGGGCTGGACCTTTGGGGGAGGTGATGTGCTCTGAGCCAAAATGACCACGAGTGTTTAAGTATGGTGTGAAAATGAGGGGCTCCACCTCGGATGGAGAGAGGGGAACGTGCTCAGGATCATGTCCTGGCTTTGAAATGCTGCAGTCACAGGTTGATTTTCAAAAGCTGTGGCTCATGAATGGAAGGGAGAAGTTGGGAGTGTTTTCCTGGTGCCTGTTTCCACAGAAGGATGGGGCTGGAAAGGTTTGCTGCAGCAGAATCCTCCCGGGGGAGCAGCAGTGCTGAAGCCACAGCTGTGACCTCGGGCCAGGTTCAGCTCTTTGGGTTTCAAAGGCCACATCTGAGCAATCAGCTGAGGCCTGCTTGGCATGAAGGTGCCCAGGGGACAAAGGCAAACAAAATTTGTATTTATTTTTCCTTTTTGAAACCTGGAAGCCCTCCAGCTCATCAAAGAGCACTTCTGCTTCTGATCCCTCTAGGGCTGCCCTCTGATCTGGCTTGTGTGGGAAGGATGAGAAACCCTTTCCTTGTAACTACAAACCTCTGGTGTGCCCCTGTGAGAGATGGAAAATGCAGAATTAGTGTCCCTTTTCCTCAAATCAACCTCCTTGTCCATTAGCAGGAATGGAATAGCCCCCCTGCATCTTTGGAAACCTTTGTTCCACAGGAGGAAGGTTTGGGTGAGGCTTAATTTCCATCTAATAGCCTGTTAAAATCTTCACATGGTTTCTTGGAGAATGCCATTAAGAATCAATTACATTAATGGGGCTCAGTTGGAGCTGTGCTGAAATATGGATGGGATCAAGGAAAGTGACTTTGCAAAACAGGGTCCTTGGTGCTGCAGCCATTTATTCCTCTTGATCTTCCCAGGTTTCTGTGTGAGCCAAACCTGCTCCTGGATGTTGTCAGTTCTGCAGAGGCTGAGCTTGTTCAGGGATGAGGGGTCAGTGTCATGAACTGTGGTGTAAAGCCACTGCCAGGGAGGTTAGGAGGCAGTAATTCCCTTGCCCTGGTAGAGATGGTGTTGGACTCATTAAAACCACCCCAGCAGCAGTGGCAGCACCAGGAGATCCCCCAGGCCTTGTTCACCCAACTGCAGAGCCTGATCTGACACCTTAGAGGTGTCTGGGACTCTGCTGCTGAGACTGCAGAGTGCCCACGAGCTTCTCATGTGACAAAGGGCCTGGAGATGTGAGAGGATCAAGAGAAAGAACTTTCTGTCCATGGCTGCTGGGTTGTTAAACTGATCATAACGTGGGTTGTGAAAGAGGATCCTTATCCATGGGAAGAAGAGGGTGACAGAGAGAGGCTGGATGTCCTTGCAGGAAAGGGGCATGGAAAGGTGAGTTCTGTGCTGAGACTGCTCAGGACCTTGTGTAAAGGTGGCACTGAGAGGTCAGTGTCCATCCAGACGTCAGTGTCCATCCAGAGGTCACTGTACACAGGTCAGTGTCCACCCAGAGGTCAGTGTCCACTGCCCCTTCCATGGGGTGGGCTCTAATGTGTGCCCCACTGCTCAGGGCTGTGCTGCCAGGGCAGAGCCATTGTCTCCCCACACAGCTCGTGTTTGGCAGTGGTGGCACTGCTTTGGTCCTGCTGCTGGAAGCGTGACTGGAGCTGGGATTGCAGTGAATGTGCTGGGAAAGCTCTGCCTGAATCCTTGTGCTGTTGGAATGAGAGATTGAAGTGGGCTTGGGAAGGAGCCTGTAGTGGCCACAGTAACTCAGGTGAAGAAATCTCAAGAGAGAGACAGAGACAAGGCCTTGGTGTGTGTCTGTTCTCTACTTTCCATCGTACTTTGAGCCTCTTGGATCAGTTTTTTTGCAGGAATGTTTGTAGAAAGGGATCTGTGGAATCCAGCTGCCTCATGCCAGTGTTCCCAAACGCTGTGTGGGCAGCTCAGCTGCAGGAGAGTGGAGTGGCCTGAGGGACTGAGCTGTGAGGCAGAGCCCTGTGGTGTTTGTTTGCCAGGCAGTGCAGGGGTGTCTGTGAGGTGCAGGGAAGGACACAAGCGTTGGGTGCTGCCTCTTGTCCATGAGAAATTTGTGATTTACAAGAGCTCATCCTCCCCAGACTCACGAGGTCATACCTAGGTTTGTTTTCCTCTTTACAAATGAGGGGCTTGAGCAAAACCAAAACAAACAAAACCTTTAAAAGACTTAAAGTAGAAGCGGGGTGAGCATCCCCTGGTTCCTCTGCCTTGCTGAAGGACTCAAAGAGGAGAACCCCCCACTGCTGGAGCCCAGGCACTGATGCAGGTACAGGACTGCTGAGCTGGTACCCCTCAGCAGGGCTGCATCCCAGGCAAGGGCTGCACCCAGTGCCTGATCACCCTGAGCCTCCCAGGCTGGGATCTCAGCTGGCACCCGAGCTCCCGGGGCTGCCTGCCCTGCTGCAGACCCCGCCAAGGTGACTCCATGGAAATGACTCTTGGGATGCCCACTTTGCCTTTGGAATTGGAGGCTGGAGAGCTGTGCCTTTCCCAGAGCTCCTCCATTAGGGAACCTGTGCTGGATGCAGAGCCTCTCCCCTTGTGCTGCCATGAAATCCAGCAGAACCAAACCCAGCCCATCCGTCCTGAGCCGTGCGTGGAGGATCCGTAAATCCCCGAGCTGGGGCTTGGTGTAACCTTGGAGCAGAGCAATGGGAAGGGCATTGCTGGAGACCAGCCCCAGCCAGACTCACCAGTGCCTTGCTCTTGGAAACGAGCTGTGTTTCAGGCAAATATCCGGGAGCCGGGGATTTTTTTAGCCTGTCTCTTGCTGTTCATTTTCTCCCTGGCACTGGGACTGCAATTCCAGGAACCCTGGCTATACTTGAAAGTGCCTCTCAGACAGGGATAAAAGTAATTAAACCTCTCAGCTTTCTCCTTTTTTTTTTTTTTTTTTTTTTTTTTTTTTTTTTTTTTTTTTTTTTTTGACTTATTGTAGTTTTTCAAAGGTGGATTTAAGACAGGGACAAAATGTACGGGCTGAGATCTGCATGGAGCAGGTGAATGGGAGGATGAAGGGGCTCCTCCATGAAAGGGCTCCAGAGCAGCTCCTGGAGCAAGCAGAGTTGGTTGGCTGCTGCCAGGTGCAGCCTTTCTTACCCTCACTTCCCCTCTCCTCCCCACGTAATTAACTCGTTAAATTTAGCTGTCTGAGAGGTATGGAAATGCATGTGGTGCAACTGCTTTGGTTGTGCAAATAACCGTGATTTCAGCTTCCGTGAAAAATCAAGGGAATTGTTTCATGCCGTGCAGAAGCACTGAAAGAACTGAGTTTCATATGAAAAGCAGATTAAAAAGGCAAGAAAATCGAGGAAAAATGAGGACTAATGTTTTTGTCTAATCTGGATTATGATGATTTCAAGGTTTTAATGTTCTCAATTTTAATTTTTTAACTTGAGTTTTATTTGGGAAATTAAACTGTGACATCCTTTCAAGTAGAAAAGACCAGACTGTAGAGGTTTCCATTTAACAATGTTGGCACACAAAATGTTCTCCATGATCCCTTTCTTCAAGGAACGGTTTTGGCAAACTTGGCTCAAGTTACTGAAGTGCTGTGGTTGACCTAAATCCAGGGGGAATGTGTGTGGGGAAATTCAATAAAAACTATCCAGCAAGAGGTTTCTCTCCTGCTCAATCTCTGGGCAGATGGAGCCAGCTGAGAGTCAGAGCATCCTTAAAAATGCACTTTTTGGATGAAATGTGTTCTCTGTTAGTAACTCTTCCTGATTGCTCTGTGCTTACCCATGTGGAGGGATGGCCCAGCCTGCAGAAACTGAAATTGAACTTAAATTTAGGGTTGCATCCCAAAGTTGTGGTCAGTGGAGACTTTTTGATCTATCACAGAATTATTTAGGTTGCAGAGCACCTCTGAGGTCATGGAATCCAACCTGTGGCTGACCACCCCCTGCTTGTCACCCAGCCCAGAGCTCTGAGTGCCACATCCAGGGGTTCCTTGGGTACCTCCAGAGATGGGGATTCAAACCTCCCTGGACAGCCCTATCCAATGTTTAATCACCCTTTCCATGCAGAAATTCCTGCTGGTGCCCACCCTGAGCCTACCCAGTCCAGCCTGAGGCCGTTCCCTCTCCTCCTGTCCCTGTTCCCTGGGAGCAGAGCCCGACCCCCCCGGCTGTCCCCTCCTGTCAGGAGCTGTGCAGAGCCACAAGGGCCCCCCTGAGCCTCCTTTTCTCCAGGCTCAGCCCTTTCCCAGCTCCCTCAGCCATCCCTGGTGCTCCAGCCCCTTCCCAGCTCCATTCCCTTCCCTGGACACTCCAGCCCCTCAATGTCCTTCTTGTTGTGAGGGGCCCAAAACTGGACACAGCACCTGAGTGCTGAGCCCGGGGGGAATTTCACAGCTCTCCATGTGATAAGGAGCTGAGCTGCCCTGAGCCAGCCTTCCCTGCCAGCCCTGATGGAAAACCCTTGGCTGTGCTCATGTGTGGAGAGGGAGAGGCTGGTGCTGGAGCACACAGAGCAGGTGAGCTCAGCTCAGGTGCCTGCTGGGACAGGCTTGGTCCATCCTGTGCTCCCGGGGTGCACGTGGCCTCCTCACCTGTCAAACATTAACTTTCCCTTCCACACACACCTGGCCCTGAGCCTGCAGCACCTGTGCATGAGCACACACCTGCTGGAGCCTGTCCCAGCTCTGTTTGCCCTCAGGGCTCAGCTCCTGTGGGGTACAGCTCCTGGGGAGGAAGGCTCCAGGTCTGCCTCATCCTGAGCATGAATGGGAGGAGATGGCCTTCCTGGGAGCACAGGAATTCTCAGTGGGGATAATGCTGGAGCAGGGACACCCCACCAGGCACCTCCTCCATGCCCAGGGGGTTTTGTGCAGGTGCAAAGCAGCCTTGGTGCCCCAAACCCATTTTCTGCTCAGCACTTTTCTGGCAGTGGGGCAATGTTGGCATTAACCAATGTTGCCTGGCTCCCTTTGATCACCCCCATATTTCTCCACTGGGCTCCAATTTTGTTTGAGGTGGCAGAAGGGATTGCTCTAATCTCATTTTCCATCTTTATTGTGCAGTGCACAGCCCTAAGTCTTATTTACACTCTTATTCAAACCGTGGGCTGAACATGGGAATCGTCATTTCCTTCCAGGCCTCTTTTTTATGGACCTCATTGCCACAGCCTGAGAGCTTCACACCAACATTAACTCAATTTCACAACACCCCTGTGAGACAGACTTTGATGTTTCCTATTTTACGGTGCAAAGGGAGGTATAGGAATATCAAAGACAAAACCAACCATTAATTTTCGCTTAATACCTTCAAAATCTGTTTTTGGGAACAGCAATAGGCTCATTTCTCTTGCATGGGCTCGTTCCCTGACAGGTTTTAGGGCACCAATCCAAAGGGAAAGATTTCTAGGGCTTCTCATGAACTCACACCAGAGTTTTTTTTATGGTTTTCCTTGATTTACTTCGAAAACTCCACCTAAAAGTAGAAAACTCCACCTAAAAGTAGAAAACTATAAACCATAAAAAGGTGGGAGTATGTGGCTTTAAGCCTGTTGGTGACTTCATTTATTTCTCATCTCATGATGCATACAGGAAATAAAAATCCTGTAGGTGATGGTGGCAAAGAACATCCCAGTGGACATTTTAGCAGTTTCTGCAGCTTGTACCGACTGCTCATGTGAAACTTTCCACCACCCATCCCATCACTGAGCCCTCTTTGCCCTCTGTTAGTCAAAAGTGGTTTTTGAAGTTGCTGCTGGTGAAGCTGTGCTGTACAGAAACAAACTTTGTGGCATTATTTTTTCCCTTGGTATATCTGTGTTTTAGGAGGAAAAAATCCAAGAATAATTGAGATGAATCAGGTTTCTATATGTGGCTTTTTTTTTTTTTTTAATATTTAACATCTTAGATCTTGTGAAGCAAAAGGGGCAAGGAACAAACGCTGTTTATTTTTAGGGCTGGGGAGTGGATGAAGCTGCTGGCCTAGATCCTGTACTCCTTCCAGGAGGAGCAAGGTAGAAAACAACATAAACTGAGCAAATCTTTGTGTGGTGGGCAGGATTTCTTGTGTTTGAGCTGACAAAAACCAGTTGGTTTTCATGTTCAGTTGTTTGAGTTGTGGAGGGAAAAAGTAGAAAAGGAATCAAGAGAACTTTGAATAAAACCTCTTCCTTCTCTGATTTTATTTCAATTGTCCAAACTGAGAGTTGTCTAAATACTTGAAAAGGATGGAAGTCAAAAGTAAGGGAAGACTTTCTCCCTGTCTCCACCTCTTCCCCCATTCAACACTGGGGTTATAACTTGATCAGAATCTATTCCAGTGTTTTGTTTTTCCCAGCTGCCACAATATGGAAATCTTGGGAGTTTTGAGGGCTCTTCCTCTTTCCCTCCTCTTCCCTTGCCATTCCTGATACTTTGCACTGGTTCCAGTGAAAATTCACCTTCACTCCTGACCTGCTCTCAGAAATTCAGCTGGGTTTATCCTCCAGATAAATCCCTAGTTACAGGTTGGGGAAAAGTCTGTGATTGCAGTGCATTTCTTACTGGGAGATATTGCTGTTACTTTAAAAATAATTGCAAGATATATTGAAAAAAATAGAAATAGGTGGGGTGAAAAATTGTTCTTCAGCCGAGACTGAGAATGGAAAATTTCTACCCAAAAGAAGAATATTTCTGGAAATGACAACTCAATGGAAACATAGTTGTCTAATGCATTCACTGTTAAGTGAACATTATTTATATTGCAGGAGAGAAACACAATGTGGCAGAAGTTATTTGGTTGAAAAAAAAATAGAAAATCCATGAGCAGACATTCATCATTTGCAAGTGGGGAGCCTGGGATACAGATGAGCTAAAGGATGAAGACTCCAGACTCTTGCTCTCGCAATTTGCATTTTGTTGGTATATATAAAATGAAATGAGGTTTATATTTGTTTCAAGCAGAAGTGCTTAGCAGGCATAGGAAAAGCTGTCTGCAACGTTAAGCATATATTCCAAGTTTTCTTGGAATGAGATCGTTAGGAGGAAATAGCTACTCTTTTTCTATTCTTGCTGAGGTAGGATCATGTTCTCTGCACTGTTTAATAGCAAGCCTAATGCCACTTTTGAGACTCTTTTTTGGAGAGGCAGCACATTCTCAGCCATGTGATCCTGCAATCTGCAGTTGTTTTGGGGTAATACTTGGATACTTCTTGCTCCAAAGGGAAGGTGCAAATCCCACCTGATTTGGGCTGACTTGTGGGACTGACAGGGGAATTAAATTCTGGGACAAATCTGCATGGGGGTTTTGTTCTTCCTTCTCTTTATTCATCCTTTCTAGGGCTGCTGTAAGGGTTTGGGCTCTGCAGTCCTGTGGTGCTGCTGTTCCTGTAGGCTCTGAGTGTGCTCCTGGGACGCACAGCTCCAAGGATTTTGGTGTGTCAAATTCTGCATGGAGAGTGTGATGGGAAGGTGAGGGAGCTCCCAGTGCTCCTCCTCTTTCCCATCCCAATAATGTTCTGGCCTGCAAGGGAAGTTTTCCAATCCATCCATCCATCCATCCATCCATCCATCCATCCATCCATCCATCCATCCATCTCCCTCAGGCTCTGGGATGATAACCTGGCCAGGCCCCTGCACAGCTGCTTTTCCAGGGATCACCACCTTTGGAAAGAGCTTTTCCTTTTGCCAGTGGGAAGGGCAGAGGTTTAGGGTTTACACTTTAGCATTTTTCTGTGGGTGGCAGACCTTTAAACCCTCTTATTGCTGATTTCAGTGGGTTTAAGATCAGATCCCAAAAATCCTTTGGTCATGTTGTAGGACAGAATTCCAAGCTCAGAGCTCCTGTATCCCATGGAATTATTCCCTCAGCAATAAAGAGAGCCAGATTGACAGCTAAAATATTTTCTCTCTTTGTAATGACTTTTTAACATTCAAAATTTATGGATCTCTTTATGCCCATAAAACACAGCAAGTCTATCCTCTGTCCCATTCCAGCATCACTTGCCTAAATTTGAATCCATCACTTTGAAATGATTTCATTGCAAATGGGGTGCTCGATGAATAATGGAATATCTTGAACCCTACTAACTTCAAATTAATGTCCTTTACTGCCAAGTAATTACTGTCCCATAAAGGAATCCTTTGTACCTCTGGATGAGGCTTTCTAGTCCCTCATGCCCCAAAGTCCTTCAAACTGTCCCTTTCAAGCTGGTCTGAACCAAAAATATACAAGGACTGTGGGTCCTGATAAGTTTTTAGCCCTTTAATTGGCTTTTTGGAACTGTTGGAGGCTGAGGGTGTGGCTGGAGCACATCTCTGGATTACTTTGTCCTGGACATCAGAGTGATTTGCAAAAGCCCTCTTGCTTTTAAGGCTCAGCCTGGCACTTGTGGCATCAGCTCGTTCTTGACCCTCCTGGAGCAAAAACCAGATTTTTTGTGGTCATCATTCTTGCAGATATGTTCTATTGTCCTTATGGCTGGGAATGAGTGCTTCAGGAACACCTCAGGACAGGAGTTTGAAAGGAGAGGAACAACTCCAGCCCTGGGCTAATGCAGCTCTTGTCCTTCTGCCTGCCAGGTTCACTTCTGTTTCTCAGTGCCCAGGCACAGGGATGGGAAATCTGACCCCACTTGTTTCATGTGAGAAACAACTGGTGGCAGTGAGCATCAGGAATTTTCAATCTGCTCTCTTCCAGGAAAGCCTTTTTTCCCACTTCACCAGGGCTTTGTGCTTGATCTTGCTGAATTCTCAAATTGCTCTCTTGGCTATAGATGAGGAACTGACTCTGGTGTCTCAAAGAAGCCTTACCAACATGAATACCTCCCCAATTTCTAGGATGTTCTGTCTGTCTTACACTCTAACAATCAGACTTTTCCCTGTTTCTCCTTTTGTGGTTCTCACCATTAGATTTTTCAATTTGTTAATTTTTACAGTGCTGTTCAAGCTATCCTGTACAATTCTGAGCTCTGTGGTGGGGCTTTTTACATCTAATCATTTGATTCAGAAAGATCATGAGCAGAAAGGCACACAGACAAGTTCCCTTTATCCCACCCAGGTCATCTGAGGATGCAGAGGGATGGACAAGGTATGTGGAGCGACCTGAACCTGTTGGTGGGCTAATGAATCTGCTCCATAATTACCTCATGTTGTAATGAGTACTTGGTGCCAGAATCCTCAAGAAAAATCCACTCCAACCTGAAGGACCATCAGTCTGTGTCATTAAATGGGCCCTGACCCAATCAACCAGAGCTATTTAAAATTTAAATATAATCTCTTGGGTGTCTGTCTCCTCATGAATCTCTGGAGGCTGCAAATCTGCCTTAGTTCTTCTAAAAGAAGATTTCAAAAGAGGTTTAACTCCTTTCTCTCACGCTTAGGATCACAAGCGAGATGGCCCTGATGATCTAAATAAATAGATGTGCTGCTGTTGGGTTATTTCATCTTCATAAGGGCCATTTAACCCCCTTCTGCTTTTTTCTGCTGGAGCAAGGGAGCTCTTCAAAGGAAAGGGTCAAGGAACTGGGTGCAGACAATTGATGCCACCCTCGGAGCTGTCCTTGCCAGGCCCCCAGCTTGAAATATCTCAGCTGACACTGAAAGGCTCCCCTCAGGGCTCTGGGAACCAGGATGGATGAGGATCCTTGGATTAAATGATGATTAAGTGCCTGATGAAATGGGATGAATGAGGTGCTGCCAGGCAAGAACTCCTCCATTATCACAGCTGACCCTGGGCAAAATTCCCTCTGTTTCCCCATCTGTAAAAATGGAAATTTATTGCGTCATGAGTTAGGGGTGAAGTTGTGTCTTAGAAACCTTCTTGCTCTGGAGAGCAGAGAACACCTTTCAGTTCACAGCTCCTGCCCAGGTAATTGTGGCATCATGGAATAACCTGGGTTGGAAGAAGCCTTAAAACCATCTCACTCTACCCCTGGGCAGGGACACCTCCCACTGTCCCAGGCTGCTCCAAACCCTGCCCAGCCTGGCCTTGGGCACTGCCAGGGATCCAGGGGCAGCCACAGCTGCTCTGGGCACCCTGTGCCAGTGTTTTATCCCCCTCATAATACAAATTTTCTCCCCAGTATCCCATCTAAACCTACTCTCTGTCAGTAGGAAGCCATCACCCCTTGTCCTGTCACTCCATGCTTTTGGAAACAGTTCCTCTCCATCTCGTGGGCTCCCTTCAGGCCCTGCAAAGCCACACTGAGGTCACCCCAAAGCTTCTCCTCTCCAGGCTGAACACTCCCAACTCTCCCAGCCTTTCCTCCCAGCAGAGCTGCTCCCTCTGATCAGTGAGGGGACCCATAACACTGCCCTGCTGTGCTGTTCTGTAGAAGCTTTCAGGAAATGGGATAAGACAGGAAGCAGTTTTTTCCCTGGACTGAAATCCTCTGTGTGGGCCATGTATTGAATCCAAATGCTCCCCAAAGATCCCCTGAGTGAGTCTCCATGAGGCCTGCTGGGGATGGACACATTTCCAGCTTCCCTGCATCAAGGAGCTTGAAGTAACTGGGAAAGAGATGGTTATTGAATATCTCATGAAAGAGGAAACAGAAACATAACTATTACCCATCTTTGAGGAGAGGAAACGAAGGAGGGAGTGTTAGAAGAGTAATAAGGCAAAGAACAAAGCCACATTGGTATTTGGTTTAGGCAGCTGCCTGCTTCTTTAGGGCCAGGAAGGGGAGTAGGTGCGGGGCATGGTAAATTCTCCCTCCTCTAGCACCCACTGTGAAATTCACTGCAAATCTTCCCAGTGCAGACACAAAAGTGAGGCCCTGACCCAGCAGGATCATGGAGCCCAACTGGCATTTCCAGCCCAACTGGAATTTTGTGCTCCTGCCGTCCTGGCAGTGACACTCCTTAGCTCTGCCTCCCTAAGCCTTCCTTGCACCTTCACTTGCTTGTTTCCCTCCTGCTGGATCCTCAAAGCCCCACAGGACATTGGGAAACAGCTCCCTGCCATCCATCCTGGTGGTTGCATCTGTGTGCTGTGTGAGGGGATTGTTCCAGCTGGTGAAACATCCTGGGGTCATTTCCCACAGAGGGGCTGAACGTGTCAGGGGTCAAGATTGTTAAATCCAGGCTGTTTTACTGCACAGTTTGGTTTTACATAAAATCAATTACTCTCTGAGTGACTGTTGGGAAAAATGACCCATTGCAGGCTGGATGAAGAATCCCTGGCTCTTAGAAAAGCTCAGTGCTGTCACCAGGAACTGCTTGTTAAGGAAATATAGAAATCTGAGAGGTGAAGTCAAGAAGTGGAAGTGTGATTTCTGATGGAAAGCTGCTTTATTTCTTGCCTGTCTTTGTACAAGTGTTATCTGTGGGTCTCAAACCCTGCAGGAAACATTTCTGATACTGCCTGAAGGAATTTGCTGCTTTGACATAAAAAAAGTGCATTGAAAATGGCTCCATGGCAATGACAGACACCTGTGGTATTCCTCTGGAGAGTTTGTGTCCTGGAAGGGATTGTTTCTTGCACCATCAGTTGATTCCTGTCCCCTCCTGAATGATGTTATTTTCTTGAGTCTTGAATGCTGTCCCAGCCAGGCAGAAATGTCAGCTGTGACTCTGGTCTTGTTCCATGGTGAAAGTCATGGGCATGAAGAGAAACTTGTCCTCCACCTGGCTGAGGGTAGAATCACAGGAGCCTGGTTTTCCTGCATTCCAATTTATCCTGGTTACTTTGCACCAAATATTGAATGACCTTGTATTTTAAAGGAAGCCAGAGATATCCCTGAGATTGTTCCAAGTGAGCTCTACAAGCTTCTTCATCTAAATTTTAGTCTGGGACCATCTGAGGTGGCACTTTCTGCCCCTTTGCACAGATGGATTGTGCAGGAAACCCTCAGGAAAATCCTGGTGACTCAAAGTGAAAAATGAAAACAGCGAAAAGTCACAGCAGTGAGGTGAGAGGGACAAGGAGAGATGGACAGGGCTGCTCTGAAGGGCTCAGAATGGTTGGGCCCAGGTGATTTCCTCAATGCTGTGGAATCTGGTTCATCCAGAGGGGCTGGAATGTGGATTTTGGGATTGTCTTTGATGTCAGATTATTCATCTGGGCCTGGTGGCTGGAGGTGACTGCATTGAGAAATGACAGGAGCTCTGCTCATGGGCATTTGGTGCTGGTTATGTTGTGCAGCTGTCTTCTAAAGAGAGGCCTTACCTGGGGAAAGAAAATACTGCTTTTGCCAATTTAATGAAAATTTAGTTTGAAAGGAGCTGGCTTTGCAGGTGGAGATGTTTTACAGGTTTGGGAGGTTGTTTTACAGACTAGGAGGTTGCTCTAAGGCTCTTGGCAGGGAGAGGCAGCAAAGCTCTCTCAGCTGGGCTGTGACCTTCTCCAGGGGCTGGGTCAGCCCAGGTCTTCCTCACCTTCATTTTCTAAACTCTGACGTGTTCATTAAGAGCTGTTTGCAGTTTGTTCCAGCCCTTTTTGCTGAACAAAGGGCTCTCCTGAAGGCCAAAGAGCCCATTAAGAGCATACACAAGGCAAAAAGTAACACCATGAAGAAAACATGAGATTTCTTTTTTAATCTCTTAATCCATTTGGTGAAATATGGATGTTTCAAGCCAAAAATGGAGAAGGAAGTAAATTGAAAGTGTTTCATTCTGAAATATATTGCCTTTATGTACTTGAAATGCTTCTTTTGACTTTATGCTTGGAAATAGCACTGATCTAAACTGTAAATAAAAATTAATTAAGTGACTCAGATGCCATAAATCTGTTACCTTCAGGTCAAATGAAATATTTGGTTGGCCTAAGGTGGCTTTTCTCGGATGCTTTTTTGCCTGGGAAAGCACAAAGTCTGCAAATGGGCTTTCACTGGTGTCCCTGCCCATGGCATGGGCTTGGAATGAGATGGGCTTTAAGCTCCTTCCCAACCCAAACCATTCTGTGATTCTGTAAAATGATTTTCTCCATTTCATTTGGATCATCCAGCTGAAAAGTTTGTTTGGATCATCCAACTGAAAAATTCCCTTGTCCAGCTCCAGGTGGCAAGGATTATTTTCTCCTGTTGTTTCTGCACTCAGAGATACAGGTTCCCCCTCAGGAATATGTCAGAAATGAGGATTTTCCTTTGCCAATCCCCTCTGAAATGCATTCCTCTTGGATTAGAAGGGATCTGCCTTGGGAAGACCTTGGCCCTGACAGGGAAACACAGCAAAGTAAATAGAGAATCAGAAAATGAAGATTATTTGCAATTGAGATGATTTGTCTCCCTTGCACCAAGCCCTGAAAGGGATTCTGGGGAAAAGCAAAGCATGATGTAAAAAAGAAGCAGCTTTTATTCTGATTATCTGGGCTGTTTGAAAACCCTTTTTTTGGGAAGGATGTTGACAGGAAGGATATTGTGTTATGCAAAGCTTTGTTGTGTCTCTGGCCTGCAATTCCAGCAGAAATACCTGGAATAAACCCAATCCCTCAGTGCAGCATTTGGGCATTGCTGCTGGCAGGTCCTGGCTGCTAAATTCAGTTGAAAACATCTGAAGGGGCCACTGAAAGACTTCAGGCCTCAGAAGGAAACAAGAAAGGGACGGTGAAAGGTTGTGGATCTCCTGCCAGCATTTTCCTGGAAAACACAGAGCATCACCAGCAGGTTCTGTGCAACAAAGGGAAGCTTGAGCAGGCTTCAAACACAGGAAATCACAAAGGGCTGCAGCCAAGGAGGGGGTGAACCAAGGCAAACAAGAGGCAGGGAGATGCATCTCCAAGCAAAATTCCCAGGGCATGGAAGCACAGGTGGCTCCTGCCTCACAGAGACCTTGTGTTTTCTCTTTTTTCTCGGGCATGTGTTTGAAAAAACCCGATTCTGCACTGATTATCTCAAGTTTAAGATGTTTAGAACAAGGACAGTTTCCATCCTCAGGCCTCCCTGTTCCTCCCAGGGTAGGTGAATTGCTGGAGAGGCACTTGAAGATTTCATTCCATTTCGGTTTTCCCTTCCTCAGCCTCTGTGCTGATGATCCAGTGGGGCGTGGAAGTTTCCCCAGTTTTGCTTGGATTGAAGGGAAGATGTAAGAAAGTTGCCTTCTCTTCATTTTATCCTTCACAAAATGCTCTGAAGCTTTAATGCTCTTTCAGAAGCTGTGGCTCATAAAATGAGGCTTTGCTGAGGAAGGGCAGGAACAATTTTGGAGGCAAAAACTCCCTTTCAGTAACCACCCCCTCTGCCAAAGCAAGGATGCACAGACCCCCTCTGTCTCTCCCTGAGAGGGAAAAGGAGCTGAGTGAAGAATGAGCAGAGTTTTCCAAACAAATTCCTGGCTGGAGTGAGTGTGGCAGCTGCCAATCACCTCCACGAGCACCTCCCTTCTCCTTTTCTCTGGTGTTTTTGGGCTCTGAGCTGTGCAGGATTCTCTTACAGCTTTTTTATCACTCCTCTACAGAGCAGTCTGCCCAAATGGGCCCTGGGCCAGTTGTAGGCCAGTCCTGGAAGCCCTCAGGCTGTCCCTCCTTTTCCAGCATGTCTCTGCCTGGGATTTCCTCTGTCCTTGATGTGTGCTCATTCAATATTTACACAATTTGTTGTTCTTTTCAGCTGGGAGGTTTGATGTCTTTCATTTCTCAGCAGTGGAAGCAAATCTTCTCTCTGGGTGTTTGTCCCACCAGGACAGACCAGGAGAGGTTTCATCAGATTTAGGAGGAGGAACCTAAAATATTGTTAGAAATCTGAGGATTTTTCCATGATTGTTTGCCCCTCTCCGCACCCCCCCCCCCCCCCCCCCC
>WEIU01051963.1:449786-467541 GCA_013389925.1 Aegithalos caudatus
CTCCCCAGGGTTTAATCAGTTGTATTCCCCATCCAAGACCAAGAACTTCTTCCATTTCATGCTGGATATTCCAAAGAGGAAACATTTCTAGTGTTGTTAAGGTGGAAAAGTATTTTTTTTATACATGGAATCATAGATGGTTTGGGTTGGACTTTTCACCCCTTCTCTGGACGCACACAATTTCCCTTCCACTGCCTGAGTGCTTTTTCCCAGTGTTCCAAAATTCAAAGCATTTGAAAAGGGTTTTTAATTGAAGTGAATTTCTTGTTACAGTCCTTCAGCAGAAGCAGGCTTTGTCCTCACCTTCCAATCATCACATCCAAAGTATTTTAATTTAATTAATTTAATTTAAATTATTACCTAACATTTCATTTTATGAACCTATTTATTCCCATTTGTAAAGAGCCCATGGATGATCCAGGCCTGTATTTTACTCAGTCCTATACAAACAGGAATTGGATCTGAAACCAATTAGAGGCTCAATTTCAACCTGTGGGATAGTTGTTAATCTCTGCTTTGCCAGACAATCTGACTCCTTTCTCCAGCACAATGGCTCCACAATGGTCTGGATTTTGGGAGTGGGATTCAGAAGAAATGAAGCTTTCATGTAAGGCTGTAATTGTTACATCTCATCTGGCGGGAAAGATTGGTTAGTGCTGATGGAAAATGTGTTAATGGCCCAGAAAAGTGGGTGTGAGGATGCAAGGGTGAAAACCTCATGGAATTAGTGAGATTAGCTAAGGGATTTCAGGAGTGAGGACCAAGCAGGCAGGATGGGGGCAGGAGGAATCAGTGCTGACAGCCATGGAAAGACAGCTCACGCCATGGAGGGGATAATTTGAGTTTCTGGATGATAAATGCACCCTAAGGGAGTGGTAACTGTGGGCAAAGGGGTGAGAGATCCATGTGGAGAGGAAGTGGAAAACTTCCTCAATGCTTGGCAATAGTGAAAATAATAATAAAATAAGTGAAAATAGTAATAAACCTATTAGCATTACATTGAGATTAAAAAAAAAAAGTCAATATATCAGCAAAAGACCCTTTCCTGAGCTACTCTCTGACCCCTGTATCTAATGGAGCTCATGGAAGAGCAATGGAAGTGGTCAGGATGAGAACCAGTAGCACTGGAGCAACATTAATAAAAAATCAAGGGTCAGTTAAAGATGAGAGATGTGAAAAATAAGAGACAATGGGGCAGTGAATCAGCAGCTCCTTTTCTTCCCCGTGAAGCACAAGGAGAAATTGCAGGTAGTTCTTGAAAAAGGGAACAAGAAAGAAATCCCACATGGGAGGAAGAGCAGTGTTTGTACTCACAGAGGTCACCAGGACTTCTGAGTCCAGAGGATGATGGCAGGGTGGAGCACCTTTG
Source organism: Aegithalos caudatus (assembly GCA_013389925.1). NCBI lineage: Eukaryota > Metazoa > Chordata > Aves > Passeriformes > Aegithalidae > Aegithalos > Aegithalos caudatus. The sequence continues at coordinate 451,156 of WEIU01051963.1, forward strand.
CTTTGAGGAAGAATTTGGGGTTGTTCAGCCTGGAGAAGAGAAACTTCATGGAGTTTCTTCCAGTGCCTGAAGGAGCCAACAGGAAAGATGGAGAGAGACAATGTACAAGGGGTGGAGTGGCAGGACAAGGCTGAAGGACTTCCCACAGCCAGATGGGATATTGGGAAAAAAATCCTTCTCTGTGAGGGTGGCACAGCGTGCCCAGAGCAGCTGTGGCTGCCCCTGGATCTCTGGAAGTGTCCAAGACCAGGCTGGACATCGGGGTTTGGAGCAGCCTGGGACAGTGGGAGGTGTCCCTGCCATGGCAGGGGGTGGAATGAGGTGATCTTTAAGGTTCCTTTGTGCCCAGAGCATTCCATGATTCCAGGATTCCATGGCACTGACACAACCCAGGGTCTCTGTCTCTAGGTGTGTCTGGGATGTCTCTGCAGGCCAGCATTGCTGGTGCTGCACCAAACCTGTGGTCATGGCTGTGTTTCATGGCACCTGCATGGCACCTGCAGGCACCTGGAAGGGAGGGAAGGAGGTGAGTGTGACACTCTCTGGGATTCCCTGCCTTTACTCCAAGGAATTTGGGCAGGACCACAGCTGAGGATGGATTTTCTCAGAACATGCTTTGTCACACACAAAATTGACTCCAGAGTGGGGATGGATTTCAATTTGTGCTGGAGGTAGAATCTCCAGGGGCTCTGTGGTCCCATCCCAGGCTGGTTATTCCCTTCCTCCACCTCAGGAATGTGCAGGTGAGAAGGAAAAGGAGTTTGGTGCCTGTGGGTGCCTGCTGAGGGTGTGCAGGGCCGGGCAGCATCCTGGGGATGCTTCCAGAGGGCAGGTGGATGGCTGGGGAGGAAACCTGCCCAAGGATAAAAATACAGCCCAGGGGGCTCGGGGGGATCTCCCCCAGGGACACAGCTGCTCCGGTGCTGGTGCTGCTCCGGGGCCGGTGCTGCTCCGGGGCTGATGCTGCTCCGGGCATCCCCCTCGCCCGCTCCGGGCATCCCCCTCGCCCGCTCCGGGCATCCCCCTCGCCCACCCCGGCCCGGCCCGGCCCGGAGGGGCTGGGCTCTGCTCGCTGTCACCACGAGAGGAGCTGGGGAGAGCCGCTTCCCCCGATTCCTCGCCTGGTTTCTATGGTGATGTTGCACTCAACTGTGCTCGGCAGGTCTGGGTTTATTTCCCTGCAGATAAGGCAGCCTGTGCTGACACACTGCAGCCCGGGCTCTGGGGCTTGGCAACAAGTCAGGGTCGGTGCCACTGAGCTGGAATGGCTCTGGGTGGAAGGTTTTTCATGCTGGATTTGGCAGTGGACGGAATTAGCTCATAAAAGAATATTTGGGCTGTTTGTTGAGGCTGTTTGATGGCCTGGAGCTGGGAGGCCGGGACGCACATGGGAATGTGCATCCTCCTGTTCCTCCTCCCATGCAGAGAGCTCAGGGACAGCCAGCTCGGGCTTGGCTGGGATGCAGAGCATGATGTGGGAGGGAAAAGTGTGAGAGAAGGGTGTTGGAAGCAGTGGGAAAGGGGCTGGGGGTGTTCAGGCTGGATCTGCGTGCACTCCAGGTGAGTAATTCACACCCTTTCCCTCCACGAAGGAACTGCTGCAGTTCCCATCCCCACTCCACCTAGGGAGCAGACCCACCCGTGTTCTCCTGCTTTCTCCAAGGCCTGGAGGCTTTGGGTGCTGGTGAGGGAAGGGGATGGGAGGTGATGAATGACTCCTCATGTCCATGGGGGACGTGGGGTCACTTCTTGCTGCTCTTGGAGCTGGACACCTTCCCTTATGTTGGCTCACACAGCTCCAGCTCCTCCCTCCCCTCAGGAACTGCCAGTCCTGGACATCCCTGGGGATCCTGTGCATCCCTCAGACCCCAGAGGGGAAGGCTCAGTCCCACTGTTGGTGCACCAGAGGCTTGTGCAGCAGCTCAGCTTTGACTGGGCTGTTACTTGGGAATGGAGAGGTTTTCCTTAGCCTTCTCCAAAGAAAACAAGGTTCCCAACCTGCCCTTTGCTGGGACAGGGGTGGTCTCTTCCTTTTGCTGTGTGCAGAGCTTTGATCCTGCCACACACCAAGATGTGTTTGCTGAGGTTGTCCCACCTGAGTCATGCTGGAGTGTTTGCTACAGAGGGAAAAGAAATAAACCTGGGGAGGAAATGGGACCCCCCAACCCAGCAAACCAGGCTGTGGCCTTTGAAAGGACCTGAAAAGTGAATTATTTTAATGATTTAGCATACCTTTCTGCAGCTGGGGGACCTGGGAGAAGAGGAAGACTGGGAATATGCAGCAGAAAGAGTATCACTGGGAAAGAATAAGACAGAATATTGCATCATGGCAAAGAATGATGCTGCTCCTCTGAGCAGGAAAAAGGGGCTGGCTAGTCCTACAGGATGGGCTGTGCCCTGTGCCAAAGGACCCTGCAATCCCCCAGGATGGGCTGTGCCCTGTGCCAAAGGATCCTGCAATCCACAGGATGGGCTGTGCCCCAGGGACCCTGCAATCCCACAGGATGGGCTGTGCCCTGTGCCAAAGGACCCTGCAATCCCCCAGGATGGGCTGTGCCCTGTGCCCCAGGGACCCTGCAATCCCCCAGGATGGGCTGTGCCCTGTGCCCCAGGGACCCTGCAATCCCACATCCTGGGCTCTGCAGTGCCCCTGGGACCCTGCAATCCCACATCCTGGGCTTTGCAGTGCCCCTGGGACCCTGCAATCCCACATCCTGGGCTTTGCAGTGCCCCAGGGACCCTGCAATCCCACATCCTGGGCTCTGCAGTGCCCCATGGAGCTGCAGTGCAGAAGTGCCAGCACCTCGTGGTCCACCCCTCCGTGCCCCGGTGATTATCGGGCTCTCAGCTCAGCCTCTGTCACTGTCACCTCTTCCCCGCCGTGCTCCCGGGCTAAGCCCGGCTCGAGGGCCGGGTTCCCACCCCGGGAAGCCTCTGGGATGCTGTGAGCGCTGCCTGTGTGAGGAAGAGGCTGTGCTGCGGGCTCCCACGGCATCTGCGCCTTCCTCGGCACCCGCCAGGCTCCTGCACGGTGACGCAGGTCCTTGGCTGCCTCCCTGCTACACTTCACACCTCTCCCAGGCACCACTGATCTCACCAGTGGCATTTTAACATCCCCACCACCGCCACAGCTCCGGGCTGACGCTTCCAGCAGATTCCATTCCCTCGCTAAGGAGCGCGGTTTGGAGCAGACCTGTGAAAGCAAAGGCAGGATTTCGCTTGGGGAGGTGCAAATTCCAGCTCGTCCCAGAGCCCTCCCCAAGCTGCTCCCACGTCCCGCAGTCTGAGGGTGGAGCAGCATCACCAAACCAAGGGCTCGGGTCCAGCCACCTGTGATCAACCCCCGGCTCCTTGGCCAGTTTGGCACCAGGGATGGCACTCAGGTGGGAGAAGGGATGGAGGGAAAACCACCCCTGTTTCTGAAGGGCTCAGAGTCAGCTTGGAATGAATGTTATGGAGAAAACACAGAACACCTGGAGGAAGCTCCTGAACCCAGGGCAGCTCCCTGAATGTCCGGGTTCCATGAGGGGTTCAGGCAGGGTGAGGGTGGGCAGGCCCTGGCACAGGGTGCCCAGAGCAGCTGTGGCTGCCCCTGGATCCCTGGCAGTGCCCAAGGCCAGGTTGGATGGACTTGGAGCAGCCTGGGACAGTGGGAGGTGTCCCTGCCATGACAGGGCATGGAGCTGGATGAGCTTTCAGGTCCCTTCACCCCAAACCATTCTGTGATTCCAATGATCTCGTTCCTCTGTGTTTTCAAGACCAAAATACTTTACTGGACCCAAGCTGAGGATATTGATGCAGCAGGTGGTGTTGAGCAGTTCAGGAAACCTCCTCAATTTACTCCAGGTCTCTAGGACACTCCTGGATCCTGAGCACTGCCCAACTCCACATTTCCTAAGCAAAGTTCAGCAAGGTTATGGTTATGGGCAGTAGAACTCCAGACAAGTGACCTGTGGTGCAGCTAATTGTGCAGCTTTGGTTTATTTTTGTTCATCCCAGACTAACAGCTTGTACGTCTGACAGAAGCTTGCTTTTTCCTTTTCCCTTCCAGTGAAGGATTATTAATAGATGAGGCTTCAACAAAGAAAAGACCATTTGAGAAATAAGATGGGACACTTGCTCTACAGAGGAAAAAAACAACCCAAACAACAGCACACACCCACATGAAACATTCTTTTCTTTTTAAAGCACATTGACAATGAAGGCCTCTCTCCTTCGGGAGGCATTCGTATTCCCCAGAGTTCATGATTCAGCCAGCATTCCTGCCCTCTTCAAATAGATACAAAGCTGAAGGACTTTTTTTCCCCCTATTGTGCTTGAATGATTTTAACTCAGGTCAGATGCTGACTTGCAAAAGGCTGGGCTTGAGCATCATCTCCTTTTATCGCTCCTATCTGAGACTTTGTGGTCTCTCTTCAGGCTCGAAATAAAATGGGACTAAACATAATAAAATCTCATGCTGCAGGGCAAAATATAATTACTTGAAGGGAGCAGGGAGAAATTGTTTTTCTTTTGTGAATAGCTCTGATTAATACAAAGTGGGCTGATGATGGTATTTGTGACAAGCAGTTATGGGCCATCACTGGAAATGGACTCTATGCCAAAGGTCCTTGCTGCTGGTACACTGAAGGCTCATTTCAGGGGGCTTTGGGAGGTGGATTTGGAGAAATAAAGAAACTTTAGCTCTTGGGAGGCTTTTGGATTCAGAGCTGAAGGAGGGTTTTGCAGGAGAGTGGTGCAAAGGAGAAGGAAAGGAGGAGCTCAAAGTGTTTGTGGAGAAGGAAGGTGCTGCCTCTATCCAGGCACTGAGCCATTCCCAGGGTGCCACCACCCATGGGATGCTCCTGCCTGCACCTGTGACAGCCAAGGGATGGATTTGTCCTCAAATCTCAGCCCCTGTGGTGCTTTATCAGCCTTTCCTTCAGCTCAACAAGGGGTCTCCAAATGCAGGAATTGTTTCAGGGCAGAGTTTATTTTGCCAATGCAGCACCTGCCTGTTTCCCCAGGAATCCTGGTGAAAGATCCCATTTGTCAGGAAAATGTCTGAGAGTGTGGGGAGCACTGATGAGAAAATGAGAGATCCCTGAGTTCAGCAGGAGGGGATTTGGTTGAAGGACTTGAGGCACCTTTGGCCCAGCTAACAGGTGAGGAATGGCCTGAGCTGATCTTTTCCAGGTGGCTCAAATCTTGCTGCAATCCTGGGACCAGGGGAGGGAGGGAAGGGCTGAAAAAGGCAGAGGAGGAGCAGCTTCTTCCCTGCATCCAAAGGCAGAGTTGGTGCTGCCTGAGCTTGGGCACAAAGGCTGAGACCTGGGCTCTGGCATCACCTTTGAGGCTGAAGATGTTTTTCTTCCTGAGTTCCTCCTCTCTGAGAAAAGCAGGGACCAGCAGGAATCTGGTTGATGTCTTTGACTGTTGTGTCTATTGAGAATGGAAGGTTTGGTGTTTTTTTAACATATGGTTTGTATTTAAAAGTCTGTTTGGGTGAGGTGGGGTGTGGGCCATGGGGAGTTTGTGGGGCTGCTGTGGTGTCCCAGGATGTGCTGTGGGAAAGTGCCCAGTTTTAAACTCAAATGATGCTGTAGCATCCCTTTTAAACAGCCTCTTGTTTTCCCACAGATGGGATTGCAGGATTGAGAGGGAAAGCTGTTGAGGCCTCTTTGGAAAGAGGAAAAAAAAGGCTCTGCTGTTATCCTTAAAGGTGGGCTGTCAAATTCATGTGCTTCAGCATCCAGGGAAGGCAGCCAGGCCTTTCTGCTGACTTTGAGACTTTTAAAGACCTTTTCTTCCCAGTTAAACCAAACAATAGCTGTATTTCCTTGGAGAACCAGAGTTTCACTTGTACTTTAGGAGTGTGTGTTGGAGAGGCTCAGCCCCACGCCGAGTCCTTCTTGCTTTGTTCTGTAGCTGCATCTTTAATGATAATTTAGTGAGCCAGGGTTGTCCAGCCCTAATTTTCCTGTTTGTGTGGTGCAAGTGAAAATCAAATTGCCACAGGAGCAGGTTTATATAACCCCTCTGGCCTGCTGGGCTGGATCCTGTTGGCTGCAGGTAATTGGTGGCTCTGTTGCCATTAAAATTTTAAAAAGCCTCGAACAAAGTGTTATAAACTGTAATAGTCTTGGAAGTCAGCTCTGAAATGTGCAGAAAATAAGAAATATAACCTCTCCAAAAGTCCTGTTAGCTCTCCATGTGAAATATGGAGATCTGCTGAGATTCCAACTGTTTTGCCAGAAGTATGGCACCAAAACTAAAAGCCTGTGGGCTATATGAGGACATGCACAAACAAGAAGGGTATGGAACAGGGACCATGTGATTCATATCTTGGCCAAGTGGGTTTTTTTTCCTTGGAGTTAAATCCTTAATCTTATTGAAATTTTATTTATAAAGTACCTTCTTGGAGGCACTTAAGGTGTTGCACAAGCTATAAAAATGCACTAATAAAGAAAATAGCCTCATAAAAAAGTACAGAAATGAAAAGAAGTACTAAAAAGGTGCTATCATACAGACAGCAGCTATTACAAGTCACATACTGATGTCAAAATTGTCCCTCCTTATGCTGTAAAGATTAATAATTTGCCACTGGGAACTCAGGTACCATGGTGACAGGGCCAGGGTTAGATTTTGAGGAGAACAGAAGAGATGGAAAAGTTGAAGGCAAAGTAGAGGATGCTTTGTTGGCCTTGGGAAGTGGGGAATGCCAGCCTGGACCAAAGCAGGGCCTGGGGCACAGGAGGGGAATTGGTTCCCCTGGGCTTTAGCCTGAAGTTTTAATGACCAGGGCAGCCTGGAGAGTGGAAGGTGTCCCTGCCCATGGCAGGGGGTGGAAGGAGAGGAGTTTTTATGTCCTTCCCAACTCAACCCAGCCTGGGATTCTGTGCACACAAACCCCTCTGCCCAGTGAATGCAGGGCTATCCTCTGGGTGTTTGTCTTCAGCTGGGATCTCGTGGCTTTGTGCTTATTCAGAGGTAGAAAATCTGCATCACCCACTCATCTGTTGCTGCTCCTATCCATTCCCATCCTGCAGAGTTTCTGGGCAGGGTTTTCCCAGCCTGTGGCTGCTCAGGTTGGGATAAAGACCCTGGGACGTGCTGGGTGTAGGAGGTTAAAGACTGCACGAAAACTGACTGATCCAGCTCCCTCTGCTGAGCCTGGAGACAGCCCCCACTATTGTTCAACACTGGCGCTCAGCACATCGTGCCTTTTGTAAGAAAAGTGTTTTTTTTTAATCAGTGGCAATTGCTATGTGAGCTCTCAGAAAGAGGAGCAAAACATACCCCCACTTCCCTCCCCACCCCCGCTTGCAGCCCCCAGTTTATTCTGCCTGGTCTATTTTTGCCTTCCCAGAGTTACTGGGAGAGCAAGATTAGCAACTGATCATTTATGCTGATTTTCCAGGCTCTGAGATGCCTTTCATTAAAGCTGTCATTCAGGGGAAAACGTTGAATTGTGTGCTCGCTACAACTCCGGATGCCGCTCGTACCCACGGCCCCGGGATGGGGACATCTGTCCTGGAATTCTCACTGAGCCAGGTGTTCTTAGCTCCAGGAGGGGCCAACACACTCTGAGGGTGCCCAGCACCTCACAGAAATGGCTTAAAATAATTAGTGAGATGGTGTGATTGTGTCTTGAAAAAGAAAGAAGGTTTAAAGTAAAGAAGAAAATAATAGAATAAAAAAGAACAAAGCTGTTCACAGTGTAGGGAGAGGTCCCACATACCTGCTACAACACCTTGAAACTGCTCAGGAGCCTCGTGCTCTTCCTTAAATATTGAACGATTTGGGTGGGTTTTTTGGCAAACAGCCCAATAGAAAATCACTGCATTTCTGAGGAACAGCTAAAGAGACCTATCAGTGCTTTTGTCTTTGCACTGAGCCAATTACTGCCAGGAGAGCATAGAAACTTCCAGTGTTTTTCCCTTAAAAGTGCAAAGGTGAAACTGGAACTCCTTTTCTTATACAGAAAACATTTACCTAGTGCAGTGCAACACATCTGGGTGTTGCTGGCTGGGAATTTGGCTTGTCTTGAAGGAAAGACATGGGCCTGGGTTGTGTTTGATTCCATCCCTCGGTGCTCTCTGGGTCCAAGCTGTGTTTGATTCCATCCCCTGGTGCTCCCTGGAAAGCTGTGGTGTGGCAGAGGTGGCTGCAGGAGCTGGGCATGGTGTGGTGGAGCTGTGTTTTGTGTCATCCTTGCTTTTATCCAGCCACAGGTGAAGGTGCTCCCACGGCCTCAGGAAAGCAAGGGCTTGCTTGTTCAGCAGCTGCATCCACCAGGAAAGCTCGCATTTGCCTCCCAAGGCTGTGGGAAACGCTTCCCAGCCTCTGATTTAGAGGCACTTACGGGCTGGGGCTGGGGGTGTGCCTGTCTCCAGGATGGAGCTGGGCTGGAAACGTGCCAGCTCCGTAAAAGCTTTCAGCAGGGCTCCCCTGAGGCACTGCAGGCTCTGAGCTGGGGATGGGAGGCTGGGCAGGGATCTGCCTCCAGCTCCTCCATGCCAGGCCAGGAGTTCTGCTCCTGCTCCCTGGCACCTGCAGTTTGCTGAAGGTGTTTCTGTGCTTGGCTCAGAGCTGTGCATGGCTTTGATACCCCGTGGCTCTGCTGGTACCCCCGTGGCTCTGCTGATACCCCACCAGGCTCCCAGCCAGCTCCCCCTGCCCTCCCAGGCTCTAACACTGGGCTTGGACACAGAGATAATTGGGCCCAGCCTGTGATCATCTCTGTTTTTATTCCCTTTGTCACCACAGGCAGCGTGGGGATGCTGCTGCCTTCCCCCACCTCGCCACCCATCACTTCTCTCCACGAGCTCCATTTTGATCCATGACACTCCTGGCAACTTGTAGCTGCTACCTACCCAGGCTTTGATGTGCAGAGACTGAAGTATGTTAGAGGCAGCATAAAAATTGCATGTAATTATCCTTGGTCTGGTTCTATGGGAACAGGGAAACATCAATATTGATGGGTGAGAGCATTTATGTTTTATGTGCGAGCATATATCTCCTCTCCTCCATATTCAGCAGGAGTTTTTGATCCCTGCCTGTGTGCTGCACCATTAAAGCTGCTCTTGTGCTGGTTCCTCTCCCCCTGGGGCTGGGGACTGAGTGCTGAGGTACTTCCAGAGCTCATTACAGTGGCTGGAGGCCAGCCCTGGGGGATCTGCAGCTGGGAATGGGGCGACAGCTTCCCAAAGTGTCCCTGAGTTCTGTCCCTGGCTGTACTTCTGCACCACTGCTGACACCCATGAATAATTCAGGCTGGAAGATGGAAGAGGAAGGCTGAGTGCTCTCAGGGCTGGGAGCAGGGGAGTGGTGACAGCTCTGGAATGGCCACAGACTGGGGCAGGGTGGGTGGGGTGAGGCTCTGGTGTGTTTTGGGGTGCAGAGAGGGCAGTGCTGTCCCTGGACAAGCCTGAACTCTCTCCTCACCCCGAGGATGGGTGGTGCAGGGAGGGGCTGGTGGTTCTCAGCAGTGCTTGGGTACACAACACCCACAGGGGAGAGAATCCTCCTCCACTCTGGTCCTCCCTGAGCTGACCTAAAATCCCAGCCAGGACCAGGCATTTCCCACCTCACTTTCCCTTCTGCACCCAACCCGTGCTCCTGTTCTGGCTTTTCTTTCCCATGGGGATTGTGTTTGGACCACCTTGCTTAGAAGGCAGTTGCACTTGGGGAATCTGTGCCCTGAATGTCCTTAAAGGTCTGTTCCTTAGGAGGAATGTGCTGGGAAACCCCTGGGGGAAGTGTCTGGCCAGGAATGGGGTGGTTGGATGAGGTGCTGCCGCTCCCTGGGTCAGTCCCAGTTCCTGATGTGACCCTTGGGGTGTCTGGCAGGGCCAGGGGTTGGACACCATGGTCCTGGTGGGTCCCTTTCAGCCCAGGACACTGTGGGGACAGGCCAGTGACAGCAACCTCAGCGTGGGCTGTGCAGGGTGGGACCTTTCCATGCCCAGAGGGGTTTGCTCTGAGCTTAGGAATGAACCTGGACAAAGCTTTTGAGAGGGTGAAATGACAAAGGGGGTTAAATGACACAACAGAGGGGACACTGTGGGACAGAACACCAGGGATGGGGGGATCTGTCTATCTGCTTCCAGCAGTGTCCTGCCCAACCCTGCCCCAAAGCAGGGGCACCCTCAGGCTTCCAAAGCCCCAAATTTTGCAGCTTTAACAAACCTGGATCTTGAATCCTGTGTGCTGGAGCATTGCTGAAATCCATCCAGCACGTGGAAAACAGGCTGTGGTTTCTGGATGGGGCTGGAAAGAGACAAATTGGTGATGCTACAGGACCTGAGGCATGGACAGAGAGAGGCTCTGAGGCTGTGGGATGGTTTTTGGGGTGTCAGTCCATGGACTGTGCTCCTGTTGGCATTTTATGGTGCCTTGGGATAAAGAAAACATTCCAGCTGTGCTGTAAAGGCATCTGTGCCCAGGCAGAGCTGGTGCCTGCCCCACCTTTCTGGCCCTGGAGTACCTGTGCTGACCATTCCAGGTGTGCCCAAGCCTGCAGGGAATTGTGCCCCTCCTCTGGGGACACCTGGGAGCAGAGCCCTGCAGCAGCTCCTTCTCCTGCCCCCTGTGGCTCCTGGGCTCAGCCCTGGAGGAGTGGCTGCCTGGGAAATGTCACTGCTCTGGTGTTTGTAACTGTGAGTGGCTTCTCCCAAGGGGAGCTGCCATTTTGCTCATCCTGCATCAAGATGGATTTCCTGCCCAGAGATGGTGGAAAGCAGGGAGGAACAACAAATGAGAGAAGTGTTCCCTCCTAGTCACTGTGAAATGTGTAACCCTTCATATTTATGGGAAAAGAAAGAGATTTTCCTGCTGCTTTGTGCCTGTGGTCACTTAAAAACCATCCTTTGGGTGAGATACCTGTATAACTTTGGTCCCTTTAGTAAATCCTGGGTGGTACAGAATCACAGGATACTCAGAGTGGGAAGGGACCCCCAGGATCATCCAGCCCCACAGCCAGCCCTGCACAGACCTCCCAACAATCCCACCCTGGGATCCCTGAGAGCTCTGTCCAGACACCCCTGGAGCCCTGGCAGCCTTTGGAGTGCCAATAGTAGATCCTATCATAGTATCTACTACCTCAATACTCATATTATAGTATCTATTATGTAGTGTGTGTATATATAGAATATTATATATAGCATCTACTGAGCATGCTGCTCATCAGGCTGTCAGTGTCAGCTCCTTTTTATTTTTAATTTTCTCCCAATTACAATCAAGGCACCCCAACCCCCCTTTTTTTAGCAGTTTGTTCCCCTTGGTTGAAATGAGCTGCTTTGATGAGGAGACTCCATTCTGCTTCAAAGGGAGCTTGGGTTGTTGTGAGCAGTGCTGTAAATTGAGTTTCCCAGGGGCTGCTGACATGGAGTGAGAGTTGAGGATGGAAGTTTTACTCTCCAGTTAAACACTGGATCTTCCCTGGCTGGTGCTGACATCTCTCCTGGAGTGTGTTGGTTCACTGTGACATTTCCAAGAAAAGTCAACTCAATCAATTTTGCAGCTATTAAAAAAAAAAATAACATTTTAAATGTTGGACTTTGTGTGTTGTGTGTCCTCCTGTTTCATGAGGAGATGGAAGACAATTGGCTGAGTGACCTCCAGAGCTTCTCTCTGCTGTCCCTGCTTTGGTGGATTGCTGAACCCACCATTCCAAGCTGATTACAAACAGGCTGGTGTTGAATAAGTATTATTTTTGATTTTCTAAAAAGCCTTTCTTTGCCCAAATGCATTGTTTTAAAGAATATTACAGCCGATATTTGTCTGAGTTGTTTGAATCTCTAAAGAAATAATTTTTTTGCTTTAAAAATAAGAACCAGCTACCCACAGCTCTTATTTCCAGCATATTGTAGCTCCTCAGTGCAATTAGAAGCAGTCTCTGTTGCAAGGCACTCATTTAGACTCTGACCTAGGGCTGAGATTAAACAATTCCTTCACAAGTTTGTCCCTGTGTTGGCACATTTGATGCATTGCTGATCCAATTAAGTTTTCACACAATGGCTGTATTGTTACTGCAGGACTTCTTTGTTTATTAACCTTTCTTGGGGAGAAATTCCTTCCCTCACCTTCAGCAGATTGGACATATGTTAATGTCCCACACTGGGGAAGGAGCAGAGTCAGGAGGAGGGGAGGTGACAGGGCTCAGGTGAGGGGAGTCAGCACTTTGTGGGCTGGAGAAAAATTAAAGATTCCAGCTGGTAATAGAAATATCTTTAATCCATCTGTTCTCCCATTAAAGCTCTCCATGTCGGGTGGTTTCTGTAACCTTGGATCACCCCTGTTCTTGTGGAAATAGGTTTTGCTGTCCCTGGTAGCATTTCACCCCAGCTGTGTTTGGGCTCTGGTACTGCAGCCTGATGGAATCACAGAGGGGTTTGGATGGAAACAGAGCTTAAAATATCCCCAGTCCCACCTCCTGCCACAGGGAGGGACATTTTCCACCATCCCAGATTGCTCCAGCCTGGCCTTGGACACTTCCAAGGATGGGACCACAGCTTCTCTGGGCACCCTGTGCCAGGGCCTGCCCACCCTCACAGCAATTCATGTCACTTAATCACTTGTAATGTTGTTTCTGCTCCTTCACTGACTCGTGTCTGATGTGTAGTGCCAGGATTTTGGCTTTGGGAGTTTGCAGGATCACTCTCTGTGAGCTCTTTTAGTATCCAGCAACACGATTACAATGATCCCTCCAAGTGAGGGCATGAAATCCTCTGATTTTTTGTTCTCTGGAAATTCTCTGCCAGAATTTCCATGCTTTTCCCATGGAAATTTTGGCAGAGTGAGAAGTGAACCAGTTGTAAAATATTAGTGAAGCAAAGCCTCCTCTTCAGTGCCACAGGAACAGCAGCAGGAGGTGACTTCATGTAACTCCAGCATCTCTTTATTGTAATTCCTGTGCTCCAGGTCTCTGCCCCAGGTCAAAACCTTGACTTCTGTCCCTATCAGTGAAACATTTACACACTTAAACAGGATTTATTCCTGGGGTTCACTGCATGGATCCCTGGATGAGGAACTGCACAAACATGAACAGTAAAAGTTTGCTTTCCATGCCTTGAAACAAACCCCAGACTTATTTCCTTTTGGTTCTGTCCTGTAGCCAGAGTTCTCTGGCCCTGTTCCTTTGTTCTACTGCATTGACCCTGGGGCAGTTCAGGACAGCCCAGACTGTGCAGCTGATTTCCCTGCTCAGATATTTGCCACCCTGCAAAAAACCCTTCAGGAATTCTGGATTTGAGCAGCAGCCTGGCTGAGAGCGGGCCGTGGTGAAGCATGTTTGGCTCTCTGGGAGCTCCCTCTGACAAAGAACACAAACAAATGGCTGCTTTAGGCTTTACCCCAGTGCTTTGACTGCTCTCTGTTGGAAATGGCACCTGGTGTGTCCACAGCACCCTTGGAGAGCAGGCAGAGCTCCCTCAGAGATGAAAAACCTTGCAAGGGGCTGGAAAAGAACAAGGCTGGCTCCTAAACTCAACACATAGTTCTTGTCCATCAATTAAAGGGAGTTTTCTTTCCTCTAGTGACCCCTAAAAGAATGGATTGTTCATTCCAGCATCCCAGCTCCATTGGTCATCTGTTGGGAAGCTGAGGAGGAGGAGGAATCTTCAAACACCTTGGTCATCCTTGGCAATGCAACAGTTGAAGCAGCAGGCAGGCAGCAGCATCCCATTCCCTTCCTGTGGATGTTCAGCAGCCACAGCTCTTCCACATCCCAATCCCAAGAGCACAGTGAACCCCACCTGGAGGGGTTTTGTGCCTCTTGAGGACCTCCAGTTCTCCCAGCACTGACCTATTTTTTTTTTTTTTAATGCCTTAGATATTTTTAGCTGTTGAGCGACAAATTTAGTTAATGCATTCAGCTCTGACGTCAAAGCCAGAGCCAGTGGGTAGCTGGAATAGCTAACATTTTATTTAATCATCTTGCTAAGCAATTTTTTTCCCTTCCTTTCTTTTTCTAGAGGATCTAGAAAGGCAGTTCAAGCCAGGCCAGACTGTGACTACAGGGGAAGGTTGGTTTGTTTTGGTCTCCATGAGAAGCCTCATTCCCTGCCTTGTTGCTCTTCAGGCAATGAGTTTTGTTAGAAAAGTGAGGCTGAGATGCTTTGCTGTTGGTCTGACATCATCAAAAGATGATGAGAGAACTGTTCAGCTGTGTTTGTTCCTTTGTGGGCCTGCTCCATGGAAAGGGATGAATTACAGAGCAATTTCTGACTTCTTGTTTTGCTCTCTGGTTCACACCCAATGAGTTGGGTGGTGGCATTTCACTCATTTGTCCCTTCCTGAATCAGCCAGTGCTGGGTTAAACCATAAACTGTGCCCTGTCCCATGACATGAGACATGTGGACAGCTGGTGTGGGGATTAATCCAAGAAATAACTGTGCAAAAACCACCAAAATGTCATTATCATTTTTAGATCTGCATGCAGAAGTCATATTCTTGCTAAAAGAGGTGAAAGAACAGAATAAAGATCTCCACTCATACAGTTCCAGTGAGAGCACAAGCACATAAACTTAATGCTGGGAAATTTTGAGTACATCTCTTTTTAATGGGTTTTTCCTGCTCAACTCTCTCTTGGAAGAGAGTTTTTGGAGGAGCTGCGTGTTTGGTTCCACAGGGAAGGGAAGCTGTGCTTTGGCCCTTGGCACAGCTGTGGCAAAGTGCTTGATTTCCCTCTCCTAGCACATCCCCTGAGGAAAGGGGAACACGAGGCTGCCTTTGGGGCTGGCTGGAGATGGAGCAGCTGTGCTGCTGAGCTTTGTTGTGCTCAGAGAGGGCCAAACCCCAAGCTGCATCCCATTAGCTCTCAACAGCCAGCTGAAGTCTGTGAGCATCTTCACACTGAGTTCAGTCTCGAGGATAATGCAGAGCAGAGGTTCCACAGGTAGCTTCAGAGCTGGGTAAGTGTTCCCCTGAAAGCAGCCCAGGGATTTGCTGATGCCTTGTCTGTGCTGAGTGTTGAGGTCCTGTGAGTTGTGTAATGCCATGGGACAGCCCTGTTTGCAGGGCACTCAGGTGACAATATCCACAGGGATCCCAGGGCCAGCTCTTCCCAGCCAGCCAAAAACTCCAGGTGAGCGTCTGGGCTCAGTCAGTGCTGGTTCTCCATGGTCCCTGCTCAGCCTTGGCTCCGCTTGTGCCGTGGTTGGAGTTTGATCTGCTTGGCAACAACCTGAGCTTGTTTCACCTTCTGTGCCAGAGAAGCAAAGATCTTTTGGGGCACCCACAGGCTCAACGTGAGGAACACCTCAAATCCTCCTGGGGGCTGGACCTGGTTTCCCTGTTCCCTTGAGTCTGCTGCAGCAGCAAAGCTGGGACAGTGAATGGCACAGCAGAGCCCTCCAGGTTCTCTCATTTGCAGAGGACATTGGTACAAGTGACTCCAGGGCCCTCACAGGCAGCTCCTGCCTGTGCCTGTTGTACCTCCTGTGCTCCACCCACTGTTCCCTCCCATCATTCCAGCTCTTCCTCTAGGCTCATTCTCCAGGTGACAATGTTCTTTCTCTGCAACAGTAAACCCAAACATTTTTTCTCAGCAGACAGGTCTCTTTGTGCTATTATGTGATTTTATATCTTTTTGTCTTCCTAACGCTGCTGCAATCTGCATTATAAGAGATTTTTTGGGGCCCTTACAGGAATTAAAGGACTGGGGTCTGGTCACTGTTATATGGGTATGTTGATGCAGAAAATGAGGTGGTTTTGTGATTTATGTGCAGCTCAGCCTAGATTTGGGCCCTGACCAGCCCTGCTTCAGCCACAGAGCGATGACTTTCTCCCCTGAACATTCCTGTGAAGGGTTCTGCAGGGATTCCTCCCTCCTCTCTGCCTAGCCAGCACACCAGGCAGGTGAGCTCAGCTGGAGCTTGCCAAATATTTTCATTCTGCCCTGCTCTGGCTGTTGCAAAGCTCAGCACATTTAGACTGAAGGTCAGCTGCACCAACCACCTTCAGCCCAACTTAGCCCTCGAATATTTGAGGAAGGACTTTGAGTGTTGTGTTTTCATCCAGGATCTCCCAAGCAGAGTTTATAGTGAAAATTCTCCTGAGGATTGGGATGCCTGCAGGTACCACTGTGGTATAAATACAACAATTTTTCCAGTTTTGCAGGGGAAGGAATTGGGCTTGCTCATAGTTTTCCTGCTCTTTATGGGGCAGAAGATCCAGGCCAAGCTGAGAGCAGCTCAGCTCAGCTCTGAGGTTTCAGCCAGGAGCTCTACATGGTAATGAAGCTGCATCTGCGGCTCTGAGCACGCCATGAAGTCAATGCCTCCAGTTCCTCTGCAGACACCCCCTGCCATGGTATTTATAGAGTACCTGCTGGTGGGTGGTGTGATTCTTTCTTGTATTCCTTTTTTTTTTTTTTTTTTTTTTTTTTTTTTTTTTTTTTATTTT
>WEIU01051963.1:477422-490307 GCA_013389925.1 Aegithalos caudatus
CCCCTTTCCCCCTTTCCCCCTTTCCTCCCTCCACAATTCCAAGTTGTCACTTGGTGTCACCCCCATTTGAGCACTGATGCCATTGCTGTGATGGAGCCTGGGACAATGAACTGTCAAATATTCCCATCTGACCTGGGACTCTGGGTGTGTTTACAGGATCCTCATTTCCTTTTCAGCCTCTCCCTGGTACAGCAGGGCTTTCCCTGGCTCTGTCACTGCCATTAGGAGCGTTTGTCTCGAGAAATGTTTTGCTCTCACCCCGTTTTTGTTAAAAGTAATGTTTCAAGAACTTGCTAAGATCCCGTGTTCCTCCCTGAAGTGTCAGCCTCAGCCATCTGTGCCCTTCCCACACCCAGAGCTGGTGCTTTGCTTTTGTTTTCTTTGAATCTCCCACCCCAAGGCCGGGGCAAAGCCATCCCCATTCCAGCCAGGCTCCTGCAGAGGAATCCCACTTTTGTACAGGGACAATTCCCAGGTGTCTCTTACAGTCCATTGCATTCCCCACCTGTGTGCAGCTTTACTCTGAGGATGAACCATTGGGGCTGGTTTACCACAAGTTTACTCTGAGAATGTGCACTGGGGCTGGTTCACTGCAGGTTTACTCAGATTATGTGCATTGGGGCTGGTTTACTGCAGGTTTACTCTGAGGATGAACATTGGGGCTGGTTTACTACAGATTTACTCAGGATGAACATTGGGTGTGGTTCTCTGCAGCTTTACTCCGAGGATGTGCAGTGTGGGGCTAGTTTACTACAGGTTTACTCAGATTATGTGCATTGGGGCTGGTTCACTGCAGGTTTACTCTGAGGGTGTGCACTGGCTGAGGCAGCCTGGCAAACCCCAGACCACTCTTTCCTCTGGGGCAGCCCCAAATTCCAGCCTGGGATGGTTTCCACCATCCCTTGGCCTCCTGCAAGGACTGGGAGCTGCTTTCCCTGCCTCTAGAACCAGTGGAAGATGAGTTTAAGAGGAACAGTGTTAACTGCTGGCCCTATTCCAACCTGGATCAGTCCCTCTGTGCCCAGAATTGTTTGTTTGATCCCTTTGCTGCAGCTTCTCCCTTCTGCTGCCCCAGCCTGGCTGATGCCAGGGCTCTCCCAAGGAGCCTGGGATGTTTCTGTCTGTGCGTGCCCCTGGTGAGCAGCAGCACAGAGCACATTTCCCACTTTAATCAGGATGAGGATGTGTGGCAGGCATCTTTGTTCAGCTGGGGGGGCTGGGAGGTCAGCTCCCAGGTGTCCTGCAGGTGCTGTGAGCTGTGCTGGAAAAGGCTGGGTCCTCCCTGGGTGAAACCCCAAATCCTGCTCTGTTTGTGCTGAAGGACTCCTGAGCCATGTGCCTTGATTGTCCCCTCTGGCTCAAAGATGGTGATGGAACTCCTGTGACATCCAAATTTGGCGTTGTCTCAAAGGTTAATACTGAGAATGATGAATAAGTACCAAGGCAGGGTGATGGAGATGCCCAGGAAACCCCCGGGTCTTGGTGAATTATCCCTAAAAACCAGCACAGCCTGGTTGTATTTAGCAAGTTCTGCTCCATGCTGAAGTGTCCCTGACTCTGTAGGAGTCAGCTCTGGCTGGGAATTTATCTGTGGAGATTTAAATATTTTTCTTTGGTGGCTTTATTTGAATCCCTTGTGCTGGGCAAGGTGGCAGACGCTGTGGGAAGAAAAACCATTCCCATTTATCTGCTCACCCTCAGGGCCCTGCTGTTTGATCCCAACCCTGTGGGAAGCTCCCAAGAGCTGGGCTGAGGGCTGTGAGGAAAGGCTGAGTGTTTATGGATATATTAGATTTGGGGTTTGGTTATAAAACCACAGATTTTCACTTTTGAGGGCTCCCACGAGCACCAGATTTATAAGATTTTGCTGTTCAATGTCCCTTTCTTCCTCTTGCTGTCAGAGCACAAAGAGAGCTCTGAATTCCTCAAACATCCCGTGACCTTATCCTAAAAGATGAGGATTAAATTCCCATTGCTGGCTCCTTTGTTGTTATTACCAGCTGAGAGAGGAGTCAGGCAAGGCATTCTTTGGGAGGCTCAATTTGCTGGGGAAAGATAAGGAGAAGAAAGGGGATATTCATTAATTTGGCTGCACCATGGTCACCGCCTGACATCTGCCTCCTGTGGATATTGGAGGTGGCCAAAGAGGCTCTTTTGGTCCCAAAGTGGCTGTTTTGGTCCCAAAAGCAGGGACAGCACCTTGAGGGCCAAAGTCCTGCTTGCAGCAGACTCTGCTCCCTGGATGTTGGCCCACCATGGATGAGGGGACACCTGGAATATCCCCAGGCCTGGCACTGCCACCAGAGAGCAGAAAGTGTTGCCATTCCCATCACCACAGGAGCCTCCAAACAACCCCATTTCCTGCCTTTTCTTCCTTGCAGTTCCACATCCTTCCCAGCTGAGGGGTTTAGGGAAAGCTGGGGGCTCTGTTTTGCTTTTCCAGGCCCACTTTGTGTCAGTGGAGGGGAGGGATGTCCTGTGCTTGAGTTTCTCCACTGTTGTCCCCACTCCTGCCCTGCAGGGGACATCTCGTGGCCCTTGCAGCTCCTTGTGGGGCTGGGCCAGGGGACAAACGTGGCTCTGGAGCACTTGCATAACGAGCAGAGCATCTCAGTGGGCTCTGCTGAGCTGCAGCAGGGCTCAAATGCTGCCTCTCCTCTATAAATAGAGTGAGTAGGCCAGTTTGCCTTGAGACAAGAATCTTCCCTCCCCCGAGAGCATCCTAAACTTTCATGCCTGATGGAGCTGGAGCTGCTAAAGAAACGAATTCCTCCCTATTAATGTCCCCCTGGTCTTCCCTCTGCCTTTGTTTGGGGTTTTGAGGTCAGCACAGCAGGAGGAGTGCTGCTGCTCCCCCAGCTCTGCCCAGGGGAAGGTGAGGATGCTGTGGGATGGATATTGGAGGTGTTATTGGAGGATCTGATGGTGGATGTTGGAGGACCCTTCCACAGGTTGTTTCCTAGGAAAGAGGAGAATCTGGGGCTCACTGAAAGAACAATTTTGCAGAGCAGCTGTGGGAGGTTTCCTTCTGATGAAGGCAGATACCATGAAGGGCGAGTGGCTGAGGGACTGGCTGGGCTGGAGAAGTGCTGGAAGCGTTTCCAAAATGAATTTGAGCTGCCAGGTGCAAACCCCAGAGGGCCAGCACTGCAGGGAGGGCTGTGCTCTGTGTCTCTGCTGTCCCTCACTGCCACAGCCCCTTTGGGTCTGGGGTTTGATGCCTCAGCCCCCTGAGGGCTCTGCCACAGCCTTGGTGCTCACCCCTGTCCCACCCCCAGCCCTGCTGGGACCTCGTGAGGTGTTTGTCACTACAGCCCCCCTGCACTGCCCATTGCTGGAACCCAAACTGAGCTGAGCCTTAAATAAGCTCCCATCAATTCCCTTGCTTGGATGTTCCAAGTTCAACCTTTTTTTTTTTTTTAATTATTTTATTTTTACTGCTCTGTTAACCCAGCCCCTGAGAACCTGGAGGAAATTTAGAGCAACACCCCCCTTCCCTCTTCCCAGCTTGAAAATATTGCAGTGTTAAAGCCTCTGAGTTGCTGGTTAAATACCAATTCATTTCCAGTCATTCCTGCTGAAAGGGATAATGCTGAGGAGCTAATTATTTGGGGATGTTTTAGAGCATTTCTGCAGCCAGGTGTTCTGGTTCTTATTTCTCACTTGGCCCCGGCTCTGCCTCCTGCCAGCTTTTCCCATCAGGGCTGTGTTCTCATGGACCTGGAAAATGGTTTGGATTATCCAAGCCAGGCTGCCCTGCTGTCCCTGATAAACGTGAGCTGGGGGCTCAGCTCCTGCATTTCCCCAGCAGAATCTGCCCTGGCCCTGCACTGCCTTTCTGACAACCATGCTGTGACCTCAGACTTCTGTTTTCTTTACTAAATGATTCCCTTTAGGGATTTTTAAAGGGATTTAAGGGAGGGGGAGGCCTTTGCAGATGAAGTGCTCCCTGTGTGCAGCTCGGTTCTTGCTGAGCTTCCTGCCTGTGCTGGGGAGAGAAATAAAAATAATAAATTGCCTGGTTTGCCCAGGAGCTGAATAAAAAAAATGCAAAAAATGGTGTGTCTGTGATATATATAAATATATATATATATGCACACACACATATAAAAATCTGATGAACTGCAAATGTGCCTCTTAAATTTAAAACCAGTTTTGGATCCTTGTTCCTGCCCATCCTTGGCAATGCTCAAGGCCAGGTTCATGGAGTTCTGAGCAACCTGGGATGGTGGAAGGTCCCAGCCCATGGCAGGGGTGGACAACAGGAGCTTTAGGGTCCCTCCCACCCCAAACAAGTCTGGGATCCCATTATTCCTCTCTTTTCTCTTTGTCCTGGGTCTGTGGCCCTGCTGAAGTTTGTTGGAGGCAGAGCTTTGCCCCTGAGGTGGCTTTGGGAGGACAGGGGTGAGCGTGTCCCTTGTCACCACCACAGGGGGATGTCCCTGTTGGGGACAGAGGTGGTGACACCCCCTGGCCTTTCCTTCACATGTGCCATGAGATGTTTCCTGTGTCCATCATTCCTGCCATGGGGGAGGGCACAGAAAAGCACCACAAATGCTGCTGTGGGCACTTTTAGGGCAGGGAACCCTCCAGGTGTGGGGGTGTTGGACACTGGAGCGTGGTGGTGGCACCCAGCAATCCCCAGGGTCTGGCAGAGCAGCCTCCCTCACCTGGGCCAACTGGAAATCGAGTCCTAGTCAAGGAAAACCATTCTTACTTTTCCCCTTTATTAATGCCATGCCACGTGCTGGTGTTTGTTTAACTTGTCCTGATGCTTCCTTGCTTTCATCCTTATTCCTTATCAGTCTGGGAAGCAGGTCTGGCTGCCCTTTAGGAGTTATTGCTTTCAGTTTGCAGCACAGTTCTCCATGTCCTCCAGACAGAGTATTTAGGGATTAGAGGGTATCTGTATTTATTTCGTGCTGCTTTCTCTCTGGCTTACTGACTTTAACACCTTTCAATCCCACTGAAACATGTTCCTTGTCCCCAGATTTGGAATGGATTCTGCTTCCTCCTTTTTTGGTGGCTTTCCTTGCTGGCTCATAAATTCCCCCAATAAATCTATGGGTGGCAGCTTTAACGTTGTCAGCTGAAAACAGGGTTTTAAAAAAAAAAAATTTTAAAAAAATTCTCTGCGTGAGGAGCCAGCTCGTCCTTAGCTGTGATCCTGATACCTCAATCCCGAAATTATGGCTTTTTCAACGGGGGGGAAAAAAATAGAAGCGACGAGATTGGTTTGCTGCTAGTTTTGCTCTGTCATCCCAAGGTGGATCTGCAGCAGTTACCAGAAAAATCCTCAGGAGATGGAGATGAATCATTCCCCAGCCGAGGCGGGCGCTGGTGGAGCCGGGGGAAGCCGTGTGCCGTCTTTAGGATCCTCAGGAAGAGGAGCCTGTGCCTTCCTTTCGGGCCACTTCCCAGATGGAGACAGCTGAGCCCACTCGCGGGAACTTTTCTCCAGGGAAAAGTCGCTTTGCCTTTGAGCTCTGAGTCCTTTCCGTCCCTCTGGCAGCCGATGGGGATGTGTGGAGTGTGCTGGGAGCTGTTCGGGATGTCCTGCCCCGCCCGGGGCCGGGATGCGGCACAGGGATGAGGGACAGGGGTGAGGGACAGGGGTGAGGGACAGGGGTGAGGGACAGGGGTGAGGGACAGGGATGCAGGACAGGGATGTGGGACAGGGGTGAGGAACAGGGATGCGGGACAGGGATGAGGGACAGGGATGCGGGGCAGGGATGTGGGGATGTAGCACGCGCTCGGGAACGGCAGAGGGAGCTTGGGGATGGGTCCGGGATCCAGCGGGGGATTTCGGGCTTTGCCGGCTCCCGAGGCTCGGGGGAGCCCGGAGCTCACCCGGGAGAGCAGGGATGTCGGAAGGAGCAGAGGGTGGGAGTGTGAGACCCGGCAGGCTCCCCGGCGCTCAGGGCTATCCATCTCCTGGTCATTCTGGGAGCTGTGGCTCTTGGACAAGAGCTTGAGAAGCTCCCTGTTAGAGCCTGGAGCCCAAGCTCAGCTCTGAGCACAGGTTTAAGTGTTTTGTAGAGCAGAGCTTCTGTCCCAAACCCCTCCCAGGGGATGTGGCACCGTGATCCACTGGGAAAAACACATGGACGGGATCATCCTGTTTCTCCCAGGTTTCCTATGGCTTTTTCCATGACCCTGGACAAGGCAATTCGTGTCTCTGCAGATGTGCCTGGCTGGGGGACATTGTCAGGGATGCCAGGTGCTGGGGGAGCTGCTGGTGAACCCCAAACCTGGGGCTGGGATGGGCACTGGGGGGACATGGGGTGTCCCCGAGGCCCTGGAAGCAGCAGGTGCTCTCCACCCAACCTGTTTGAGCAGCTCATCCTCATCACCAGATGATCCTGTTCCATTTCTAGGATGGAAGTTGGTTGGTTGGTGGTGAAAGCAAACCCTGCACCAGAGTGCTGGTGAGGCAGAGGAGGGGAAGGATGGATCAGAGGGATGGCTCAGAGCCACGCTGAGCCTGATGAAAAGCTTTCCTTTCAAAGAGCTCCCCATGATTGTTCCCAGCTCCTGTGTTTTGGGAGCTGGTTTGTTGTTTTCCTCTGTTAATCACTGCTGGTAGTTCTCAGTCTAATGGTTTTGGGGGTTGTTTTCTTTTGGTCGGGTGCTTTTTCACTTTAGGATAAAGGCTCAAATAGGCCCTAAATCCCAAAGAACATGGAAAGCTGCTGGGGTGAGCCAGGGCCAGGGGGGTTTGGGCAGTTTCTGTGTGTGACTGCACACACAGGGGAGACGCCAGTGCTGAGCAATCCCCACGGGAAAAGCCGGCTGGGTTTGTTGTGTGGGTGACACAGGAGCTGTCTGCTTCCCTGGAGCCCTGCTGAGCCGGGTCTCACTCACCCCCTGCTCCCAGTGCTGTGGGATTCCTGCTCAGCCGGGGGAACAAAGCCAGGAGGGCCCTGGGGGCTCAGTGTGGGGCAGCTGCCACTGCCCAGAGCATGAACTGCTGTGGGGCACAGAAACCCCTGAGCTGGAGGGACCCCCAGGATCACCCAGCCCAGCCCTGTCCCTGCCCAGACCCCCCAGCAATCCCAGCCTGGGCATCCCTGGCAGCGCTGCCCAAAGGCTCCTGGAGCTCTGGCAGCCTCGGGGCCATGCCCATTCCCTGGGGAGCCTGGGCAGTGCCAGCACCTCTGGGGGAAGAACCTTGCCCTGAGCTCCAGCCTGAGCCTGCCCTGGCCCAGCCCCAGGCCATGATCAGGATGTGTTTGTTGTGCAGGGCTGGGATGCTGAGGGCACAGGGGGTTGTGTTGTGCAAAGTGCTGCAGGCATGGATCCCATTCCCTCCAGGAGGGAAAATTGTGGGAAAATGCTCACCCTGTGTAAGGGGGAAACATGGAATGGGTTGGGTTGAAAGGGATCTTAAAGCTCAACTCATCCCATCCCTGCCATGGCAGGGACATCTCCCACTGTCCCAGGCTGCTCCCAGCCCCAATGTCCAACCTGGCCTTGGGCACTGCCAGGGATCCAGGGGCAGCCACAGCTGCTCTGGGCACCCTGTGCCAGGGCCTGCCCACCCTCCCAGGGAATAGGAGAAGGTAAAATCAGGTCATCCAAAGCCAGATCTAAAGCTGGCTCCTGGCTCACTGCAGGCAAAGTGGAGCAGCCTGGCTCAGTTCTGTCTCAACGTTGCTTTGAGCTGAGCTGCATTAGGAACCACATCCCTGAGGTGGGAAGATGCCTCCAACCAGGACAGGAATTTCCTACCTTGTCCCAGAGAGATCTGCAAGAATGGGGCTCTGTTCTGAGGAGAGGAGGGGGTGGCTCTGCTTCACCTGGCCAAGGTGTGGGTGCACAGAGTCCCCTCTGCTCTGGGTGCCCCTGCCCCACCTTTAGGAGATCTAAAGCTGATGGGAGTTAAGAAACTGGGGAAGGGTCTGGAGGGGCCCCTGAGGAGCAGCTGAGGGCACTGGGATTGTTCAGCTGGAGCAGAGGGAGGGCAGAGCTCCGCGGGGGCTGCAGCTCCTCCCGAGGGGCAGCTCCCAGCTCTGCTCTGGGCAGGGACAGGAGCCAGGGAAGGGCTGGAGCTGGGCCAGGGCAGCCTCAGGCTGGAGCTCAGGGCAAGGTTCTTCCCCCAGAGGTGCTGGCACTGCCCAGGCTCCCCAGGGAATGGGCACGGCCCTGAGGCTGCCAGAGCTCCAGGAGCCTTTGGACAGCGCTGCCAGGGATGCCCAGGCTGGGATTGTTGGGGGTCTGGGCAGGGACAGGGGCTGGGCTGGGTGATCCTGGGGGTCCCTTCCAGCTCAGGATGCTCTGTGATTCCATGATTTTGTGCCACTCACACCATGTCATTAAGAATCCAGTGCAGGCTCCAGCCCTGCTGCCCAGCAGGATCCCAGGAGCAGCAGGGTTTGCACCTGGAGCTGTGTCCTCTGCATTCAGCTTTTGAACTTGGAGCGTGGTGAATGCAGGGGGGATTGGAGAGGCAGCTGCTTCCCCCTTTCTCTGAATTCCTGCTGAAGAACAGGCGTGTAACGAGATCAGGCTGGGGCTTTTTCAGTGCAGCTGAGGCTCATTTCACGTGCTGAAGGCACCAGAATTCAAAAGAAATGCTTTTAATGTCTGAAAAAATGGAAATGAAATGAAATGCCTTCGGAGTACCAGAGGGAACAAGGCAAAGGGGCTGGTGAATGAAATCAAGTGTGTGATGACAGGGGAGAGGAGAAACGGAGTGGAAACCAGGGAAAAGAGGAGAGAAAGAATCTCTGCAGCCTGCATCCATGGAAGCTTTGGTTCCTGGATGCTTTGAAGTCAGGAGGAGTTAGAGCACAACCTCTGTCACTCAGATTTTTTGCCTAGTTTTGGTTGCTATTCACACTGCAGTTTTTTGGCTCTGTTTTGGCAGGATTGGGAAGAACGAGCCCCCAGTGCTCCCATGGGGGTTCCAGCCTGGAAAAATCAGGGATGTCACTGCTGCCCATCCATGGGGACAGCTCACACCCTGCATCCCAGCTGGGTCTGCTGGAATGGAGGGATTCTGTCCAATCTCCTGAACCAGGGCCTTGATTTGTAACCAAGAACCTAAAAAACCCCACCCAAAAAAAGAAAAAAAAAAAGCCAAACTACCAAACACAATAATATTTCCACAAAAGCACACCAAAGATCCCCTCAGCCTCCCCCATTCTCATTAGGAGGTGTGATTACAATTGATGTCAGTTTAAAAATTAAAGCAATTATTGCAAATATTCCAAATAGTCTACATAATTTATTCATCCTATTAACCTTCTTGGGCAAAAAGTACTCACACAGGTTCAAAGTCAGGGCAGAACCTGGCGTTTCCACCACGTCAAAAGTATTTTGCAATGTCAAAATCCCCCTTTGGAAAGCTGAAGTCAGAATTTTCCAAGGAGAAGAACTCGTTTAGGTGGGGATGAAAATATTTTAATTTTGTTTTTAGAGTTTATTTCTGGCATCAATCTTGATAAAAATGAAAATAAACATGTTTTCAAAACAAGAACAAGTGTGTTTAACCCAATCAGACAGATTGTGACTGTTTTACTAAATGAGCTTTTGCTAAGTTTGACCCCTTCCAGCAGGATGTTTTGATATGATCAAATTGTCATTTTCTGTCAGAAAACTGTTCTTCCAGAAAATCTGCAGCCACTTCAAATCAATATTTCCCTTTCTTTTGCTCTGGGCAATCTCAGGGATCAATGTTCTGGTGTGGTTCATGGTGATGTTTTCCCAGGGCCTAAAGGGGCTCCAGGAGAGCTGGAGAGGGACTGGGGACAAGGGATGGAGGGACAGGACACAGGGAATGGATTTAAGCTGGAAAAGGGGAGATGTGGATGGGATTTTGGGCAGGAATTGCACCCTGGCAGGGTGGGCAGGCCCTGGCACAGGGTGCCCAGAGCAGCTGTGGCTGCCCCTGGATCCCTGGCAGTGCCCAAGGCCAGGCTGGACATTGGGGACACCCTGGGACAGTGGGAGGTGTCCCTGCCATGGAATGGGATGAGTTTTAAGATCCCTTCCAATCCCTGCATTCCATGCTCCATGTGCTGCCCATGGAGGTGATGGGGACATGAGGAAAGGGGAGCAGGAGGTTTGTGGGGAGCAGCAAATCCATCCTCCCTCAGCCCAGGGATGCTCCCAGGACTGCAGCTGGGCTCAGGAGCAGAGGATCCAGGTGGGAGCCAGCTTTGTGTCCTCACACATGGAGCAGTTCCTGGCTCAGTGGGATCTCCTGTGCTTGCTGAATTCCCTTCCTGTCTTTGATCCTGAATCCCAGGAGGTTTTTGCTGCTGGCCTGGCCCAGTTACAGCCACCTGGAGCCCAGCTCTGCCTCTGCCCTGCTGGGAGCCAGGCTGGGAAATCCCAGCAGGAGCTGCACAGCCCTAGGGGGGACAGCACTGCCTTCCTGCCTCTGTCCTCCTGGGAGAGCCTGGGAGAGCCTGGGGCATGTCCTGGATGTGCTGGATCCAGCCCCACACTCCCCTCAAAGCCATCCCAGTCCCAGCCCCTTCCTCAGGGAACAAAGTCCCCTGTGCATCCAATGGTTGGATGTCTCTCCTAATCCCTGAGGCAGGTGGGGATCAGTCTCTTCTCCCAGGATGAGAGGAAATGGCCTCAGTCTGCACCAGGGGAGGGTTGGGTTGGGTGCCATGGAAGGGATTCATGGAAAGGCTTTGGGGAAAGGCTTCATGGAAAGGATTCATGGAAATGCTTTGTGGAAAGACTTTGGGGAAAGGCTTAATGGAATGGCTTTGTGGAAAGGATTCATGGAAAGAATTCATGGAAAAGCTTTGTGGAAAGGTTTCATGGAAAGGCTTTGTGGAAAGGATTCATGGAAAGGCTTTGGGGAAAGGCTTCATGGAAAGGCTTTGGGGAAAGGTTTCATGGAAAGGATTCATGGAAAGGCTCTTCCAGCCCTGGCACAGCTGCCCAGGACAGGGATGGAGTCCCCATCCCTGGAGGGATTTCCAAAATGTGTGGGTGTGGCACCTGAGGACATGGTCGGTGGTGGCCTTGGCAGTGCTGTGGCAGCAGGAGTTGGTCTTAGGGGCTTTCTCCAACCTTAGGGATTGTGTGGAATAAGTTCCCAGTGTTCTCTGTCTCCGTGGAGTGCTGGGGGAGCATCTCTTGAGGTGCTGATGGGATGCAAAGTGATCTGGAAAGGGGATGAGCTGTGAGGGATTCTGATTTGATCCTTTATAATCCTGTTTTGATGAAGGATAAAATGCTTTTTTCGATCCTGTTTTGCCTGAAATACAGAACCCAAGGCTGGGTGACCTCCTGAGCCAAAAGCAGGAATTTCCAAGGCTGGAGCTGAGCAGTGGGGGCTGTGTAAGCAGTTCTTTGGGAGGGGTAGGACAAATGATTTAACTGCAAGAAAACACACAGGATCTTTGTTTTTTATTTATTTATTTTTTTAAAAAATTTTTACCTTCAAGCAACCACCAAGTAGCAAATGAACTCCTGGAAGCTGCTCTGTTTTCCCAGAGGGCCTCACAGGAATCATTCCCTCTCCCAGCAGCCCCCCTGCTCCTGCCCATTGCCATCAGGAATTCAGGAGATGCTCCACAACATAAAAACCATGGGAGTTTGATGTTTTAACTGTGGCCTGAACAGAGGCCTGAGCTCCTGTGGAGGCACTGGGGAGGGGAAAACACTCCATGGGGAATTCTGGATGCACCAGGGGGAACTGGAATGCCAAGGGCAGCACAACCAGCGCTCCCAAGGGGCAGCAGACCTCTGGGATGTGCCTTTCCCAGGACACTCCAGTCCCAAGGCAGCACTCCCAGGGTGGAGATCCATCCCCTGAGGTGGGACATGCAGCAGAGCTGGGCTAATCCCACTCCCCTGGGATAACTGGGATACCAGTGCAGGGGTTCAGGCACCAGTCTGCAACTGGGAAGCTGCTGGAATGTTCCACCTGTGTGCTGCAGCTCCTTCTGACTGTCTGCTGGGTTACCCAGTTATCCCAGGGGGGTAAAACCAAGAACCACCCGGTTCCCTTCTGGTTTTCTTTCTGCTCCTGGTGGGTTTTGGGCCACCTTCTTTCAAATTCTCCTGCTTTTAGAGCAGCCATTGCATTTTTTTCAAATGTTGTGGTAAATTCCAGGGCTGGTCTGCAGCAAATTCCAGTTGGTGGCTGCAGCAGAGGCTGCTGGAAGATTTTAATGTGATTTTTGGGATCACTTTTCCCATTGTCTGTGGGCACAGAGGAGGTGTTTCATTGCCCTGCTGCTGGGGGCTCCTGAACTCCACAACTGAACCAAGCAGGGACACTTGATGCTGATTTTGGCTCTGGGAGCTGCAGGGGCTCAGGATGTCCTTACCCTGTCCCAAATGCCACCTGCAGGTTACACCAGGCCTGAGTGGGAATGCTGCTACTCACAGGGACATGGGAACCCCTAAAAACGTTTTACAGACACTGACCCAGCCAGAAAATTGATGATGGAGCAGAACAGCCTTTTCCCACTCTGGGAGATTCATTCCTGGTTTGGGTGGCCAGCATGGAGAGCTGAGGGATTTTTCTTGGAGGAAAAAGATCAGAACATCTTGTCCTGCTGGAAGCCTCTTCCTGCCCTGGTTTGGTGTGAAACCAGACAGGAGTGGGGGTGTCCTGCTGCAGGGCTGAGGCTGGAACTGCTTTGATAACCCCCTGATGGTTTGAGGGGATTTATGTCAGAGGGAACAGCTCCAGGGGAATGGGCACAACTTCCCCTGAAGCTTCCTGCAGCTCGTGCTCAGAGCTTTTGGAGTCAGGAGAGCAAACTTCAGAGCTGAGCTCTGCTGGATTTTAGGGCAGTGCTGCATTTTTAAAGAGGATCTGCTCACCAGCTGCTGGGAGCTTTGAATCTTTTCTGGGGGAGCAGCTCCTCTCCTCTCCTCTCCTCTCCTCTCCTCTCCTCTCCTCTC
>WEIU01051963.1:490314-503218 GCA_013389925.1 Aegithalos caudatus
CCTCTCCTCTCCTCTCCTCTCTTCCTCCTTTTTATCCCAATTTTCTGGTCACATTTCCCTCTCTCCCCATTGCCTGAGGTCCTTGGGGGGTTCAGACTTCCCAAAACACCAAATACAGATCCCCTTCTAATGTGTACCCTCCTTTTCTTTTGCCTTGTGTCTCTGTTCTTTTCTCCAAATCCAGGGATTTAGCAAGGCCTTGGGTGAGCAGCAGCCTGTGTCAATTAGTGGAATTCCTCTGGAATTTCTGGTTCCTTCCATTGCTTCTTTCTCCTCTCAGTATCTGGCTTTAGCAGACCCAGTTTGTTTGTGGAGACACCTCCCTCTCATTCCTTTCAATCTGCCCTCCCTGGAGCACTCCCAGGAGCAGAGCCACTTCTCCCTATCCCAGGACAGGGAGCCCATTTTGGCAGCAGTGAGCCCAGGTGTGCTCCCCAGGGTGGGAATTGTGACCTCCTGTGCCAGAGAGCCAAGCTGGAGATCCTGGGAAAACAAGGAGAACATCGGTGCTTTGCACACACCTGGTGTGGCTCTGGATTTAACCCCCCTCATCCCAACCCAAAATATCGGAGCTGAGGTCAGCAGACACAGCTGAACTTCCTGGAGGTTCTTAGGGATGCATTCCTCTGGGAATGGTGCTCCCAGG
This sequence comes from Aegithalos caudatus, assembly GCA_013389925.1. Taxonomy (NCBI): domain Eukaryota; kingdom Metazoa; phylum Chordata; class Aves; order Passeriformes; family Aegithalidae; genus Aegithalos; species Aegithalos caudatus. The sequence goes on from WEIU01051963.1 coordinate 490,961, forward strand.
CACCCCCTGAGCAGCTGCAGCCTTGCTCTGAGCACTCATTCCTATCAAATCAAACTCCTGATGAACTGAACAGCTGAGGGGAACCACTCTGTGCAGAACCAGTGAAAGGGAGGGATGAGAGGGGCTGGGAGCCCCTGGGAGAACTTTTCCACTTCTCTGAGCTGTTCCAGCTCTGCCTCTCCCTGGGAAGAGCAGAAGCAGCAGGATGGATGTGCTGCCTGCATGGGGCAGCCCTGGGGTTTGGGAGAGGGAGACATGGGAGCTGTGGTGGGAGCCCTGGGGTTTGGGAGGGTGAGAGCTGTGCTGGGAGCCCTGGGGTTTGGAGAGATGGGATGGGAGCCCTGGGGTTTGGGAGGGTGAGAGCTGTGCTGGGAGCCCTGGGGTTTGGAGAGATGGGATGGGAGCCCTGGGGTTTGGGAGGGATGGGAGCTGTGCTGGGAGCCCTGGGGTTTGGGAGAGATGGGATGGGAGCTGTGCTGGCAGCCCTGGTGCAGAGCAGGAGAAGGCAGGCAGGGACTCTGCTGTGGCCCTGGGGTGTCTCTGCCACCCGAGGGAAGGCAGCTCCCAGTCCAGGGTGTCCATCCAGGCCTGGACTGAGCACTCCAGGGGTTTCCAGGTGTCCCTCTGATCCTCATTTTTAGAGCCTGGCCTGATATTTTCCTGCTGAACAACCTGAGGAAAACCAGCTCAGCTCGGTGGACCCGGGTACTTCTCTCATTACTTTTTCTCACAAGGTGTGAAAATCAGCTGTTGCTCCATTTTCCTGGCTTTATATATAAATTTAAAAGCTCATTTGTGCTGACTCATGGAGAATTAGCCAAGTTAAAGCACCATTTTGAACCACCTAATTGAGCAAATACTGAAAGGAAATGTTTGATTACTCCTTCAGCTCCTCATTTTTCCTGGCTGAGGCCATTTACTGTATTCAGCTCAAATTTACCAGCACTTTTGGTTTCACTCCACACGCATTTTCCTTTGAGAAAGTATTTTCCAAAAGGAGTTTGCTCAGCTTTCTTCCATTCCCAGTGTTTAGAATGAGAATAAAAATCAGATTTCTCATCCTCCCAGGGTGTTGAATGGGAATCTTGTGTTATTTAGGCTGCACACCAGTGCTTTTGTAAGGGATATTCTGTGTGTGGAGGGAAGATGCTGTAAAATATTTTAAAGAGATTTTAGTTTCCTCAAGTTCACACACAAGCTGGGAATTTGCACGTGTGTGTGCTGGCAGCTCATTTTTATGTGTGCCCTGAATGTTATTTTGTATAAATGAGACCTGTCTGGACATCTGGATGTTATTGGGAGCTGACTCTTAAATTTCTTTCTCTAGAAGATGAGTTTCCTGTGTTGCAAATCTCGAGGCTAAACCTTACTGAGTAGGTTTTATGTGTGTTTAAATTTTTATGGCGGTAATTACTGGGGAATAATTGAGCGTCTTGCTCTGGTTTGACCTGTATCAATTAATTTGTTTTTCCCCTCAGTGGAAGAGGATGGGGCTCTCCACCATCTGAGGTAGAGAGTTTAAAAATAATTTTTCTGCTCCTTCTGGTCTGCTGCTGTGCTTTGGATGGGAAGAGAGGCCCTGTCTCTTTGTGATGGCTTTAATTGAAATCCACTCAGCGCAGAAATGCTGCAGATCTCCAAAGATGCTGCAGCTACTGGATGGGGCAGGTTTGGTATTTATCAATTGGGTTGGGTTGGAAGGAGCTTAAAACTCACCTTGTTCCACCCCTGCCATGGCAGGGACACCTCCCACTGTCCCAGGCTGTCCCCAATGTCCAACCTGGCCTTGGGCACTGCCAGGGATCCAGGGGCAGCCACAGCTGCTCTGGGCACCCTGTGCCAGGGCCTGCCCACCCTCACAGGGAACAATTCCTGCCCAATCTCCCACCCAGCCCTGCCCTCTGGCACTGGGAGCCATTCCCTGTGTCCTGTCCCTCCAGCCCTTGTCCCTGGTCCCTCTCCAGCTCTCCTGGAGCCCCTTTAGGCCCTGGCAGGGGCTCTGAGCTCTCCCTGGAGCCTTCTCCTCTCCAGGGGAGCAGCCCCCGCTCTCCCAGCCTGGCTCCAGCCCTTGGAGCAGCTCCATGGGCTCCTCTGGGCTTGTTCCAGCAGCTCCAGGTCTTTCCTGTGCTGGGGATTGTCCCCACTGTGTCACCCACCCCTGGCCCGTGGTTTGTGCGCTCAGGGATGGGTGCTGTGTGCTCACCCCCAGCCCGTGCCACAAACCATTCCCCTGGGACCCCTGGCTCCCTTCCACAGCCTCTGGAGCTCCTCTGTGGGGCAGGCCCAGAGCCCAGAGCCTGCACATGATCCCAGCTGCTCCCCAAAACTCCGGGATAACCAATTCCAGACGGATTTCAGCGGGGCTGAGCCGCTGCAAGCCCGGGAGCTGCGGTTCTCATTAGCCCCGTCACATCTGGGCGTGCTGAGCTCGGATTTCTGCCTTTTGTTCTCTTTTATGCCTTTTAAAGATGAAAAAGCTGCCCGAGAGCCCTGCAGCCGTTTGCCAGCCTGCTGGGAGGGGCAGTGTGTGATGTCCTGTAGGTGTGTGCAGGGTTTGAGGCCGTGTCCTGAATCCTTTCCCCTGCTGGCTTTCCCTCGTTGTTTGGGGGTTTGGGAGGGCTCTGGCACTGCTGGGATGTGTGTGAAGTTGGGCTGCGTGGGGATAAAAGGTGGTTTTTTTAAGGGCTTCTCCCAGATGAAGCAGAAAAATGGATTTTTTTAGGGCAATATTAAAATGCTGCTAGAACTGGCATCACCCCTCTGCCTCTCCTCTCCTGACTCCCCAGCTGGTTACTGAGGCTTGGGGTCACTTTTCCATGCCCTCAACCTCCTCGTGGTGGCCAGGAGAGAGGGGGGAGGCAGGGAGGGAGCCTGGGCTCCTTCAGCAGAGCAGCTCCCTGCCAAAGCCAGAGCCCTTTTGGAAGTGAAATAGGAGCAGGCACCAGCAGCTCCTCGTTAAATGCCATTTATAGCTGGGGCTGGAAGCTTTGGAGCAAAGGAAACTGCTTAAATGGGGGTAATAGAATTTATAAGGGTAATTTATAAAGGAATTTGGCCCTTGGAGCTCGGAGGGGGAAGGCCAGCACATGGAAATGCCATGGAGGTCACCTCCTGCAGCCCATTCCATAGTCCTTCACACCCTCACCCTTCCTGGGTGCTCCTCTGCTCCTCGGGGGATGTCCATGGAGGGAGCCTAAAGGATTAACTCGAGTTTTGTCAGCTTTGGGGCTATTTGAGGCTGGATTGAACACTGACAGTCCCTGCCCCCAGCAGCCCTGGGGCAGAGCTGGCTCTGAGCTCAGCTTGTTTCTTGTTTCTCGTGCCTGAGGCTCTTAAAGTCATTATTGGCACAATTATTGGTGTCTTTCTGGATCCACTCCAGGGGAAAGGAGGTCCCTTGGGGCCAGGAGGAGCCAGTGCAGTCTCCAATTCACTGGAGGAAGAGAGGAGGTGGTTGTGGCCACCACGGTCCTGGGACACCAGGGCTGCTCTGACCTGTAGAACCAATATAATTTATTGGTATGGGCTCATTTATATATAATATAATTATATATATTTATATATAATATAATTTATTGGGATAGATGGGCTCAATCTTAGAGGTCTTTTCCAACCTAAGGGATTCTGGGATTTTGTATTTGGAGGTTTATACTGTGTTTAGTTATTATTTTTTTGTTGTTGTCACTGATGATCACCACAGCTCCTGGTTATCAGGGATTGACAGAGCAGATGTTAGGCTCAGCTTATTCATTCCAGCCTGAGCTGAGAGCTTGTGGTGTCCAAGTGCTACAGGAATGGCAGCTTGGGATGTCAGGATTAAAGCACTGAATGGGGGCACCTAATGTGGAGCAGAGTGGGAGTGTGGAAACCAAGCAGGGATGGGAGATGTGGTGTGGGGGGAAGTTTGGATGATGGTTTTTGTGGTCGTGGATGTGGTTTTTGGGGGAATGTGGTGCCTGGTGCCAGGCTGGGGCATGCAGAGTCTGAGGGCAGTGGGGAACTGTAACTGAGCTGGCTCTGCTGCCTTGAATGCCTGAGGGATCAAACAGCAGCTTGGAGGGTGAGAGGCTTTGGGCCTTGGGAGAGATCCCTTGGGACAGAATTCCTGCTGGTGATGGGAGATGGGATGGGAGATGTGCAAGGATGGATATGTTGGGATGGGAGATGTGCTGGGATAGGAGCTGTACTGGGATAATGTGCAGGGATGGGATGGATGTGCAGGGATGGGAGATGTGCAAGGATAATGGTGTGGGAGGGAGTTTGGGTGAATTTTTCTATGACCATGACCATTTTTGGGGGGGGATGTGGTGCCTGGTGCCAGGCTGGGGCATGCAGAGCCCGAGGGCAGTGGGAGCTGTGAGTAATTGAGAGCTGGCTCTGCTGCCTGTGGGTCTGAGATTCAAACAGCAGCTTGGAGGATGAGAGGCTGTGGGAGAGCCAAGAGATCCCTTGGGACAGAATTCCTGCTGGTCCCTGCTGTCCCTGGAGCCAGCCCTGCCTCACCCTGGCTCTTCCTCAGGGGTTTCTGCCTGGCAGGGGACAGGAGAAGGACAGGGCAGAGCTCTGGTTTAAAGCTGTTCCTGCCAGATATTCCATGCTCCTAACTGCTGACACAGGCTGGCCAGGGATGTTTTCCTCTCTCCTTTCCTGCTGAAATGAAGGAGTGAAAGCAGGTGAAAGGCTGCTGGTTTTTCAGAGCCAGCTGTGTGACAGGAGAGGGGCCCTGGCTGCCAGTGCCCAGGCCTGATCCTCTCACCCTGCAGACCACAGGGTGAGGCTGTGAGGGAATTATTGACTGGCAAGGGTGGCAGGAGGTGGCTGGAATTTGGGAGGTGGAATTTGATTTCATCATCCCAGCACAGGGAGGAGATGAAAGCTGCACAGGAGTGAATTATCTGGGCTGCAGGGGAGCACAGGCTGAGCCAGGGAGCAGCATTTGCTGACCTTGCACCCTATGGAGAGGCTGGATATTGTGATGGAAGACAATCTGTCATTGAGGTGGGGAGAAGGGGCTCCAGGGAGAGCTCAGAGCCCCTGGCAGGGCCTAAATGGGCTCCAGGAGAGACTGGGGACAAGGACACAAGGAATGGCTCCCAGTGCCAGAGGGCAGGGCTGGATGGGAGATTGGGCAGGAATTGTTCCCTGGGAGGGTGGGCAGGCCCTGGCACAGGGTGCCCAGAGCAGCTGTGGCTGCCCCTGGATCCCTGGCAGTGCCCAAGGCCAGGTTGGACACTGGGGACAGCCTGGGACAGTGGGAGGTGTCCCTGCCATGACAGGGGTGGCACTGGATAATGTTTAAGGTCCATCCCAGCCCAAACCATCAAGGGATTGTCTGAAAAATCAAAGATCAGCCTGGCTGGAGCAGCCACCTCTCAGTGAGGGGGGGAGATCCCAGCCCAGCAGAGGTGCAGGCAGTGGCTGCCACTCCTTTGCTCTTCCAAAATTTCTTCTTGTGTGGCTGTGCTGGAGGGACTGGCCCTGGCTGTGCTTCAGGAGCCCTTCCTGGGGATGGAGCTGGGCTTCAGGAGGATTCTCATGGAAGTTATTTTATATATTTGTGTTTTAACTTCACGAAGACTTCTCAGCTTTGCAGCCCTGGACCTCCTGAGTGCCTGGGCCTGGTGTGAGGGCAGAGCTTGGGGAGCTGTGCCTGTGAGGGCAGTGCCACAGGGGCTGGCAGAGCTGTCCCTGTCAGGGCAGTGCCACAGGGGCTGGCAGAGCTGTCCCTGTCAGGGCAGTGCCACAGGGGCTGGCAGAGCTGTACCCCCCTGTCAGGGCAGTGCCACAGGGGCTGGCAGAGCTGTCCCTGTCAGGGCAGTGCCACAGGGGCTGGCAGAGCTGTCCCCCCCTGTGAGGGCAGTGCCACAGGGGCTGGCAGAGCTGTCCCTGTGAGGGCAATGCCACAGGGGCTGGCAGCTCCTGCTGTCCTGTGCACGGCTCTGGGGGCTCAGCATCACCCAGAGCAGCACAGATAAATCCTACTCTGCCCTTCCCAGTGCCTCCTTGGCAATGCTGCATGGGGCCAGTCCCTGGGACAAAGGAAGGGTTGGAAAGGGGCATGGGGGGCTCCCTGAGCTCTTCCCTGCAAAGCAGAGGGGATCAGTGCAGCTGGAAGGAATATCAGACTGCAAAACTGAGTTTTTTCTGCTTTTATTCTCCTCCTCTGCTTCACACACTCCAGCTGCACCCAGCAGCTCCCTGGGGAGAGCTGTTTGCAGGCTGAAACTTCTAAACCTAACCAAGCCCTGCCCCAGGCAAACCCCCTCTGCCTGTGCCCCCATCCCCACGTGGAACTGCTGGCAGGCCCCTTCCCAGGCCGTTTTCTGGGAAGCTTTTTGGGAAGTGCATCCTGCAGAGGTGCTGCTGCAGCCATGCATTGTCAGGAGATGCTGCAGGAAGGGCAGCTGTGCATGCAGCAGCACTCACTGCCCACTGTGTCCTCCTGCAGTGCCACTGTCCCCTGTCCCTCTGCCCTGCTGATGCTGCTGGGAAGCAGCAGCTTCCTCAGAATTCCTCACCAGGGAGCAGAGGCTCCCCCAGATGTCCCCTCATCACAGCAGGTGCCCTCAGGAGTGCTTTAAGCTGTTTGGGGTGGGTGATGTGTCCTGGGAGGCTGGGGCCAGGCACAGAGGAGCTCTGGGTTCTGTGTGTCCCTGGGAAGGTGAAGCAGTCTGAGGTGCTGAGATGTTGAAGAGCACAAGGGGAAAATTAAATCTCGTGTTTCTGTGGAAGTCATGAGTGGGAAGAGGCAGGGGAAGCTCAGCTGGGGTGTCCTGGTGGAGCTGTGGGGCAGGGTCTGTGCTGCTGCTTCTGTGGTGCTGGATGCTGAGAGGATTTTGAGGGTTTTTGAGGGCTGGGACCAGAGTTTTTGGATAGTTCATCTCCACTTCAAATGGAAAGCACTGGGAGTGGGGAGCAGCGACCCAAAGACACCAAACCTTCAGTGTGAGCAAAATCAGAGCAGATGTTGAGGCTGAGATGAGCCAGCTGAAACCTGTTGTCACTTTTGGTGTTGTAGGACATCATTCCCAATCATTAGAGCGTGACTTATCATTAAGGGAATAAACAAAATCTCCTTGTGCAATGGCATAAAACAAACAGCACAGGCTGGGAACTGATCCTTCTGGGAGCTTTACTTGGCACTGTCCCACCTCTTAAATTGAGACTTTGGTGGCAGTGATGCAGGGGACATCACCTGGCCACTGATGCACTGGTAAAAGGCAGTCATTTTTCAAAACCTTCCCCCAAAGGTTGCAATCAGTGCAATGAAGTGTCTGCAAGGGGAGTTTTATCCTACTCAGGGTACAAAGCACAAAAAAAAAATAAATCAAAAAATCCCTCTATGCAACAATGCAGCCAACATGTGTCAGGCAGCAGCATCTTCATGGTGTGCTCTGTACAGGGTGTCCTTGCTTAAATTGCATTTTGTTTGTTCTGTTCTGGGTAATTGATTGTCTGCAGGAGAGGAACCCTCGTGTTGCTTCCATGCTTAGAGACACAGACAAGGGTGGCTCAGGGGCCTGGAGAAGCTGTGGCCCAAATTCACCCAGGAAGATTTTGGGTGGAGTTGGATGTGGGTGAGGGGTTGGGGGTGCCCCTGGTCCTGCTCTGAGGTCCCTCCTCCTGCTCTGTGCCTCAGTTTCCCTTCTCATTTGGAATCTGCCAGCAACATGGGAAGCTGATTTGGGGATGGTGGGAAAGACCTGGAGCTGCTGGAACAAGTCTAGAAGAGGCCACAGAGCCCAGGGCTGGAGCCCCTCTGGAGCCAGGCTGGGAGAGCTGGGGGTGCTCACCTGGAGAGGAGAAGACTCCAGGGAGAGCTCAGAGCCCCTGGCAGGGCCTAAAGGGGCTCCAGGAGAGCTGGAGAGGGACTGGGGACAAGGGCTGGAGGGACAGGACACAGGGAATGGCTCCCAGTGCCAGAGGGCAGGGCTGGATGGGAGATTGGGCAGGAATTGTTCCCTGTGAGGGTGGGCAGGCCCTGGCCCAGGGTGCCCAGAGCAGCTGTGGCTGCCCCTGGATCCCTGGCAGTGCCCAAGGCCAGCTTGGACATTGGGGACACCTTGGGACAGTGGGAGGTGTCCCTGCCCATGGCAGGGGTGGGATGGGATTTAAGGTCCCTTCCATCCAAACCATTCCAGGCTTCTCTGCTGTGCTGGGCACTCTCTTTCCTGCATCATTCAGCAGCATCAAAAGACAAAATGATCTTTTTATTTTAACATCCCCTCAGACCTCCTGATTGTTTGGAAAGAGCCCAGAAGATCAGGATCCACGGGGGTGGTGCCTTGAAACAAAAGTGAATTTGTGCTGCTGAGTTTTGGGCTGAGGGTGCCTCTGGCCTGGCTCTGGTGGGACACAGGCACCAGCAGCTCTGATTCCCTCTCCCATCCTTCCTTCTCCTCCAGCCTGGCTCTGCTGGCTCTGCCCTCAGAGCAGACAATTCCCTCTCCTGTTCCTAGCAAGGCTGTGGTGGCTGCTCCTGTTGCTGCAAACACGAGCTGGAAACTTCATTATGTGAAAAAAGCCCAAAGTCAGGTGGCAGAAGAGATAATTACCTTTCTAATATAATAATGCCAGGGCTGGTGAGCCTTTTATCTCACTCTGTGTTCCTCTGTACAATCACAGGCAGGGATTAAAATTTCCTGGGTTATTGCTCGCCTGTGGCAGCCTGGGCTGTTTTCTCTGTTTGCTTTGAGGGGATTTCAGGTTAAAGGGAAAGAGGAGGATTGGGGAAGAGGAAGGAGCAGGGGGAGAAGCCCTTTGTGGTTTTAAGCAGCTGGGAGGGAGATGCAGCAGCCTGTGGGCAGGATGGGTTTTGTAGCAGCCCCATCCAATGCTGCAGCTCAGCAAAGGAGGAGGAAAACAAAAAGCAAAGCTTCAGGGGAAAGCCTGGGGTTGGGACTGGGTCTTGGCTGGGCTGGTGGTTCTGTGCAAGGCTCAGGACTTGGCTGCACCTCCATTTCCCAAAGGGAATCCCTTCTCTGTGCTGTGGGAAGAGCTGGCAGCCCTCTCCCCTTTAGCAGCACCTGAGTGTTTTCCATTGCTTTCATCCCCTTTGAGGCACAAAACTCTACCCCTGGGAGCTTCCTGGGGTGCTGTGCCCTCCTTTTCCCCACCCTGGTCCCACCTGGCCAGGGATGTGTGGCAGGGACTGCTGAGAGCCTCCTGCATCCAGCCCTTGCTTATTCCCAGTATTCCCTCTTGGCTGATCCCTACAAATTCTGATGATGTGGGAGGCATCTCCTTGCTCCTCTCCCAGCAGGAAAATCCCATGGCTGATTTACCCTGAGCAACAAGGTGCTTTTCCTGGCTGTCCCCTCTCCCTGGGGAGGGAAGGGGCTCTGGATAGCTGCTGGAATTACAGAGCACTGCAAAGGTCAGAGCAGTTCTGTTCACTCTGAGCTTTTGCAGGACATAAAAGCTGTTAAAATTCTGCTGCCTCATTCGTGTAACAAGGGAGACAAGAGGAGAGAGAGGAAAATGAAAGGGGAAAAAAAAGAAAAGTCTTTCCTCCTGCAACTGGGACAGGGAAAAGCTGCAAGTTTAACTCTTGCCCTCAGCCGTGTCTGGCAGGGGTTTGGTGCAGCTGCGTGTGCGGATCCAGCCTCTCCTTTCTGCACAAAGGAGTTACAAATCCTGCCCCAAGGCACTCAGCGCTTTAATGAGTTTGGTGCCTTCAGTTTCCCTCACTTTGGGTCCATCAGCTTGGTCTTTGGCAGAGGTTGTGCTCAGAATCCAGGAGCTGCTGGGGATGGGGGGACCTGGATCCTGGCAGGGTCGTTTGTGTGATTTGAGCTGGGATGAGGGCACTGAGGATGGAGCTGCTGGATCAGAGGAGGTGCTGACAGCAAAGCCCAGGATACTCCAGGATTCAGCATTCCTCGTGGGAGAGGGGATAGGCTGGCAGGGACAGGGTGGGATGACAGTGATGGGCACTGACTGGGTGTCCCACTGCAGCTGAGTTAAAGGAAATGGGGAAGAGTGTCCCTTAAAACCTGCTCATTCCATCCGAGCAACTCCAGAGTGGCTTTGGGGAACATCCAGGTTAAAATGCTCTTTTTATTTATTTTTTTTTTCCTTAGAAAAAGGCTGGGTCTGAGACAAAATCCACATCCTGATTCTAGCCCAGCCTGTAGCTTTTGTCACACCCCAGGTGTCAGCTTTGTCTCTCCAGCTCTTAGTGGCATTGATGGTGCTTGGCACTCTCCAGGCTCCCCCCTCCCTGCTCCCTCCTTTCCTCCCCCTCCCACTGCCTGACTTTCCCCATTTGCTGGAGCTCTGCATCCTGCACATCCCCAGGCCCTGTGCTCCAGGAGAAGGATGTGTCTTGCCAAGTCCCCCTGGGGTGGATCCTGCTTGATGCCATTGATTCATTCCCCCCTTCCCCTCGATCCCTCAATCCCTGGAGCCTCTTCCCTGTCTCAGTGTTTGGATCTGGCTGAGCTTTCCTTCCTTCCAGCCATGCCAGGCTCTGGGGGAATGTGACAGGGGAAGGGCCATCACAAATCCATCTCTTTTCCATGAGCTTCAAGGAACTGAAGGAGTTCCCTTGCCTGCCAAAATGTGATGTGCTGAAGGCTGCTGTGACAAGCAGCACGCTGGGGTAAATATCACAGTGCCATCAGTCACCAGAGCTGTCACAGCTGAAAGGTGAGTGGGATTCCCTGAGCCAGGAGAAAGGGAGCTGGGGATGGTGGCTGGGGACTCCTCAGGAGGGTCCTGCTGTCCCCACCTCTCCTTCTGGCTCTGCAGGTGAGCTGGGAGCACCAAACTGTCTCCACCCCCAATTCCCAGACCTCAGACCCCATCCCAAGGGGAAGGGCTGATGAGACAACTTAAGGTGACAGTTTTTCCTTCCAGGTTTGAAGGATAGTCACCCAGAAATCCATGTTTTCCCCTGCTGAGAAATACTAGAGGAATAATCCTCATTCCAAAAAATTTTGGTTTAGAAAGTGGAAATTCCCCCTGGGAGGTTTCAGCCTGATTTTAAGTGGAAATGCTGCTTTCAGCCTGCTTTACAATATTGCTGCTGTTAAAAGCAACCAAATAAAAATAAAATCTGAAGTCATATTTGAACTTCAAGCAAAACCAAAATGTTTTGTTATTTCCCACTGGAAGACTGAAATTGATGCTTCCCTGAAAACAAATATTTTTGGTGGGGAAAAAAAAAATAAGGTTTTCTCCAGCTTTTTCTGAGTGTTTTTTCTAAGAACAAGCAACACATCCTGGTTTGCTGAAGTTATTGCCACAGAGATGTCACTTACCTGAGTGACCTGGAAAGTGTTCCTGCCCTTGGGAAGGGGTTGGAATGAGATGAGCTTTAAGGTCCTTTTCAACCCACCCCAATCTGTGAAAGAGAGGAAATTTAGGTGGGATCATGGGCAGGAATTGTTGCCTGTGAGGGTGCCCAGAGCAGCTGTGGCTGCCCCTGGATCCCTGGCAGTGCCCAAGGCCAGGTTGGACATTGGGGACAGCCTGGGACAGTGGGAGGTGTCCCTGCACATGGCATGAGATGGACTTTAAGGTTCCTTCCAACCCAAACCATTCTGGAATTCAGGTTTCTTTTTGTATTTTGCTCCTAATGCTCAAAGTGAGGCTGCAGTGCTCTGTCCTGGTTCTGTGCTGCTCCCCTCAGAGCCTGGGCCATGGTGGCAATGTCCCCATGCTGGCCACTGGCCACTGCAGAACTGCCTGGCCTGAGCTGGGAACTGCTCCAAGGAATCTGGGGAAAACACAATCGGAGCAGGGACAAAGCAGAACGAGCTGCAAAGTCCCCCCCAAAAAAACTGGAGGGAAGGAGCTGAACTTTTGTAGGACCTGGCTGTTTTTAGGTGTTGGTGTGTCCCCAGCCCTCCCTCCTCATGCCAGCCCCTGCCCTGAGGCTGGATGCAGAAATTACCAGATAAAGAATTTACCAGATACATTTCCACTGATGGACTGGGGGAGACAAAGCCCAGTGCCCCCTGTTCCCCCAGTGCCCTCAGTGTCCCCAGTGTCCCCAGTACACCCTGTGCCCCCAGTGCCCTCAGTGCCCCCAGTTCCCTCAGTACCCCCGGTGTCCCCGGTGTCCCCAGTGCTCCCAGTTCCCCCAGTACCCCCAGGTGCCCCCAGTGCCCTCAGTGCCCCCAGTTCCCCCAGTGTCCCCAGTGCCCCCAGTTCCCTCAGTGTCCCCAGTCCCCCAGGTTCCCCAGTTCCCCCAGTGTCCCCAGTTCCCCAGGTTCCCCAGTTCCCCCAGTGTCCCCAGTGCCCCCAGTTCCC
>WEIU01051963.1:503251-524818 GCA_013389925.1 Aegithalos caudatus
AGTTCCCCCAGTGCCCCCGGTGTCCCCAGTGCCCCTGGCAGGCTCAGCACTCCGGGGCGCATCTGGAGCTGCCTCCTGCCGCTGTTTCCAGGGCTACGCGAGCAGGGCAGGGATGACTCCTCCAATGTCAGCATCGCTTACCCTGGGAGCCCCGCTGGGTCCGCCCGCACCTTCCCGGCCCGGCCTGAGCGCTGTCGAGACCCTGGGCTGCTCCCTGCAAATCCCATTTGTGCCAAGCGGCTGCAAAAGCGCTCCCGGCTCCTTCCCTTCCCCCCCTGGGGCATTTTTGTGCTCGGAGAGCAGCGAGAGGGACTGAGGGGGCTCTGGAGCTGGGCACTGCCACCCCCCTGAGATTCAAACCCGGTCAAACACGAAGCATCTCCTCCCCAAAAATCGCGGCTTAAGCGAGACCAGGGTATTGTAGAGAGGAAAGAGCAGCATGGAGTGGAACAGTGACTTGTCTCACAGATGATTAAACTCATCAGGACTTACACCCCTCCTTGCTGAGCCCAGCCTGCACGTTTAGGACCCCAGGGACTGCCAGCTCTGCTCTGGGTTCCTTTTCCTCTGCCCGTGCTCTCCTCTGTTGGCTCTAGAGCTAAGCCTGGGCTGATTTTAGCCCCAAACACAACACTTAACTCGGCTGCCGAAGAGCTGGGGGGGTTTTCTGGACCATTTCACAGCAATGGGCTGCATCAACAGCGAGCATCTGATGCTGTTGGCCGGCATCCCAAAGCCCTCAGCGCGATGTTCTCCTGCGCTGCCTCCTCACAGAGCTGCTGCGGGCCGCGGGCTGCTCCTCTCCTGCAGCTGCCGGAGAAATCCCCCACGGATCTCCCTCTCTCTCCCCCCTGCTCCATAAATTCGGGTTTGAATCTGTGATGTGAGGAGAAGTGGCTGCAGCACATCAGCAGCAGCACCACCGCCGGGGTTATCCCTGCTCCGTGTTTCAGGGGGAAACCTCCCTGCCTTGGGATCTGAAAGCTTGGAAATCTGCAGCTTCCATCTCTGCTCTGGAACTGCCCCGTGGGACTGCTCTGGAGGTTTGGAAACACAAACCTTTGCTGCTGTGCTGGGAGCTGGGATGGCAGCTTTCTGCCCACAGCATGGATTTTGTTTTTTTTTTAATGGTTGAAATTTACAGCCCAGAAATGTGGAGTTTATGATGAAAACGCTGCCAGAGTTTTATCTGCAGCAATTCCAGGCTTGGTAACAGCCCAGTGGAGAGCAGGAGCCTCTGTTATCTGAACAGCCAATTAATTTAGGCACATTCCCCTCTCCTGCTATAAAGATGTCACTTCCCTGTGCCAGTGACATCTCTCTGGCCCCTGAGGTCCCACCTGCCCATTGCATGGTCCCTTTCACTCTCTGGAACAGGAGCTCAGTGAGGTTTGTTTGGAGCCTCTTCCCTGGAGGTACCCAAACCCCACCTGGACACAGTCCTGGGTGACAGCTCCAGGGCCCTGCTGGGCAGGGAGGGGGGACTGGATTATAGAATGTTACAGGTTGGGAGGGACCTTAAAACTCATCCAGTGCCACCCCTGCCATGGCAGGGACACCTCCCACTGTCCCAGGCTGTCCCCAATGTCCAAGCTGGCCTTGGGCACTGCCAGAGATCCAGGGGCAGCCACAGCTGCTCTGGGCACCCTGTGCCAGGGCCTGCCCACCCTCCCAGGGAACAATTCCTTCCTGATCTCTCTCTAAATGTCCCCTCTTTCAGATTTTGTTTGATGACCTGCAGTGCTCCCTTCCAGCTTGAGCCATTTTGTCATCCCATGATTGCTGCAGGGAGTGTCTGTGACTTGTGCTGGCTTGGAAGGGGATTATGGAGCTGTGCTGGGGGAGAAGGGATGGGTAAGGGTGGAGAGAAATGGGGTGGGAAAGGAGGAAAGCAGGAGCAGCAAACCAGTGCCCAGGGAGGCTGTGACCATGGGTGTGTGCTGTGTTGGTGTTGAGGTGATCCTTGGGGTCATTACAGGTGGCCTTTGGGGACACAGAAGCTGTGCTGGGATCTCTGGATCTCTGGGTTCTGGCCCCTGTTCACTGGGGTGCATCATCATTTAGATCTCCTTGGCATGGAGTTGTTGTTCCTCCCATTCTCTTTATCCAAAGATTTTGTGCCTTTGCAATCCTGTGCAAAGGATTGGGGCATTACTGCTGTGCTACAGATGCTCTGTTGTGTCCTAAAGGTTACAAATTCCCTCCAACACCTCCTCCTGCTGCACATCTGGGCCTGTAACCACAGCTGGATCCCTCTTCTCCCAGTTTTGCCAGAGAGGAGTGGTCTGATGGCTCTGTTTGGCTGTGGGAGCTCCAACAGGGCAAGAAGAAGGGCTCAAAATGGCAAAATAAAATTTGTTTGAGCTGTTGAATTGGTCCAGGCTCTGTTTGAGTGGGGATGGGGAGAGAATTCACCTCCCCACCCATCTGGGCCACGTTCTCAGGTTCGTGCTGGGCTGGTGCAGGAGCAGAGGTTGGGCAGGATGATCCTTGTGGATCCCTTGCAGCTCAGGATATTCTGGGATTTCATCATCCCATGAACTCCCCTATGGGCCTGATACTTCTGAGTCTGAAAGGTTTTCAGCCTGTCAGTGGCTGATTTTTTTTCCCAAGGGAAGATTTCTTGGGAGAATTTTCTTTCAAGGACAATTTTTATAAAGAACTATTTTCTTCTCGTAACATTTCTAAGTAAACAATATTTTTCCCATAACAACTTCTCCCAGGTGTTGTTTCTGCTACTTAACCAATGGAGAGAGGTGTCAATCCTATGGACCATTAATGTGCCTTTTTAGCACAGCATGTTATAAAAAGGCTGATGAATTGTAAATAAACCCTTCTGATTCTCTCCTGCCTGCTGGCTGCAGTCAAGCATCTTTATTTCGTGTCCAACAAGGACACTCCCCAGCATATTTGGGTGCTGGGAACTTGCAGGTTGTGGTTTTTGCAGCTGAATTCAGCCAGAAGAGACTTTTTAATCAAAGAATTAATTTTTCTGGGCTGGTGATGCCCAGCAGGGCCTGTGGAGATGTGAGGGTGCTGGTGGCAGACCCAGCTCCTGGAGGCAGCACCCACCTGGAGCTGCCCTGCACCTTCTCAGCTGCGGAACTCGACTTTTAGCTACCAAAACCAGGGAAAAAAATGGGATTTATTTGCCACATTCATGAAATACTGCTCCCCAAGCACCCAACATAGGAGCTGTCATGGCTAAATTATCCTAAAAAACAGAAGGAGGGGAGTTACAATTTCTGGCTTTGATACTGAAGAAATAAATTCTGACTTTTCCCTGTCCACAGCCCAGCTTGCAACAGGTTTAAAGCACGGTACAGATGGCTATGAAATTATTGCCAACAGCTACTCATTATATTAGATAAGGCCCTGGATTTATTTAGGAGAAGCAGATGGAGGGAATACACAATATTTTAGATGTCTTGGCAAACTGTGTTTTCCTTAGAACAACATTGCATGTTTGGTGTGAGAGTTCTGGCCAAAAATAAAACAACAAAACAGGGAAAGAGGAATAATTATATCCCTCGAGGGGCAATAAGGTGTGTATTAAAAAAAGAAATATTACAGTGCAAGTCAGATTAGGGGATCTGAGGCCTTATTTTAATCCTCGTGGCAAGAGGAGAGTTTCTGATTTTACTTGAAAATTTGTATTTTTGTGGCTTGTGGGTAAGGCTTGAAAACCTGACCCCAGCTGCCTCCAAAGGCTGAGGGATCACAAGGCAAAGAGAGTTGAAATTTTGGTTTTTTTAAGCATCTCCTGAGTTTTAGTCCAGTCTTGTTGATTCAGGGGCCACCAACCTGTGTCAGCAGTGGCACCATGAGGTGTCTGAGCGAGAGGCAGGTGGGAAAATGCTGGGATTTGGGATCTCTGAGGCTGCAGGTTGGGACAGGAGGTGTTTGAGGAACACCAAACCTGTGCCTGCTCGGGGGAAAAGCTCCCCAGAGACCTCTGACCTTGGAGACAAAGGATGCTGTGACTCAGAACCAGCTCCCTCCACAGGGAAAATTCTGTTCCCCCTTGGAGAGGCACCTGGTGCCATCCCAGACTTTTCTCCAGGAATTGTTCTATTAGAGGAATTTCCTTGGGGGACACTGGCAGGAATGGATGGAGTGCAGTGTTCTTGTGTTGAGCTCCACTCCACTCTTGCTCCCTGGGGAGGCACAGGGGGAGCTGCAGGGCAGGGTTGGTGATGCCCCTCAGGGTGGTTCCTTGGAGCCCCTGAGGAGCCACTGGAGCCATCCCACATCCACAGGGGGATAACAACAATCCCTGCTCCTGCCCTGGCCCCTCTGGGGCCTGCTCTTGGTTTTTATCCATGGTTTCAGTCATCCCTGGGTGTCCCATGTCATTCCTTGGGTGTTCCACATCACTCCTTGGATGTCACATATCTCCTGGGTGTCCTGTGTCTCTCCCTGGGGGTCCCATGTCCCTTCTTGGGTGTTCCATGTCACGCCTTGGGTGTCCCATGTTGTTCCTTGGGTGTTCCACATCACTCCTTGGATGTCACACATCTCCTGGTTGTCCTGTGTCCCTCCCTGGGTGTCCCATGTCACTCCTTGGGTGTCCCATGTTGTTCCTTGAGTGTCCCATGTTGTTCCTTGGGTGTTCTACATCAATCCCTGGATGTCCCACATCTCCTGGGTGTCCCACGTCCTTCCCTGGGCATCCCATGTCCCTCCCTGGATGTCCCATGTCCCTCCTTGTGTGTCCCACATGCCTCCTTGGGTATCCCACATCTCCTGGGTGTCCCATGTCCCTCCCTGGGTGTCCCATGTGTCCCCACAGCCCCGTGCTGGGTGAGCACCCCAAGTGCAGGCAGGAGCAGAGGTGCTGGGGGTGCTGATGGCAGCAGGGACCCCTGCTCTGTCAGTATTTTGGGATGTTGCAGGAAAGCAAGCTCAGGAATATTTGACATTCCTGGTGAAGTTCTCTGCCTTGGCTGAGTTGCTGGTGGGTTTGGGGCTCTCACAGGTGAAATGCACAATCCCAGGCTCTCACAGATGAAATGCACAATCCCAGGCTCTCACAGGAGCAGTGCACAATCCCAGGCTCTCACAGGAGCAGTGCACAATCCCAGGATGCTGATGATCCTTTTTGGCCACATCTCCCCATCTGGCTGTGCCTCAACGCTGGGGAGGGAGCACAAAGCAGCACAAATGTTGCAGCAGCAATCACCTCCCTGGCCACTCTGCTTCCCCATTTATTTTATGGATGGTTTTGGATCTTTCCTCGTTATCTGCCCATCCCAGCAGTGATTTGGGGCGGGGTGGCTGCCCTGGGACATCCCCCAGCACTGCAGAATCCAGTGCTTGCCTCAGCTGTGTCTGGGCAGGGATTTTCCCACAATGCAGGCCCCAGGAAAGAGTGACCTAGCACGAGGTCTCCCCTCCCTCCTGACCCACGTTCCCAGCACTGGGAACTGTTTTTCCTTCCCCTCTCTGGCTGCTGCTCCCACCCAGCTCCAGCAGCACCAGTGGGGAAGGCTGAGCTCTGCTTCCCACCCGTTTTGTTTTGCTTTCCAAACACTGATGGGATCTGATAGCGCTGACATTTTCTGCCCAGCTCGTGAGCAGCTCCTTCTGGGGGCTGGCCAAGTGCAGAGGGTGAGGTGGCTCTGCCTCCAAAGAACACAGCCTTCGTCACAGCTCCCGGGGCAGCCTGGCAAGGAGCTGCTCCTGCGTGGCTCCTGGAGGGAAGGAGGCTCGGGATGTGTTTGGGTGACTCAGAGCTCTCTCCTCCTGCAGTCTGTGCTGCCCTGTTAGCCCACCTGGCAGGAAAATCCATCCCCCATCCACCCACCAGCTGGCCTGTGCCCTTTGCTTTGTGCTTCCAGCTCGTGGAGAGCGCAGCCCTGCTCCTCCAGCGTTCCTGGCACAGCTCTGAAGGGCAGGCTTGGCTTTGGGTGACGTTTTTCACTCGCACAGGGCTCGGGAGTTTTGGTTTTGTTTTTTTTTTTTTTTTTTTTTTTTTTTTTTTTTTTTTTTTTATATGTGGTTTTTAATAAAAGAAAAATNTTTTTGGAAAATGGCAGCGTTAAATCAAGGCAAAACTATTTGCAGGCTTGACAAGAATTGCTTCCACTAAAAAGGAAAACGTATTTAAAGCCGGGAATGCTTCATTTTAGAACTTGACAAATGAAACAATCCCCAAATGTTGTTCTGTTGCTCTCTCATTTACATCCCCTAAAGTAAAAATACTTGAAACATTTTTGCTGATCCTGAAATTCCCCTTGAAGAATCTCGTCTGCTACTGAGACAAAACCCTCCATGTCGGTACCGTGGGGTGGGTGACAGCAGAACTCTCCGGGAAATGCTCTCTGCTCCCAGCTCCTGCCCTCGGGAACCTCTGGATGACATTCCGGGATGGCCATTCCCAAGGACAGACAGCAGCATCCCTCCTTTGTGCTGTTGATGGCTGAGGCTCAAGGTGTGACCTACTTTCCGAGTCCCAGTGAAGTGCAGGATGGTTTTAACTCCTCTGCGCTCCGTTTTCCCAGCGTGAGCTGCCTGGAATGTTTTTGGCCGCGTGCATTTCCCTGCCAGCTGTCAGCGCTGATTGCAAACGAGCCTGCTTTGCCTCTCTGCAGTGGTGCATGTCCCTGTCTCTCCCGCTTAGCAGCAACAAGGACTTCTTTGAGCATCTGCCTCATGATCAGAGCATCTTCCTTCATCCTGGGCACAATCCAAGCGCTGCAAATCCTCGTTGGGTGGATCTGAGTGGCCCTCCCTGCCTGGTGCTGGCTGTAGCAGAGGAGTCTGCCTCCAGACACTCTCCCTCCCTGGCTTCTCCCTGGAGCCTGGCGCAGGAATTACGCTCACCAAAGTCAGTTTCAGGTGCTTTGGGGAGAGGATTCTGCTCCTGTTTTGCTCTGTCTCCTCCCAGCACTTGGGAGCGTTCCTGCCGTGTAGAGGAGGAGGAGGAGGAGGAGAGTTTGTGTTCACATCTGGGCACTGCTGGAGGCTGGTGGTGAATTTAATACTGGAGACAAAAGGCTCAGAAATGCACCTGGTTGGGATGAGAGCAGGGAATCCCAGGATCCCAGAACAGCTGGGGTTGGAAGGGACCTCTGGAGACCAGGCCAACCCCCTGCCAAGGCAGGGTCACCTGGAGCAGGTGACTCAGGGATGTGTCCAGGTGGGTTTGGGATGTCTCCAGAGAGGGACACTCCACACCCACCCTGGGCAGCTGTTCCAGGGCTCTGCCACCCTCAGGGAAAGAATTTCTTCCCCATGTTGATGTGAAACTTGTTGTATTTTGGTTTATGGCCATTACTCCTTGTGCTGTCACTGAGCAGAGTCTGGCACCATCCTCTGACACCCCTTGGAGATATTTTATGGATGGATGGGATCTCCTCTGAATCCCCTCCTCTGGATGGGCTGTTTGTGCCTCTGAAGCCCTTTGTTGTTGAAATATTGTTATTTCCTACCACTTTGCCCTCTGTTCCCTTCATGTTAGAGCTAAGGAGGGGTTTATCCTTCACTGCAGTGAGGCTGTTTTGATGGACACAGGCCATCTTGGAACAAACAGGGGCTCTGTTGGAAGGAAGGGGTGGGGTCTGTCCCTTGTGCTGTCCATGTGGAAGTCAGGAGCAGGATCAGATGGAATCTGCAGGGCTCTGCTGGCATGCTTAGGCCTGGTGTTGGTGATCCAAGGGAGAGGCAGAGACCTGCCAAGCCAAGCCCTCTGTGTGGCAGGGACAGGACAGCTGGCAGGGAGTCACCAGAGCCACCAGAGCCACCAGCTGAACCTGGCACTGCCATAAATTAAACTGAGCAATTAGCACCTCACACCGCCTTACCAGCCCAGGCTTGGTGCCTTTGGCAGTGAGGATCCAGCTCACACACCGTGAAATCCAACCCAGTGGAGAGGGGCACCTTTCCAAGGGCTCCTGTCACCGTGTGTCCCTGCTGGGGCTGGGCACTGCCAGCTGGGCACTGCCACGGGCACAGCCACAGCCAAATCCCAGCCACAGCCACAGCCACATCCCAGGCTGGTGCCACCTTGGCTGTGCTGCCCTCAGCTCCTGGCTGGGGCAATGTGCCAGCCCACAGCGACCCTCGGTGTTGTTGGGATGGGCACAACACAGAGTGACACCAGAAGAGTTCAGAAGGCTCTTTATTATGGCCCCATGCTGCCTTATATTTTAAACTTATGTCTTTAACTATGTCTCAAAGTTCTACAGACCTCGAGGGAAACTTCTAATTGGTTACTAGCTTTCTTGTTAATTATTCTATTGGTTGGTAAAAGGCATTTTACTTGTCTATCAAATCTATCTATTCTCAGATTGTTTGCATATTTTCTTTACTGATTCTCATGGGACAAATCCCTTGTTATTGCAGGTGTATTTATTTTTTACCCTCAGAATAGATTGCTGTGTTAAAGGAACTTCTCATTCTGAAAACAGCTTCATATGGGCACTTAGAGATTACTTGTTAGCTGCACTTACAAGAAGTGACAGGCCAGATTTTTACCCTATTCCTACACCCTGGCCGTGTCCCCAGGTGGCAGGCAGGTGACAAGGGCTTGCTCTGCTGTGCCCTGCACTGAGGGGCTCAGAGCAGACCCCTGGGACACTCCCTGCACCTCCTGGGGGTGCAGCTGGGTGGTTTCTCCCTCGGCCCTGGGATCCATCCTCTCCCAAGCTCCCTGATCCCTTGGGGTTGAAGGAAGCCTTGAGCAAAGACCGTGACAAAAATCCCCATGTCAGGGTGAGAGAAATCCCACCTGCAAGGCCTCATGGGAGCTCCCTATGCAAATTAGACCAGAAAGTTCTCTGTCCCCCTTGTTACCATTGGTTACTTTTTGCCGCAGTAATTTGCATATTCCCAATCCCCTCTCCCGATTGGCTGCCTGCCCTCAGACTCCTCCCTCATCCTACCCTATAGAGGTTACTGTAACCCCGTGGCCCTTTTTGGTGCATCCCACAATGAGCTGGGTTTGCTGTTGGTTGTTTTGTTTCTTATTAAAGTCGTTCTTTTTGGGGTCACCAGATCATGCCCTAATCTCATTTATGTCCCCCCAAAGGGCCTTTGGCACCCAAAATCCCACAGGGACACCTGGGCTGCCACAGGGATCCCCCCAGAGCCCTCAGGGAAATGGGGCTGGGGGTGGGAAGGAGACATCTGGACACACAACCAATGGGATTGAGCAGAAGACAATTTATTGTTAAATTAAGTTACAGACTCTAAGTGCTTGTTCAGGTGTTCCTCATCATTTGACTGGTTCCTTTGTTGCAGTAAGACATGGAATGAAGGCACAGCACACTGAGCTTCGAAAGGCAGGAAAGAGGAATTTATTTACAGCTAGGGTTTTTATAGTTTTCCAGGGATTACCCTGGGATTGAAGGGAGAAGCTGCCACCTCTCCATCCACACTGGTAGAGACAAAAGTCCATCAAATGTCTCTCCTTGAGAGAGGAATGTAAACAAAGACTGTTTATCCTGCAGAGTCCTTGAAGGGACTTCAACATGTAAACATTCAAAAAGGCTTTAGAAAAATCAGAAGGCTGTAGAGAACTCAGAAAACTTCAGAAACTCTCAGAAGGCTGTAAAATTCTGGGTGACATTCCCTGGCCTTGCCCATGCCTCCAGCACACACCCTTGACACCTCGCTGGCCAAAAATCCATCCTCACGCTGTGCCTCCTTTATCCAGGTTCTGCATTCCTGGTATTCCTCTTCTCAGGCTGCTCTTTTCCTATTTCAGCCCTGCTTTTCTCAGTAACCTTGATGAATTCCTGAGGGTTCTGATGCCAATAACTGTGGCTGGGGCACATTCTGGCCCAAACTGTTCAGAGACATTGCCCTGGTGGCACCAAGGCTGCAGCTCCCCACGTGCTGTCTGCTGGCTCTTGATGCTCTGCTGGAGCTCAGGGCCAGGATGATCCAATATTTCTTTTCCCAATCCCTTCTCCAGCCTGTGGGCAGCAGAGGGGACACTGGGAAGGACAAGAGGTGACATTCAGACTGCAGGTGACCCATAGGTGGGGAAATGCTTTAAACTGCTCAGCCAATCTTTGTGAAGTTATTTATTTGGTTTTTTCCCCACTGGATTCTATTCCCAGGGGTCACTGGGGCTTGTTAACCATTGGTGCTCCATCAGGTTTTGGGAATGGAGGTGCTCAAAGTCAGGTTTTGGGAATGGGGGTGCTCAAAGTCAGGTTTTGGGAATGAGGGTGATTTACTGGAGTTTTCTCTCTCTCAGAGGTTTTGGGGTTATTTCTAGGACTAGAATTTATAAAAATTAGTGAGGTTACATTAAAATAACCACAAGTTATTCCAGTGATTCCTCCTCACCAGTGTAATCCAGTGGTGAGATCCCATGGGAAACATTAATGGCTCTCAGACAAGGTGGGGATGATCCTGAGGAACAGGATTTGCTTTTTTCCACTCCAGTCCTCAGGATTTGGAGCACTGGGGCTAAACCTGAAGGAATTCCAAGGCATTTTCTTTGCTCAGGGCTTCACTAAGGATGTTCCTCCCTCGTGTCTGGCAGCTGGGGTCTTGCTGAACCAGAACAAATCAATCCTGAGCTCCCAAGCCCTTACAGGAAGGGATTGCTAATTATTTATGTTATCAGAACGTTCAGGGAAGGAACTTTCCCTTCGTTCTTTGCTTTCTTTTATACCCTGAGGAACAAGCTGCTTTCATAATTTATTCCAGGCGTTGCTGGAATAAAAGTTATCAAGCATTTATCCCACAGCTGGGCTGTCTCTGGGAAGAGCTGTCAGTCAGGGCTCGTTAGTGGAGGAAAAAGGGAAAAGCAGCATTTAACCAAGGGATGGTGAAATTGGGGAATGAGTGCCACGGTCCTGAGCCCCCAGGGATGGCAGGGTGGGTGCCCAGGTGCTCCTCAGCAGCACAAGAACAAGAAAGGTTTGGTGTTTGGCCATCACAGAAAAAGACAACTTCCATAAGAAATTGATTTTGTTGCACTTAAACTCTTGGAAGTGCAATCCAAGGCAATGTCCCAAACATATCCAAGCTCTGTGTTTCTGTCCAACCCAGAGAGACACAGAAATGGCTGCAGATAGAGCCATTTATCACCTAAAATCAGATTTTTTTCTTTTGGTTTTTGCTGTGCCCAACTGATTTCCTTTTCTGGCACTGGATCCCCCATCACCTCTGCTTTGTTCTCAGCTGTTGGCTGTGCAGCCAGGAATGCTCCAGCAGGCTTTTGGGATGTGCCTGTCAGCTGGCTCCTTTGATCTCTCCATTTCTCTTATTTTTAAGGATGATTTCCCACTCATCCTGACCTAACTCGCAGTGGCTTTCATGAGCTTTCAGAGGGGAAAAGTAAAACAAAGGTGGCACTTTGGCAAATGCCCCAGATGTCGTTAATTAAGGTCTCCTCCTCACTGAGATGTTTTTCCAGGCACTTTAGGGCACTGGAATCCTGTAAATGAGCTTTGGAGGAAAAGGCACCATCCCCAGCCTGGCCCAGTTTCCCTCCCTGAGCTGCTTTGTTGTGCTCCAGCTGCTGCCCCTGGGTCCTTCCTGAGATCCTCAGGGTTCCTGGCATGGATGCTGACACCACAAAGCTTCTTCAAAGCCTCAGGGCCCCCTGTGCCCTGGTTCCAGAGCTGGCACAGCCTGGCTGGGGCTGCAGAGCCCTGGGGGTGAGCATGGAAAGGCTGCAGGATCCAGCTCTGGCTGGAGCAGGGAAAGTGCTGGGTGCCCAAGCTGGGCTTTCTCAGCCTCTGCCTCAGTGACCTGGGGGGGTTCAGCCCCAGAGCTGCCCCTCCAGGAGAGAATCCAGAGAGCTCCAGGGGCTGGAGCCAGGCTGGGAGAGCTGGGGGTGCTCACCTGGAGAGGAGAAGGCTCCAGGGAGAGCTCAGAGCCCCTGGCAGGGCCTAAAGGGGCTCCAGGAGAGCTGGAGAGGGACTGGGGACAAGGGCTGGAGGGACAGGACACAGGGAATGGCTCCCAGTGCCAGAGGGCAGGGCTGGATGGGAGATTGGGAAAGGATTCCTGGCTGTGAGGGTGGTGATAAAAGGTGCCCAGATAAACCCAAACCATTCTTTGATTTTTTTTTTCCCAGCTTTGTTCAGCCTGCAGCTGCTTTTTACCTTCCTAGACAACACCTGGCCTGTTTTGTTTTCCAAGAGTGGTGGATTCATGGGCAGAGGGAGCAGGGACAGCTCAGCCCTGCTGGCTGGTCTGTGGGATTGGGATGGGATGGAATCCATGGAGCAGCTCTGCAGCCATGGGAGATGGTGGCTCTAGGATGTCCTGTGCAGGTGAATTGAGGGGTGACAGTGAAAAATATGTCAGAATCCACGACTTAAATGGTCACACCCAGGAGTTTTCCTGGGAAAAGGGCTTTGTGTGTGTTGCCAGAGCTGGAACAGGCTGGTTTCAACATCAAGCCTGTTAGGAAGAAAACTCTGGACTGGAGACTTCAACCCATTGGAACATTTAATGGCACCCATTCCCTCCCATTTTCTCTTTGAGTTTAAAACCAGAACAAGAAGGGCAGGAAGGACCCTTCCTCTCAGCTTGTCCCAGGGCAGGGCTCAGCACAAACCCATCCTGGCTCCCTGCACACCGCTGTTCTGTTGGGAGCACCATCCAAGGGCATGTTCAGGATTATCTGCGTTATTCCCACACTGCACAGGTCTGTAAGTGAGCAATTAAGCCGTGTGAGGATGGGGGGAAGGCAGCACAAGGTGAAATCATTGGCCTGGGTGCAGAAGATTAAATTAGAAGGCTCTGCATGGGCTGGTTCCTGGTTTAAATTGTCTCCCATTGCTCGTGCTCCAACTGCATCCATGGAGCTGATGTCATGGGAATTTTAAGGTCGTGAAAATGTGGGAACAGGTGTCCTATAGAATAAATACTCAGCTCCTCAGGTCCTGGCTGGCTTTTGCCTCCTGCCTTCCAAGGTCCCAGCAGGTTTTTTTCCTGATCTCCAGCACCTCCTGCTGATGGAGTCTGGCCCTTTCCGCCCAGCAGTGCTGAGCCTGCTCTTCCCTGGGCCAGGCTCAGGCAGGGAATCAAGGACAGGGATTTGTTCTGGGAGTGTTCCCTGCACTGCCCCGGCCACATCCTGCCCTGCTCAGGCTGTCATTGTACAGCTCCTTTTTGGAAAAAAATCTGCTTCTCCTGGGGTTGGTTTTCATGGTGGCTGATCTCTGCTGAGTGCTCAGCAGCCTGCTGGCAAGAAACTGCAGAAAAAGGGCTCCTGTTAGCAGGGAACTGAGGAAAAAGGGCTCCTGTTAGCAGGGAACTGAGGAAAAAGGGCTCCTGTTAGCAGGGAACTGAGGAAAAAGGGCTCCTGTTAGCAGGGAACTGAGGAAAAAGGGCTCCTGTTAGCAGGGAACTGAGGAAAAAGGGCTCCTGTTAGCAGGGAACTGAGGAAAAAGGGTTCCTGCCATCAAAAAACTCAGGAAAAAAGGCTCCTCTTACCAAGAAACTCAGGAGAAATGGCTCCTGTTATCAAGAAACTGAAGGAAAAGGGCTCCTGTTATGAGGAAAGTGAGGATAAAGGGCTGCTGTTATAAAAACACTGTGCAAAAAGGGCTCCTGGTGTCAAGAAACTGAGGAAAAGGGCTCCTGTTATTAAGAAATGGAGGGAAAAGGGCTGTTGCTATAAAAAAAATGAGCAAAAAGGGCTCTTGTTAGCAAGAAAATGGGGGAAAAAGAGCTCCTGTTGCCAAGAAAATGGGGGGAAAGGGCTCCTGTTATCAGGATACTGAGGAGAAAAGGCCAAATTCTCATGGTCACTGAGTGGTGCAGTGCATGGAGGGTTGGTGGGAGGCTTTTGGGTTGGCTTGTGTCAGAATCAGAGTTGTCCAGGTTGGAAAATCCCTCCAGGGTCATTAAACCCCACCTTTGGATGAGCACAGGCCCAAATAAAGGAAGTTTTTGCTGAAGCATCCCAGGAGCTGATGAAGGTGGCTGTGCTGTGCTCTCTGTGGGGCAGGGTTGGCTCAGTGAGGTCTCCCCATTGTCACCTGTGGACACTGGGACAATATTGCTTCCCTTGCTGTGCCCTAAACCAGGGATCCATTTCATTTTCTGTGCAGAGCATCACGTTTTTGAGACTCCTTTTGCTCTGGGGGCTGCATTTCATGGTGTGTCAGACTCACACCCTGCTTCAAGAGGATGCTCTGAACAAAAATTAATTTTGCACACACAGAGAAGAAACTACGAGCAGAAACTGCTTCAGGTGTTGTGAAACAGCAGACACCAAACTGGGGGATTTGTGGATTTATTATAGGGAGTTCTGGCAGGTAATTTCCAGCAAAACTGAGGGATTCAGTTCCCTCTCTGTGTCTCCTTTTGGGCTGTGCTTTCCTGGGGCACTGGGTGCAGCTCTGATGATGCCCAGTGGCCTCACAAACAAGCAGGGATTGGTGATATTCCTACAGCCTGGAGTTGGTGGGAATGAATTCCCTTCAGTGACCACAACCCACAGCATGATCACAGGCACAGAGTTTAAAGCAGCTCCAGCACTTGCTGCTTTCCCACCACACCTACCCATCCTTCAGGAAGAAGAATTTGCCTTTAACCTGGACATTTCTCCCTGTTTCCCTTCAGGATTCTGGCGACTGCTGGCACCGACTTTGACCTGCGGACGCTGCGCGCTGTGCGGGTGCTGCGGCCGCTGAAGCTGGTGTCAGGAATCCCAAGTGAGTGTGCCCAGGGTTCCCTGCCTGCTTTGGCTTTTCTCTGCAATGTTTTACCCCCCTGGGAACAAGTCTGGTTCTCTCTTGTCCCCTTTTGTGCTCCCAAATGTGCAGGTGAGGGGTGGGGATTTGTCCAAGGAGGCTTTTGCCTCTGGGGTGAATTCTCTGGGGTGTGAAGAACTGAGAGCTGAATTGGGGGTGAATTAATTCTTTGGGGTGTGAGGAACTGAGAGCTGAACTTGGGGTGAATTAATTCTTTGGGGTGTGAAGAACTGAGAGCTGAATTTGGGGTGAATTAATTCTTTGGGGTGTGAGGAACTGAGAGCTGAATTGGGGGTGAATTAATTCTTTGGGGTGTGAGGAACTGAGAGCTGAATTTGGGGGTGAATTAATTCTCTAGGGTGTGAAGAACTGAATTTTGCAGCTTTTGGGTTTTTTCAGCTTGGATTTTCTGGTGGTTCTGGTCAGCTAAGCATCCTGTGGTGGGGGTTTTAATAAGGGGGAGAAAATCAAGGGAAAGAGCAGGTGGGATCTGGCCTTCCCTGCTCAATTTATGTATTTTATGTGTGAATCTGAAGGGTCTGAGTGCTCCAGTGAGGAGCTGCATCATGCCCTGAAACCATCACAGTTTAGTTAGAACCCTGTTCAAAAAAAACCCAAAAATCACAAAAAAAGACACAAAAATCACAAAAAAGGACTCAAAATGACTGAAAAAACCTAGAAATGACCTAAAGTGACCCAGAAATGAGCTAAAATGCCTCAAAATGAATCAGAGTGACCCAGAAAGACCCCAAAATCACAAAAAAGTGACCCACAATGATCCAAAAATGACCCTCCCCCCCAAAAAAAAACCTAAAGAAAAATTCAGGAAAAAATTAAAGAAAAATTCAGAAAAAAGCAAAAAATTTATAAAAAATGCCAACAAAACCCCCAAAGAACATGAAAAGTGTTGGAAAAAATCTCAGAAAACTCCTTTTAAAAATCCATTAAAATCCTTCAATAATGTCACAAAAATTCAAGAAAAAATTAGAAGAAAAAATTCTGAAAAAAAATTAGAAAAATTCAAAAAAGTCATAAAAAAGCCAAAAAAAAAAATCTAAAATACCCTGAAAAAACCCTGACAAAATTGCTAAAAAATATAAATCCCAGTTTCAAGCACTGTGGCTTTCTGCCTTTTCGTTTCTTACAGCCACAGCTGCTCTGCCCACAGCAGGATCACTTCCAGGAGCTCTTTCATTCCTGGATGTGGAATGAAGAGCTTTGTACCCTCCAGCAGGAGCTGCTGGAAGCAGCTGCAGCTCTGTGGGATGCTCTGGTGTTCCCTGAATTCACCTGGGGGCAATGACAGCACCAAAAATTCCTGAAATCAGGATCCATTCGTGGGCAGGGCTTCAATGTGAATTCCCACTCAGGACAGATCCTTGGAAACCTTTCCCCACAATATTTGCTCTCAGGTTTTTAGTGACGAGGTGAAAGTGGATTATTTTATAGTTTTGTTGGTTTTTTTTTTTTTCCCTGCTGTAAATGCATAACCTTGAGATGCAACCACCCACAAACACAGAATATTCTTCCCTTTTATACCCTGGGTATTTTTCCTGCCAAAGAGACCTTTCTGAAATGTCTGTGCCCATCTCCCTGGTGCTGTAGAAGGTGGCAGGACAGGGATGCTCCTTCATCCCCCAGCCCTAGGACAGCGCAGGGCAGCTGCTGCCATCCCTGCAGGGTTTGGGGTGTGCATCTGAGGATGTTCTCAGACTTCCATCCCCAGCCTCTCCTGCATTATCTCCCCTGGCTTGTATTGAAAAGGAGTTTCAGGGCTGGTGAAGGAGCTGTGGATGGGCAGCCCTGGGTTTGTTTCTGCAGGGAGAGCAGTGAGGCTGCTCTGTGTGTCCAGGCTCCCTGGGACAGGGGGATCTCATCCATCCACGGGGTTCTGCTTCCTCCTCCCCTTTCAAGCTCAATGACAGTATCAGCTGCTGGGAAATTCTCTCTTTGCCCTCACCCTGAGTTCCTCAGGACAGGTTTTCACTGCAGTCCAGATCCTGCCTGATCTCTCCAAGTACCACCAGAATCTTCTTCCAGAGAAACACTTTAGCCTCGTGTGTATAGACACAAATTGGAATTTATTTAGGCAAATATTTGTAGGAGATGCTGGTGCAGCCAAATAATTGTATTAGCTGAGGTTTAACCTCCTGCTGTGATCTCACTTCCATTTCAGTACAGTCAGACAATAACAGAAATAATAACTTAGCACCAATTTCTTAATTACCACTGAGTCCAGCCACTGTGTGGATTTGGTGGGATAAAGCTGACACTCCCAGCATGTCTGTGGAGAAGAGGGAATAAACTTTTCCTCCCCCTGCTCTACACCAGACTGGCTTGCTTGGCCCTTAGATGTCCTGGGTAGAGCCCAAAGATGCACCACAATTGCCCCAAGGACCTGGTTCAGCTTCAGGAAAAATCCTTTAATTAAAGTTTAACACTGGATGTGTCACCTGAAGAAAAGACACCAGGAAAGGACAACCCCCAAGTGTCTCTCCTGTCCTCAAGGTGGGAAATTGTTTTATAGCACCCTGGGAAAAGCAGCATTGCTTGGTATTGCCAATCCTGAATTGTCCCTTAGACAGCCCCTCTCTCCCACCTCCTCTCCACCCATTTTCCTTCCCTCCCTGAGGTGTTTTTGTGTCCCCACAGGCCTGCAGGTTGTGCTCAAGTCCATCATGAAGGCCATGGTGCCTCTGCTGCAGATTGGGCTGCTCCTCTTCTTTGCCATCGTGATGTTTGCCATCATTGGGCTGGAGTTCTACATGGGCAAATTCCACAAAACCTGCTTTTCCAACGAGACAGGTGAGCCCTGCCTTTGCACCTTTCTCTCCTGCCTCTGTGCTGCTTTTCCTTTTGCCTCCCCCACATTTCCTGCATTCTCTCCAAGCCTTCACAGGATTTTTGTGCCTACCCTGCAGGGACTGGGGCAGATTCTCCTCTCTCTGGTGCCACTGGGCTGCTCCCAGCCTGCCCAAGAGTGAGAGGAAAGTTCTTGGGGCCTCCTATTCCAAATGGATTTTTTTCAGAGCAGAAGCACAGAACCAAATTCCTGTGGTTTCATGTTTATTACTTAATGGTTGAGATTCCTGGGAAGGTTTCTGGGGAAACTTTGGCATGGGAGAGTAAAAGATTGAAAAATCTGGGAGCAACCAAAAAATGAGAGGAAAATAGATGGGAGGCAAGGAGTCCTTTGATGGAGAGAGGATAAAAATGACCTTCAGGGAAGGGAAATTGGGCACTGAGGAGTAAATGATGCCTGTGACTGAGTGATAAACCCCAGAAGATGGAGGTGGAGAAGGAATTCCAGAAATTCTTGGCTGGGAACAGCTGTGTCAAATCATGGACTCATGGAATGGTTTGGGCTGGGAGGGACCTTAAAGATCATCTTGTAGCACCTCATTCCTTTATAGTGGTGTTAA
This sequence comes from Aegithalos caudatus, assembly GCA_013389925.1. Taxonomy (NCBI): domain Eukaryota; kingdom Metazoa; phylum Chordata; class Aves; order Passeriformes; family Aegithalidae; genus Aegithalos; species Aegithalos caudatus. Next base: position 521,349 of record WEIU01051963.1, read on the forward strand.
TATGTGGTTGTTATCTGATAACACACATTAAAATGTTGTTCTTGTCTCCAAACCATTGCATTTCAAGGTGCAATTGACTTTCTTTAAAACACAGCCTTGTATTTTCAGTCATTATCACTAATTGGTCTTAATATTGATTAATTTCCATGCAATCCAATGGAAATAAAACAACATCCCTGCCAAATCTCTGGGCATCCCTCACAGTGCTTTTTGATGGGAGCAGTTTAACACACTCAGGGTGCAGAGAGATTTGCAAAGGGAATTCTTGCTCGTGTTCCTGTGGAATGCTGGAAAAACACAATGCAGGTTGTGAAGGAGAGTTGGGAATTGTGACTTGTGAGAAAATCCTGTCAGTTCCTGGAGGAAATAAGTTTTTGGAGTGGATTTGTAGGAGGGGAAAGTCTCTTTTGGGTGGTTTGGACCCTGCAAGGGGCTGTGGCAGTGGTGACAGGGGACAGGGACAGCAGGGACACCATGGATGTGGAGGAAGCAGCAGAGGCCGTGCTGAGGTGGTGGGGAGGATGAAATCCTGAGCAGGTTGGGGTTTTCCAGGAGCATTCCCAGGTCTGTTTGGCTGCAAACAAGGCAGGGGATGTTTGTGCATCCTTTGTGTGCAGGAGGCAGCTGCAGGCAGAGCCCCAGGCTCTCCCTCAGGGCTGGCACCTGCTGAGGGAGGATTTCCTTCCCTGGCAAAAGGCAAACATCACCCCCAAAGCCCTGCACACTCACCTCTGCCATCAGCCTGACCAAGAGATTCTGTGCCAGCTTTGGGTGCTGGAAAAACCCTTTTTCTGACCCAGAGATGGGGCTCCTGAGAGGTGTTATAAAGCTTTTATTCCATTTTCAGGCTCATGAGAAGGCCGAGACAGTGCAGATGTTACAATTTATGCCATCACAATCAGGAACCAAACTATTTCCTAATTATAGTCCATTTTAAGTGTTTCTTGACCTATCAGCTTTTGCCACACCATGCTGTTAATGCTTCTAAGCCAACCATCTATTAAAATACCCCATGTGGGTCTACAATACATCTTCCATAGTTCTGTTTCTCCAAAATAACTAGTCTATTTGTAAGGTCATCATTTGGAGCTTGTTTCTTATTCCATTTCTCTCTCCACAACGTGGGTCAGGAGCCCCATCTCTGGGTCAGAAAAAGGGTTTTTCCAGCAGCCAATTCCATGGCCTTTCTAAGCCAGCACACTTTATCTCAGAGTTTGCACACAGATGCACAAGACTCTGGGAGCCTTCTGTCAGGCTTTGGGAATTCTCTACAGATCCATTTCCCACATCTAGGGACTGAGGACAGGTTTTTGTCATGGGAAAGCAGTGCCAGTGTCATGTGGAAGCAGCTCTTGCTGTCTGTTCCAGCCTGGAGCTGGAATTGCACAGGGATTCCTGGAGCTGGAATTGCACAGGAATTCCCAGAGCTGGATTTGCACAGGGATTCCTGGAGCTGGAATTGCACAGGAATTCCCCGAGCTGGAATTGCACAGGGATTCCTGGAGCTGGAATTGCACAGGGATTCCTGGAGCTGGAATTGCACAGGGATTCCTGGAGCTGGAATTGCACAGGGATTCCTGGAGCTGGAATTGCACAGGAATTCCCAGAGCTGGAATTGCACAGGAGCTCTGCTGCCTGTGCTGCATCCCAGCAGCTGTGCCTCAGCTCCCAAAGCCCTCAGCAGGCAGGGGAAGGTGCCTGTGCCTGCCCACTCTGCTCTGAGCTGGGTTTGGGTGAGTTCTGAGGATCCCTTCCAGCTGCCAGGCGGGAAATGGTGTTTCTGGAAGGGAGGGTGGGGTGAGGTTTCCTGGCACTGCCTCCCCTGGGAGCAGAGCAGCAGGGCAAGCCACAAAGCTTTTTAAAACCTAAGTGCTCCTCATCCCCACAGAGGTGCATTAAGGAGCCTGGGCAGAGACCACGGGCTCCAAACCAGCCTGGGAAATGTGAACTCATTAAATGAAGAGATGCCTCTGGCAGGGGGTGGAAAATGGGAGGAGGGAAAGATGCTCGTGCTTCTTTCTGTTCCAAACCCCCAAAGTGAGCAAACCCCTGGGGTTTTTTTCCTGGAATCAGGAGCCAGAGGTACCAACTGTGCATGTGATGGGACCAGGCAGAGGTGTCAGCACCGAGTGCTGAACTCTGCTGAGCCAACAGCCTGGGCAGGTCAGTGCTGAACTGCAGCACAAAGGGGTCCTGGGCACCAAAATATGGCCAGAGGGTTGTTCAAGGCCTTTCCCCTTCAGCCTGACTGTTCTGAGCTGGAAATGTCATTATTTAATGAAATATGGGTAAAACCCAATGGCAGTGCATGCTCCAGTCTTGTTTCCCTCTCCCTGCACCTCCCTGCTATCCTGTTCTGCTGACATGGGATTATTTTTAAGCACCTGCCCCAGCCCAAATGCTCCAGGACAGAAGGCCACCACATTTATTTCCTATTTTTCCTTGAGATTCCCCCTTTCTCTGTCTTCTCCAGCCATGAGGAGTAAGGGCCAGTTCTGATCACTGTTTTAAAAAGATCCCCCACCACCCCTTTGTGGTAGATGTGCTCTGCATTTTCAAAGAATTCCCTGGCAGCAAAAGGCCAAACTGAGCTGAAACTGGATCCCCTTTCAGTGCACACTCACATACAGCCTGCAGGAGCCAGCTTTGGCATTTTCTCCTCTCACCAAGCCCTTGTGAGAGCCTGTTGTGACCCATCTGGGAGCTGGAGGTTTGCCCTGCACTGAGGTGTTGAGTCAACAGGAAAGTGTCCCATATATATTTATATATACCCACACACACTTATACCCTGCTCCACAGTGACCATTTTGCTTTCCTCCTGCAGGCTTTGCTCTGTGGAATGATTATTCCTAATTCTTGTTAGAGATGCTCCTGCTTTTTCCCCCTGGTGGATAGGATTTTGTGCCATTTGCTGCTCCATTACCATAACGTGTCCCTTTAAAACCTTTGAATGCTTCCCCAATCCCAGCTCTCTAAACAGGGATATTGCTTGGGATGTTTGCTTACTCTGAAATCCCAGTACTGGAGCTTTCCAACCTGCTGAGGCTGGAAGGGGCTGGGCACCCTCCTGGCTGTTCCTGGTGGTCCTTCCCTGACAGATTTATCCACCTTGGCCTTCTCTGGGTCTGCAGTGAAACTCAGCAGAGAAGCAGCATCCCACGTGGATCCTTTCCCTCCTTTTGGAGCAGAAATGTGGGCTTTGGGGAGGAGCTGGGGTCCTTGCAGTGCTGCCTTGGGGTGGCACCAGGGGTTCCTCATGCAGCTGTGCTCAAACATCTGTACCTGGGCAGTTCTGGGGCAGCCACACCCCCAAACTGGCACTAGTGCAGCTTTAATGTTCTAGAGCAAATATTTAGCACTTTGAGGGTGTCTGAAGTGGGTGCCATTCCCAAAGCTCTGATTTTACCACACTGTTGGTTTTATTTTTTGTGGTGTTGCTTTATTTTGGTGGTTTTTTTTGTTTTTTTTTT
>WEIU01051963.1:524881-621207 GCA_013389925.1 Aegithalos caudatus
TGTGTGTGTGTTTTTTCCATGCTGCTCTTACATCATTTGCACACCCCTCAGATGTACTGAGCTGTCATGGGCCAGAAATGGTTTGCAGTTTGGAAAGCTCTTCTCCCAGGTAACAAGTGGCAGGACAAGGGGAAGAGGCCTCAAGTTGCACCAGGGGAGGTTTGACTGGAGATGAGGGGAAATTTCCTCACTGAAGGAGTGCTCAGACACTGGAAAGGGCTGCCAGGGTGGAGTCCCCATCCCTGGAAGTGCTCAAAAGCCTGTGGATGTGGCACTTGGGGACTTGGGTTAGTGGTGCTGGGTTGAGGTTGCACTTGATGATCTTAGAGGTCTTTTCCAACCTAAACAATCCCATGATGTGAGGCAAACTACGAATTTTGGGCTCTTCAGGAATGGCTCTGCCCCAGCCTGCACTGACCCATCCCTGACAGCCCAGCAGAGTGGAAATGGTCACGGGGGCACAGCGACTGCTCCATGTCCACAGCGGCACAAAGAGACCCAAAATGTGAATTTAATCCTTGCAGTGGTGCCAGGACATGCAGCAGCACCAGGCAGGGACTTCTCAGGATGGTTTCAGTCAGAAATTTCTCAGGATGGTTCAAATCAGAAACTTCTCAGGATGGTTCCAACAAGCAGGAACTTCTCAGGATGGTTTCACTCAAACGTTTCTCAGGATGGTTCCAGTCAGGAACTTTTTAGGATGGTTCAGTTCAGAAACTTTTCAGAATATTTCTAATCAGGAATGTCTCAGGATGGTTCCNTCAGTCAGTAACTTTTTAGGATGGTTCCATTCATGAACTTTTCAGGATGGTTCAGTTCAGGAACTTTTCAGGATGCTTCCAAGCTGGAACTTTTCAGGATTATTCCATTCAGGAACTTTTAAGGATGGTTCCAAGCTGGAACTTTTCAGGATGGTTCCAAGCTGGAATGTCTCAGGATGGTTCCAATCAGGAACTTCTCAGGATGGTTCCAATCAGGAATGTCTCAGGATGGTTCCAAGCTGGAATGTCTCAGGATGGTTCCAAGCAGGAACTTTTCAGGATGCTTTCAGTCAGTAACTTCTCTTCCCTCCCTGCAGGTGAGGAGGTGGGGGACTTTCCCTGTGGAGAGGAGCCTCCTGCCAGGCAGTGTGAGAGCGGGACCACGTGCAGGGAATACTGGCAGGGCCCCAACTACGGCATCACCAACTTTGACAACATCCTCTTCGCTGTGCTCACCGTCTTCCAGTGCATCACCATGGAGGGCTGGACCGACATCCTCTACAACGTGAGTGCCCTGCTGGGGAAAGGATGCTTCTGGGAGGGAGGAAAGAGTCCTCTTGGTAGTGTGCTTTTCATGCTTCTCACCTCCTGAAGCCCTGCTTTTCTGGAGGAGGGCTCCTGTTTTCCTGAGGGGCTGTTTGTGGTTGAGTCTGTGGGGTTTTGAGGCTGCAGGGTTGCTGAGCTGCAATGGGATGTGTGCTGGCAGTGGGGTGGTGTCACCCCGAGGTGCTCCTGTGGGTGGGCCTGGTTTTCTGAGACTGTAAAGGTTTCAGCTTGCCAGATTGCTGATTTCTCTGGCCTGAGAAAAATCCCTTTACCAAGGACAGTTTTCTGTATACAGTAATATTATTTTCATAATGTCTCGACTCTCATGGTCTGTGCTCTTCCAGGTGTTGTTTCTGTTATTTAGCCAATGAAGAGAAGTGTTGTTTTTGCTAACCAACTACATGGTTCTTCAGTGCAGCATGTTATAAAAGGGCTGCAAAAAATGAGAAATAAACCCTTCTGAAAGCCTTCTGAAAACCTTCTGATGTTTGTAACTACTGGAGTCAGAACTCGTCATTTTCGTGTCCCTCCGTGACAAATGGTGACACCTGTGGGCGAGTTAGGAGCAGGTTCTCACAATGCCCCTCAGAAAATCCAAATTGTACTAAATTGGGTGGTGAACCCAGCAGCTCCTTAATATTTTGCACCTGGAGGTTTCCTCTCCTGAGTGGGTGTAGCTCTTGTTGATCAAACTGGTGACACTGATCTCCAGTGCTGGGTTTGGTTAGTCCAGCCCAGTTTTACAAAGCCCTCACCCCTGGGATGACCCTGTGGGATGCAGAGGGGATGCACCAGGCTGAGTTTCCCTGCCCTGCAAGGCAGCACCACCACTGCCACAGCCTCTGGGCTGGCCACGTTTGCTCTTCCCAATCTCACAAAGAGCAGGATGGTTTCCCCCAGGCTCTGCTGGCTTCCAGGCAGTGCAATGCTCTCATTTGAGGGTGCAGTTTATGTGGAAATATCCCTAATTCAGGCATTACTGGTGCCCTCAGCCCGTTTCTCTGTCTGGAGGTTGATGCTCTGCCCAGTTTTTTCCCTCACTGACTCCAGAGCCCTGCTGGGCCCTTTCAGTCCCTCCTGGGAGGGCTTCTCTAGCAACAGGAAAGGATTATCCACAGTGAAGTGCCAGGTACAATTCTGCTGTGTTTGGAGCCAATAAATCTGATTTATTCCCCTTTCCCTCTGTTGCTCAGTTCCTCCATTTATTCCCAGTCTCTGACCACTTAAAGCCAGCTCCAGAAGATTTCCCCCTGCATTTCCCCCCTCACCCTAAAGCTTCAGCACACCACCAGCTTCTCCCCTTCTCATTCAGCATTCCTGCTCCTTCCTCCTGGTGCCAAGTGTTGTAAGAAAAGCCCATTAGCATCCTGGCTGGAATTGATTAATCAATATGTGGTGCATGAGATCAGCTTCTCCCAACCTGCCTCTCCTACCACATGCAAAACCCTGAGCTTACTATGGGGGTATTGATTTTGGGGCTTGCTTTGAGGCTGTTGAAGTTTCATTCCAGACACCCATTAATTGGGAGCAGGTGCCTGGAGCAGTTGCAGAGTTGGATTTGTTTCTGAGACCCCAGTTTTGGGTTTGATGCCTGGATCTGGCAGATCTGAGGGGCTCTGGATGTTCTCATTGAGGGGAGGGTGAGAGGTCTGTGCTGTGCCAGGGGACACCCAGCAGAAGTCAGTGATGCCAAGAGCCAGCCCTGCCACCTGTGCCCTGTCCCCAGGGGCTGTCACCCCTCCCTGTGCTGCTCTGCCTGCTGAGGGCCTGGATGTGCTTTTGCAGGTTGGGAACAGAGAGGAGCTGTGGGTGGAGAAGATCCACCCTGTGCAGCCCTCAGCCTTTTCACAGCTTCAGTCATTTCAGTCATGTGCTGTTTTCTGGCCTCTTGTTTTCTTGCTTTGGCATCTTCTGTGCCTACTCCAAGTTCAGCAAATTGAAACAGGAGACAAAAGCCCAGATTTTGCTGCAGCAGTGACTGGAAACCCTCCCTGGGGTGTTTGTGGATGCATTGTCAGGCTGTGCACAGGTAACAGCAGTGAAGGCATGGAATTATGGAATGGTCTGGGTTGGAAGGGACCTGAAATCTCATCTTATTCCACCCCTGCCATGGCAGGGACACCTCCCACTGTCCCAGGCTGCTCCAAGCTCCAATGTCCAGCCTGGCCTTGGGCACTGCCAGGGATCCAGGGGCAGCCACAGCTGCTCTGGGCACCCTGTGCCAGGGCCTGCCCACCCTCCCAGGGAACAATTCCTGCCCAAAATCCCATCCAGCCCTGCCCTCCGGCACTGGGAGCCATTCCCTGTGTCCTGTCCCTCCAGCCCTTGTCCCCAGTCCCTCTCCAGCTCTCCTGGAGCCCCTTTAGGCCCTGGCAGGGGCTCTGAGCTCTCCCTGGAGCCTTCTCCTCTCCAGGTGAGCACCCCCAGCCTGGCTCCAGCCCTTGGAGCAGCTCCATGGGCTGCTCTGGATTTGTTCCAGCAGCTCCACGTCCTCCTGATGTTGAGGACCCCAGAACTGGGCACAGAACCCCAAGCAGGGTCCCAAAAGGGCAGAGTAGAGGGGGGGAATCACCTCCCTCCTCCTGGACACTCCTCTCTGGGTGGAATCCATCCCTCCTGCTCCAGGCAGGTCAGAAACTGCCCAGGGATGCTGCTGGAACCAGCCTGATCCCTACTGCACCCAGACCAGGTGACTCTGGAAAAGGTTTCCCCTTGAATCCAGGACTGGTAGAGTAAGTGAACACATGCTGAGACAGACAAAAGGGTCAGTGTCTCACACATTATTTCTTGTTCAGGGAGCTCTGATTCACCAATTAAGTTCTCCACTGCTGAGGAAAATGGTTTTTTGTCTGGAAAATTTTATCAGGAGAAGTTTCCCTGTCAGCCCCAGGCTCTGGACTCCTCCAGGAGAGCAGCATTCCCCTGGTGCAGGATACTCATCAGAGCTGAGCTGTGGACCTACTTTTAATCTTTTGCTTAATTAAGATTTGCAAAAGGCTGTGGGACCATGGGAGGCAAGATGTGGTCTGTGTAAACTGTGATTAAGCATTAGTAAGAAAAAAGGCTGGAGCTTTTCCTCCTGCTAACTCATGAAAGCAGGGAAAAACACACGAGGACAGGAACTGTGGGAGCAGATCCAGAGGAGGCCACAAAATAGGGGATAGAGCCTATGGACACAGCAGAGGCTGTGTAGAGCTCAGGGATCCTGGCAGGGCCTAAAGGGGCTCCAGGAGAGCAGGAGAGGGACTGGGGACAAGGGCTGGAGGGACAGGACACAGGGAATGGCTCCCAGGGCCAGAGGGCAGGGCTGGGTGGGAGATTGGGCAGGAATTGTTCCCTGGGAGGGGGGGCAGGCCCTGGCACAGGGTGCCCAGAGCAGCTGTGGCTGCCCCTGGATCCCTGGCAGTGCCCAAGGCCAGGCTGGACATTGGGGACACCCTGGGACAGGGGGAGGTGTCCCTGCCATGGCTGGGATGGGATGAGATGGGATGGGATGAACTTTAAGGTCCTTCCAGATTTGCTGTGTGATTCTATAAAAGCTGCTCATCCTCAGGCTTAGCTGAGCCCTTCCTTCACCCCTCCCTGTGTGCCACCACCACAGCCTGGCTCAGATTTGTCCCCCTGTTTGTACAAACCCTCCCTGTCCCTGCTGGGACCCCTCTGCTGCCAGGCAGTCTGGGCCTGAGACCCTTGGGGAAAGGCTGAGGTTACAATTTCCTCCTTAATGGCCCATCCATCTCCTGCTGCCAAACGGGATTGATCATCCTGCATCCCAGGGATTTGTTATCACTGCCCTCTCCTGCTGGGCTGGGGCTGGGATGTTCAGGGGAGCCAGGGTTTGGTGTGGGTCGGTCACTGGGGGGGGATTTGCTTCACCACTTCAGTATTAATTGAAATCTGGGAGGCTTTCAGTTATCAGAAACTGAAATCTGGGAGGCTTTCTGTTATCAGAAACTGAAATCTGGGAGGCTTTCAGTTATCAGAAACTGAAATCTGGGAGACTTTCTGTTATCAGAAACTGAAATCTTGGGAGGTTTTCATTTATCAGAAACTGAAATCTGTGAGTCTTTGCTCTGTCCTGAAAGCAGATTGGTGGCTGGAAAAGTTGCTCTGTGCTGGCATCAGGCAAACTGAGGAGTTTGGTGTCAAGGGTGCTCAGGAAAGAGGGACTGGGGTTTGCTGGCTTGGCTCAGGTCTGTCCAAAGCAAGGTTTGTTGTGAGGGATTATTCAGTCATTCCCAAAGGATTGAGGTGATTTTACAGGTGGTCCAGATCCAGCTTTCCTACAGATTTAGAAAGTCACAGCATCAAAGGCTTCAGCACAGCCTCTGCAGTCAGAAATCTACCTTGTAAATATTCACTCCTTGTCCTGTGATAAACTGAGGAATTAGGAGAGCAAGGAGAAAGCAAGTTCACAAATCTCAGCCCGTTTTTTCCTTGCTGATCCAGTGTTTATACTTCCAGAGACTTTTCCTTTTAATTGGGGCCCATGAAAGCTTTCTAGCAAGGCTTTATCTGGGAGGTGATTTATGCTTGAAGCAAAGAGGCTGAATCATCAGTAGGGTGAAATTCTTCAATTATAAGCTGGGGAAAAGACCTTCCTGCCTCAGCAGCACAAAAGCATTGGAACAATGACTGCAACCAAGCCCCTCTGGGAGCTGCAGGTTTGTCTCAGCTGTGCCTTGTTTGTGCTCAAATGTGCCCAGGGAGCAACAGATTTAAGAAATTTGGTGATGGGGAAGAGCCTTTATTCTCACCAAAGGAGCACCTCCTGCTAATTCCAAGCTTGAGCATCATCTGGGAATGTATTAAAACAGAGAACCCAACTTTTTTCCTTAGGGTGGGAGCCCAGTGCTGTGAGCAGGTTCAGCCCAACCCAGTGCAGACAGGTCAGAGACCCCTCAAGCATGGGCAGAGCTTTTTCTGGGCCATGAACTTAGGGAAGAATCTGCTACAGCAGCACCTTTCTGTGGGGGCCACGTGCCCTAAACCTGACTTAGTGCAGCCAGGGCCAGGCAGGAGCTGTGTCTCTGCAGGGTGGGCTCAGCATTTATTGGGTTGGTGCAGCTGTTGTGCATCTGGTGCTGGGGCAGGCTCTGCTCTGGGCTCTCTGAGCTCGTGGTGCTCACCTGGAGCATCCCCTGGCCTTGGGGTGACAGGGACACCACAGGCTGCTGCTGAGGTGGGGACACCAAGCTGGTGCCTGGGGTAGCTGGTGCTTGGATCAGCTCTTGGGCCTGTTGTGTGAATTTATTCCTTGTCCCCATGGAGTGTCTGGATATGCCAGGTATGGCTCAATTTGTTATCCTGCTCTGACAATAACCAGGGGCTGCTGGAGCTGGGGGATGGGGGTGCTGCTGGGGGAGAACATTTCAGTGATGGACCCCAAGGGCAGAGTCTGGGTGAGGAAATCCTTGTGCTGGGCTGGGAGGGAAGCATGGCCCTGCTCAGCAAGAGAAGCTGTGGTGCCCTGGGGTCTGAGTCCTCCTGAGCTCTGCTTTCCCTCCAGATGCAGTTTTCACATTAAGGTAATTTCTGGATCATTTTAGATCCCCTTGTTTACGTGCTTGGTGTTTGTGAATGACAGTGACTCATCTCTTGCTAATATGGGCTCTGTGGAGGTGGAAAACCTTTGGAATAGGCAACAGTAGAGCTCTGGTTTCCTTTTCTGGGCAGTAATTCCCAGTTCTGCCCATGCAAGGACCTTATTGTCCATCCTCAAACCCTCCACTGGTTGCCATGGGAAGCTCCCCTTTTTTGCAAAGTGAGAAAAACCTGAAAACTTCAGTGCCTGCCCATGAATTCCTCAATTAAAACAATCCTTTTGCTAGGCTGAGTCTAAGCATTCCTTACAAAGAGGAGCCAGCTGGAGCCTTCCTGGGGGAGCTGCTGTGGACCTGGCAGTGAGGAGTTTGGAGCTCAGAGCTTTCCCTGGGACCCTCAGTGGGTTGGGAAGGGGCTGGGGCTCCTTCAGGGCCAGCTCAGTTTGCTCTGCTCTGTTCCCTCTGTGTGGTGCCTCTGATGTGCACCAGGAACTTCCAAGGGATTGAGAATTGTGTTTCCATGGGTGGAACCTGCTCCCCCTGGAGCTGTCAGAAGCCTGGTGCTGACTTCCAGTGAGCTGGGCTTTCACCTCCCATCTTTCCTCCCCAGGAGTTCAAAGCTCCATCTTGGAATTTGCTGTGCAAACAGGGGCTCCTTGCAGGAGAGGGGAAATATCAAAGTGCACCCTTGCTCTCTTTTGATCTTAATGGCAAGAGATTTTCATGTTTTTTTCTATTTCCTATGACAAATATTACTGTCCAGTGGGTCCTCCAAGGCTGTGGACTGGGCCTAACCTAATGTGCTTGTGAGTAGGGAGGAACAGTTCAAACAAGATAAAAATCTACCTTAAATTGGATCCCAACTGGAGCTTTACCCTCCCTGAATTAAAGTAGCTTGTGATTCACTTGGTATTTTTCATTCCTTTTTGTGTCTTTGAATTTCTTTATTCCTAAGAAGAGGCAGAAATGGAAGGCTGGGATGTAATTGTTCCATTTCCAGCCTAGAGATGGGTTTGTTGGTGGGGTGGTGTTGGGGCTGGAAGGGCAGAAGAGACTCTGCTGTCCCAGCTTGGAGGGCTCACATGTGTTTTTGGGCATGTTTTATAGAATTATGGGATGGTTGGGTTGGAAGGGACCTTAAAGCTCATCTCATTCCACCTCCACCATGGGCAGGGACATCTCCCACTGTTCCAGACTGCTCCAAGCCCTGTCCAGCCTGGCCTGGGACACTGCCAGGGATCCAGGGGCAGCCACAGCTGCTCTGTGCCAATGGAATGTTTATTTATGAAGATCAAACCTGTGACCCTTGGTGTCCATCCCTCAGCAGTGTGAGCTGGGGGATCCCAGGTGATGTTCCTCAGGAGGACAGGGATGTGAGCAGCCCTGGTTACCTGCACAGGAGGTGATTCCCTGAGCAAACCCCCAGGGAGGTGAGGTGAGGGTGCAGTTTGAATGTGCTGCAGAAAACAGAAGGGAAATAAATAACACAAAGGACATCCCCTCATCTCAGGCTGGGATGAAGGCTCCTCTTTGCTGCTTGTGAGATTCCTCAGGGCTCAAGAACCTTCACACTTTAAGCACCTCTGAAACCTGCCAGTTAGTGTTTAAGGGTAATTAAAGTGTCTTTTTGCTGGCCCTTGGCTCAGACTGTGGTTTCCTGGGTGGGTTTGTATTTGGCTTTGCTCGTGAGGTCTGTCACAGCTGTGGTGGCACAGTGACTGCTCCAGCAGAGCCTGTGGGACTCTGCAGGTGGCACTGGGGTTGCTGTGTGGCACTGGGATTGCTGTGTGTGGCACTGGGATTGCTCTGTGGCACTGGGATTGCTCCTTTCTCCTGGTACCACTGAGGAGCAGTTGCTTTGCTCTCTGTTAGAAGTGACCTGAAGCCAATCCATTAAATCACAGACCCACAATTGCCAAATATTGAGAGGAGTGAGGAGAAATGTTGTGTTTGCAGTCATGTCTGTGTGTCCTGGGGCTGGCAGCAGCAGTGTCTGTGTGTCCTGGGGCTGGCAGCAGCAGTGTCTGTGTGTCCTGGGGCTGGCAGCAGTGGTGTGAGGAGGTTTAGGGTGGATTCAGTCTCCTGTGATCACTCTCCTTGTGAAGAAATTCTGAAGCAAAGCTGTTTAACCAGCAGAAGTGTGAGCAGGCAGAAAAGGAAAAGCTGCTGGAGTGTTTTCCTTACATTAACAGGGAAATGAGCACAAGGAGAGGCTTTGCTTTGCCACTCTGAATCCCACAGCACATTTCTGACAGGGTTCCTTTGTTACCACTGCATTCCCTGTCATGTCCAGGGATCAAGCTTTGCTCCAGGTGAATGTAGGGTGTCAGAAACCAGGGCTGGAAAACAGAGCAGGGGCTGTGCTGGGCTTGGCATTAGGAGCTGCACCAGAGCAGCCAGAGAATCTGGGTCTTTGGAGAGGTGGAGATCAGGGAATCACAGCTGGAAGGATCACCAGGAGCACCAAGTCCAGGATTGCCCAGACCCCCAACAATCCCAGCCTGGGCATCCCTGGCAGCGCTGTCCAAAGGCTCCTGGAGCTCTGGCAGCCTCGGGGCCGTGCCCATTCCCTGGGGAGCCTGGGCAGTGCCAGCACCTCTGGGGGAATCCAAAACCAGAGCACGAGTGGGAAGGGAGGAGCCAACAGATGAACAATGAATGCTGAAACATGCAATGCCCACAAGTGTGTGAAGAAATGTCACCATGGCTTTGTCTGCAGCACAGCTGTTCTGATCTCTCAGCTTTTTAGAGCATCTCAGAGCCAAGAGCTCGCAGCATCTGCCTCACAGCTGGGACACAGATTTTGTGTAAAATCCCCCACAGCCCTGACCTAGGAGAGGTCACCCTTGGGACCTGATGCTCAGCAGTGCTGAACTTCTCTTGTCACTGTGCATTTGCTCCTGGGGATGCCCAGGGATGTGCTGGGGACAAAGCCAGCAGGGCACGTGTCACCTGCTGGTGTCATGCACCCCTGATGGAGATGGGAGCTGAGCTCCTGAGCTCCTGAGCTCCTGAGCTGTGCCAGGGTGTAATTCTGCTGTCTCTTTCTCCCTGCAGCTTCATAAAGAAGGGAAAAATCTCCTAATGCTGTTAGTGCTCAATTGCCCTCGCTATTGAGTTAGGGTGATTTGAATTTGCTAATAAGAACCAGCCACCTTCAGTGTGCACATAAATGATAATTCCCAGCCTGGAGCTGTGGGGTTAATGTTGATTTTGTTGATTTTGTGGCTCAGTATCACCAATCATCTGCAGGAAAGTAGGGCAGTGATGGCAGAGTTTGGAGCAGGCAGCCAAGAGCCTGGCAGCAGGGCTGGTTTGGGAGGGAGGAAGGGAAAAACCTCTCCTGGGGATGCTGCTTGTGTAGAGGTGGTACTAAAAGGCAGGGACACACTTAGGGGTGACCAAACCCTTGCACCAAAACCCCAAACCAGCTCAGCCAAGCTATGGACTTGGGCACAAAAGCACAATGGGAGCTGGGGATGTGTGAACCCCATCCCAACAGGGAGAGCCCACACGTGGCCTGGGTGCCCCCCATCACCCTCTTACACCCCTGCTGTTGGCACACAGACTTAGTTTGGGTTGGGAGGTGGATTTCATCCATGTTTCCTGCTGGATTTAAGCTTCCTCCATCCAATTATGTTGTTACAACCTGTGGGTTTTTTTGAGTATCACAGATTTATTATTATAAGAGAAAAATCAAGTCTTTTTGGTCAAACTTCATTCACTTACCTGATCACTGGTGTGTGACAGACATCTCAGAATCTCAAATTCCAGAAATTCTTGTGTAGACAGACCCACCTACCACCCATGTGTGTAAAAATATCCAAATTTCTCCTTGCCTTAAGCCCCTCCCTGGAGCTCTGTGTCCAAACTCTCCTGAGCAGCAGATGGGGTGGATTCCTCAACTCCCCTTTCCCCAGGGAGAAGCCTCACTCCAGACTTTGGAGCTTGTTACTAACCAGGCCTGGTTGTGTGTACACAGTCCAGGAGTGTAAGAAATCAGTGGGAGTATCCATGGATTTGTGGGAAAAATCCCTTGTGGAGCACTGAACAAGCAGCACAAGGTTCTGTGAGAGGAAAGCACGTGGTAAAGGAGGAATGTGCACAGCTGATGGATCCTGTGTGAGCTGTCAGTACAAGAATCCTGCGGCAGTCCCAGTTCTGCCCTGCTGATATCCATTATTCCTGCTTTCCTCCTGGATTCCTGAGGGCTGCAGGGCCTGTTTGCCAAAGGGCTGAACTCCCAGCTCTTGTATGGGATGCAGAACCTGCAGGATTCCAGAAATCCTTCTCTGGAAGGTCTGCAGAAACCCAAAGATGCTGGAATAGGAAATAAGTGGAGTAAGCTTAAGGCTAAAATGGATTTGGAATATTTAAATGCCAAGAGTGCTGCAGGTTTGTGTCTGGGTCTCCATCTGGGAGCACAGCCTGGCTGACCCCATGCCCACGTGGGCATTCCCTCCAAGCCTGAGAGGATTGAGACATTTCAACTCTGCTCCAGCAAATTACCTGCTCAGAACAGCCCTTGAGCAAAAGTGTGAAGCTGAGCAGGAGCTGAAGCTCCTCCCTGAACCTTCTGGGGTTTATTTAATGTCTCAGGGAAGATTTATTCAAAATGACTGTGGGGTGGCCACCTCCAGGTTTAATAGGAGACATTTCAGATCTACAGCAGGAGGGTGACATATATCAGACAAACTTCAAGAGTCTCTTCAAAGCAGCAATTGCTCTCTGAGAAGCAATGAAACCTCTCCAAACAGCAGAGTAATCACGGGGGCCTGCCAAGGAAAAAAAAACTCCAGCTGAAGAAACCCACTGGCAGCTCAACAGCATGAAACACCAAGGGTACAAACAGCTCTGAACGTGCCTGGCAACTGCTTTCCTGCCCAGGGTGGAAAAGGCAGCTGGGTGCTTCCAGAAGGTGCCAGTGCTCTGGCATCCCTGCTGCAGCAGGGCCTGCAGTGACACACAGGGACAGGATGGCTCTGGGGGAACCAGGAGTGGAGGATTCACTTGGATTTGTAGTGCTGGTGGCAGTCCCAAATCCATGCTCCAGCAGAAGAGGCTGTGGGGGCTCTGGGAGAAGGTTTTTGCTCTTTGCTCAAAGGATCTCATGCCCTGGGTGCAGGGGTGGACAGGGAAGCTGTGGGGTGGGACAGTGCTGGGTGCTGGTGCTGTGGGATGAGCTGGATGCTCCATGTGTGTGTGCAGGGCAGCTCAGGGGGTGCTGGGCTTGAGGAGCTGGCATTTGCCAGGCTGGGTCTGTGCTGTGACACCAGCAGGGATGAGGGAGCACAGTGGGATGGGGCAGAGGTCACCTGGGGTCAGCCTTGGGCTCCAGGAGGGAGCTACAGGCAGCTGTGAGCTGAAGGTGCCATCATTCCCTGTCTGCCACTGGTGGCATCCCAGCCTCCCTGCTCCTTTTCATGGAATCCTGGAATAGTTTGGGTTGGGAGGGACCTTAAAGCTCACCCAGTGCCACCCCTGCCATGGCAGGGACACCTTCCACCATCCCAGAGTACTCCAAGCCCTGCCCAGCCTGGCCTCGGGCACTGCCAGGGATCCAGGGGCAGCCACCACCTCTTGGGAAATCTGTTGTTTTTCCTCCAAAAGACAAAATTCCAAAATTTAATAGGAAATTTTAACCTTTTTTTTTTTTTTTTTTTTTTTTTTTTTAAATTACAGCAGCACTTTTATTCTTTCCTGTGTTTTCACACACCAACCCTGGCAGTGTCCAAGGCCAGGTTGTGGATGGGGCTTGGAGCCACCTGGGATGCTGGAAGGTGCCCCTGCCCATGGCAGGGGAGGGATGAAATGGGGTTTAAGGTCCCTTCCAACCCCAAATATTCTATGATTCTAAAATCCAGCAAATCTCTTGCTGGTGAGGAAAATCATCCAGGAGTGTGGGAAGCAGCTCATCCCAAAAACCCCTGGGTGTCCCTGCCCCTTCTGGGGTTGCTTTCTTTATTAACTGGTCTGTGGCAAAACCTTTGCTGCTCATCCCTGTTCCCAGGCTGTTTCCTCCTGCTGGGATCCAGAGAGGAGCAGCTTTGAGCTGCTCTCATCATTTTTTACAGGCTTAATGAATACACACTGTAGTAAATATTTTCACACTTCAATTTGGAATTTCACAGGCAGTTTTCATTCAAATTGGGAACAACTTGGCAAGGCTCGTGGTTAGGAAAAACCTTTTTTTTCTTTCCTATATCAGAGAGCCCTTTTTATTTAAAATGTCTTCACAAAACCTTGTGAAACATCTTTAGATGGAGCTGAGAGGATTGTGCCCAACTAATTTTTTTTGTTCTCTTTTGTCTGCAGTAGGGAAATGGGAGGGATAAAAGACCTTTGGAATCTTGTTCTGAGTAGGAATTGCATTGACAAAGGGCTGTTGGGCCTGGGGGCTTTGCTGTGCTCTCAGTTCTGTGGGACTGAGCTCTCAGCTCCAGCTCCTGAGCTGTAGATTTATCTACAAGGATGTTTTTTTGCTCATAATTAAGGAAAAGCTGAACTGCTGGAGGTGTCTTGTTAGAAGACAAGAATGAGAAGGTGGCATAACCTAAATAAATCAATACTCTGCTCCTTCCCAAGCCTCTGCTGGAGAATGCAGGTGTGTAACAGCCCTTGGTTATGATTTCATACAGTGGAATCAGGGCTTTAATTCATTCAACTAATATTCTGCTACTGGAAACTTCCTGGGAATCTTTGCTGGTGATGTTTAGAGGGAAAATCAGGAAGAATCTGGATCTCCATCAGGATGATGAGGAAGCCTGTGCATTATCCTTAGGGCTGTTGTTATTTGCAGTGATTTTAAGCCTTGCCCCACAATTTCTTCTGCTCAAAGCCAGCAGATGCTGGATATTGGATTGCTGTGGTGCTCTGGGAATGGCTCTGTGTGACTGGCTCTGCCCTGCTGATCCAGGGGCTGCAGGGTCCAGGGACTGCTGAGGGGCAGGAAAAGTTTATTCTGCATCTGCTCACTAGACCAGCAAAACCCTGTGTGGGTCTGAATGCATCCTTGTCTCAAAATCTTGTGTGTCCCTGAGCAACCAAGGTGAGCAGGGCTCTAAATCCATGTCTGTGTTTTATACATTTATATGTATATAAATATATATCTATATTTATATACATATAAATATATAAAAATTTATATATATATAAATAAATATCTCCCCCCTTGTGACTTTCAGAGCACATTTGGGGGCAGCTTTGGCTCTTGAGACACCTGAAGCCTTTGCAGAGTGAGAAAACCATGTCCAGAGAGCTCTGGATTTACTCCACATGCAGCTTGACTCATGCAGGGATTCTCTCAGGCCATGAATGATTTGTGCTTGATAACAATTCCAACAGCAGAGCCTGCTTTTCAAGGTGCCCCCTCCCACTGCACAACCCCAAAGAGCTCCTGTGCTCTCCTGGTGCCCCTTCCCAGAAAATGCAAGTCTTGTGTGCCCAGAGAAACCTGAAGATGGGGAACTGGTGGGAATCAGGATATTTGGAGTTTGGCTGGGTGAACTGGCTGCCCCTGGAGCATCTCAGCTCGAGTCACATTGTGTGAAACTCTTGGAATTCCTTGGTCTCCTGAGCTCTGTGTGGCTCTTAGATTTGTGGTAAAATGTGTCAAATGCACCTTCAGAGAGTCACAGAATGGTTTGGGCTGGAAGGGACCTTAAAGATCATCTCCTTCCACCTCCCTGCTGAGGACAGGGACAGCTTCCAGCAGAGCATTCCAGGCTCATCTAACCTGGCCTCAAATCCTCCTCATTTCCCAATCAGTGCCCCGTGGGGCTCAGAGAGGGATGGGCAGGGTTTGCTGGGGCAAAACTTCCTCTGAGAGCCCCAGCCTGGGCCTGACCTTCCTCACCCTGAACCTGCCTCACCCATCCCCAGCAGGAACAGGCTGGATGGAGTTTCCATCCATAATTCAAGCCCACAGCTGTTTAAAAATAAAAGAAAGGGAGGAGAGGCTGCAAAATCAAAATAAAAACATTCAAAAAGAGGTAGAGTCCCTTGGCCAGCCTGTTATTTTTGACAGTGGCAGAGCTTTCCCAGTGCCAGGCAGGCTCATGAATAAAGCAGCTGAGTGAGTTCACGCTAGCTGGGGAAAGAATGAATTTTTTATCAAGAAACCCTGTTAGCATATTTATGTATTGATATATTGGTGCCATAAGCCTTTGGATCAAGGCATAACACAGCAGTGGTTTTGCTTTTTCAGCCTCCCCAGCTCTGGAGAAGGGGAGAAACAAAGGAGAGGATTTGCTTCTATTTAAACTTGGCTGAATTAACATTAATATTGCTTGCAACAACTACGGTTAAAATGTGTTCCTACATCTACTGCTATTGTGCAAAATGAAAATGCTGCCAGCTTTGAGGATTTCACCCCGAGTCTTCTCATATTTGGGTTGATTTTATGCATTTGGGTGCTTTCAGAGGAAAGCCCTGCTCTGGATTGGTGTATTTGAGGGAGTTTTATCTCCCTTCACTCTCCTCTGGGAGTCCTGTCAGGGGAAATAAAAGGTGGAAAATGAGAATTCTAAAGGGGGAGGTGATCTAGGTGTGTGTGAAGGTGAAAAGGAGGAGTGGAATAGCTCAAAGACCCCAGAGAGAGAGAGGATTTCTCAGGAGCATGGATTTGAGTGTGAGTGTTCCAGGGGTTGCAGTTCTCTCCCAGGAATTCAGGCTTTGTCAGGGCTGGGCTGTCAGGGGAGGGCAGGGGCCACTGGGGACCCTCTGAGGGCTTTTCCTGCCCCAGCTGACCCCATCCCAAAGGGCTCCCAGGAAACACTTCCTCTGCCATGGAACCTTTCCTGGGGTCCAAAGGCACAGTTAGGATGTGTTCTGGGAGGAGATCAGAAACCAGAATCCCAGAATTGCATTGGAAAATACCTATGGATGATCTCAATCTATGACCTAACAGCAACTTGTCAACTAAAGCATGGCCCTCAGTGTCACATCCAGTCATTTTTTAAACACCTCCAGGGACAGTGACTCCATTCCAGTGCTCAATCTCTCTCTCAGTGAGGAATTTTTTCCTAATTCCCAGCCTAAACTTCCCCTGGTGCAGCTTAAGGCTGTGTCTCCAGTCTCAGATTGCTGCCAGGACCTTGCATCCAGTTCAGAGGTTCCTGAAATCCTGTCCATCCCAATCCCAGCCATGGAAAGCTCCAGCTGAGGGGTTTTCCTCACAGAAAGCACAAGCAGGTAAAACCCTCAGAAGTGGTGTCTGGGCTTGGCTCCCAATCCCCTGCAGCTTGCTGGGGCTCCTCAATTTAATGGGAATATTCAAATGGCTCCTGCTCTGACCCACCTGAGCCAAGCTGGGCCAAGCTCTGAACCCCACTGTGGGTGCTGACAGCTTGGCCAGGGAGAAATTTTTAGGCATCAGGCAGCTGCAGAGGCTGTGGGAATGCAAGTCAGGTGGGCTTTCCCAGGGATTGCTCTGGAGGAGCTGGGAGAACACATTCCAAACAATTTCTAATCTTTGCACCTGCTGGTTCCCAACTTGTTTACTTGCAAAGATGTTTACAGAGAGGTGTTGGTTTGAATGATGTTCAATGTATCAGAACAGTGTGTAAAAAGGATGTGCCTTTTAATAAACATTTCCACGTGCCCTCCAAGAAGATTGGAGTTATATCATTATTTCAGCTGTTCCAATATAATAAGCATTCCCCAGCCCAACCCTGTCTTGCAGGACTCAGGGTACAGTTTGGAGCCCCCACTGATTTATTTCAGCCCAGTTTGATCCATGTCCCTCCTGTGGGTGGCACAGCCCTGGGGCAGCCATGGGGATGTTCCTGTGCCACCTGACTTTGGCTCTGGAAGCTCAGCAGGCAGCGTGGCCCCACTGCAGAGCCAAGCACCAGGGGCTCCCAAAAACATCTGAGAGTGGAGAACCAGAGAAACTGGGCTGGATTTGAGCCAAAATCACACTTAAACTGGGATGGAGAGAGAAAGGAAAGGCTTCCTGCAGATCCTGCTGTTCTGTATGGGGCAGCACACGGGGTCAGAAATGGGATTTCTCTCACCTCTCACCTGGCTGGGACCCAATTTCACCTCCTGGGAGCCTGGGGATTGCAGCAGAGACCTCCTCAGTGCAGGGCTTGGTGCTGTTTCTGGGTCAGAAAGGCTACAGAGGGTTTAAAAGATGAAAGCCTTTTTGGTTTGTTTTTTTTTTAAAAAAAGGCTGTTTTCTCTTTCTGTTTCCATGTGCTCCTGTACATGCTTGTAATGCTTTTGATTTTATTCTTAGTAATTCCTGTGTTAATTTAAATGTAAGAATAGGAGCAGATAGAAATAAATCACCCGTAAATAGCTTTGCTAATTATCAGAAATGGTGAGGAAGAGAGTTGTGAAAAATCAGACCGAGGGTAAAGAGAGTTCTTGTCTCTCCAAGACAGCTGAGGGTTCTCAATGCAAAAGCACTTAGCTAAGGGAATATTATCCTTTAATTGCCCTGAATAACTCAGGCTGTGCCATTGATTAGATGCACCGAGTAAATCTGGGTGTGCTGTATTTTGTATTTTGATTAAAAACACGGTAAAAGCAAATGGTCTGTGGTGTTTGCCTGTACCTGTCCAATGAAATCCTGTTATTGACCCCCCATTCAGGAAACATTTACATGGCAGCCCCTGAACTGTTTGTATTTCACATTAAAGGTTGTTTTATGTGCAGTTCCTTCCCCTCCCAGAGCAGCTCCTGCTCCCTTTGATCCAGCCAGCACTGGGATCTGGGGATGCTCTGGTGTGGCTCCCTGGGGATGGGGAGAAGGGGCCAAAAGCAGGCAGAGACCCTGGGGAGCCAGTGAAGGGATGGGGATGGGCTGGGAGGAGGATGTGGAGCAGGCCAGGCGTCCTTGGCCATTTCCTGGGATGGAATGGGGCTGGAGCAGAGCTGCTGCTGGTCCTGCAGCAACAAGGAGCTGCAGCATGAGAATCCCAGATTGGTTTGGGCTGGAAGAGACCTTAAAGACCCCCTCATTCCACCTTCACCAGGGGCAGGGACGCCTCCCACCAGCCCAGGTTGCTCCAAGCTGGCCTTGGACACTTCCAGTGATGAGGAAACTCCCCTTGGAGCAGCCCTGCATGCCCTGGGAAGGAGATGAGAGGTGATACAAAGGCATTGCTGGGCTCTGCAGCACAGTGCAAGCAGCAGTTGGCTGCTTTCAAGTCGATTGTTTCAAAACATAACTTGAATGAATTAATAACCAGACACAGCTGCCACCTTGTTAACACAGGGAAGCAGTGCCTGAACAGCTCTGTGTGCCTGGGACACAAAGGGAGGATTAATCCTGGCCTTGCTCTGCTCTTGGACAAGTCACAAAAGGCCTGGTGGTGGAGAATGCCTCATTCTGCAGCTCAGGGCATGAATTCCCCTGCAGGACAGCAGCCTTTGGCTTCTGAGCCTGCTCCAGCTGCCAAAATCCCCCACAGATGCTGCACCTGGAGAGGTGGCCCTGCTGTCACTGCCTGGGGACACCAGCACAGAGGGAGGAGAGAGCCCCTGGGTGCTCAGAGCCAATGCACTGATCCCTCAGGATTTTAGCTTTTATATTTTCCATCTATTTGTAACCCTGCATTTCTTTAGTGTATGACTCCAAACTCCACACACAGTGGGAGCTGCTGCTTCCCCATTTGGGGCAGACACAACAATTCCTCTCCAGGCCTGGGGATCAAGGAGCCCTCACTGCCTCAGGCCTGAGAGATGGAAACAAAAGTGAGTTGGGGCAGCAAACTTGGGCTCAATGACTTCATTACCTGGAGCTGTCATTGGGAGATGAACCCCAATGTGCAAATGGACCAAACTTATCAAAGTGTGAAACCTGTGACCCATTGTCCATTGTGGGTGTAGGCCCTGGGGGCTTCATCTGCCCTAAATGTACCTGAAGGCCCTTCCATAAATATCCCTGCTTTTTATTCCCTTAATCTTGCCTGGCCTCTGTTTTTAGGTATCCCTAAAAGGCATCCATAAGGAGTGAGCAGAGAAAGGTTTCTCCTGTGACACCCAGTGAGCAGGGACAGCAGCTCCAGGGTGGCTGATGGAGCAGGGTCACCTGGAACAGGCCAGAGAGATGCTTTGGGGGATCCAGGAATTGGGTATTTTAGCATGCTGGGTGCATCCTGCTACAAGTGCCAGGTCAGGGTGGGAGCAGCTGGGGGAAGAGCAGGGCTCAGACTCTTTAAGGAGAGCACTCCAGGGGCTGGAGAGTTTGTGTGGGCTTTAGATGTTTGAGGTGGAGATCACTGTGGCCCTGAAAGTGCCCCTCAGATGCCTCAGTTTCCCTCTGTGCAGCTGTGGGAGCCCTGTGCTGTCACATTTAGGGGATGTGGATCTTCCCATACCCAGGGCACTCCTGGTGCAGAGTGTGGGCACTGCTCAGGGGGTGTTTGTGAAGAGCCCATGGCTGTTTTTAACCAGAAGGCTCAGGAGCAGTGTGAGAGCCCCCTGTGAGCCCCTCCTGAATTTCTGGATGTAATTCTGGCACACAGTGTTGAGCATTTCTTCTCTCTTGCCCTCCTGTTCCATCTCTGTGGGCACAAGTGGCACTGACAGACAGCCAGATGTTACAGCAGTGAAATGTTGCAGGAACATAAAAATTGATTTCATCTCTTGGCTCCTCCTGCTTGGTGAGTGAGCCTGGAGCTCCATGGCTCTGTGGATGAAGGGCTCAGGGCAGACAGAGCTGCCTGTGACACTCTGGGGGCTTTCCCTGGGGGAAGGAGTTTGGTTTTCCTGGCAGCAAACAGGTTGTGAGTCATTAAAGCATCTCCCTGTGGCAGAGCTGTACTCTCTGCTGGGGTTCCAGCTCACTTGGGAGCCCTGGGAAAGGTTTTGCACATCCAAGAAGGGTCTGCTTTTTCAGGAGCAGTTTGTCACCAGTTTTTACTGGTGTTTGTCACTGTATCCAAAGTGGGATTTGTCTTGAATCCTCATGAGCGAGGCAGAGCAAACAGAGGCAGGCCCTGCCCTGCCCTGAGCAGGAGGTAATCCAGCAAATGCTCAGGGAAGGGTGGTTAATTGGTTGTATTTCAACACATTTCGTTTTTAAGGGCTTTGATGGTGGCATGGAATTGTGGATCTGTCGCCAAGTTTGGGCTTCAAGGGGAGAAATAAATGATGAATGATCATTTGGCAGCAGTGAACCACTGCACTCCCTTTGCATGTTGATGTGCTTTTCCCTTCTCCCATCTGCTCCTTCCCCCAGCTCCTCCCCATGGGCTCTGCAGCCCCCCTTGCCTGGCTGAGAGCATTCCCAGCCTCACAGAACCATGGAATATCCTGAGCTGGAAGGGACCATCGAGCCCTGCCTGGATGGGATCTGCTTGGTGCAACCAGAGAGGTTTGATGGACAAGATGAGAGCTGAAAAACAGCCCCAAAATACAAAACCCTGGGATTCCTCTGGAAATTGTCCCAGGCACTTCCCTACACCTCCTTTTTCTCTGTTTCCAGAACAATGGTGCTGCAGGCAACTCCTGGAATTGGCTTTACTTCATCCCTCTCATCATCACTGGCCCTTTCTTCCCTCATGTTGGGAAGGGAGCACTGAGGATGAGGATATTCCCTCAGGCCAATTTGCAGAGATGCAGGGCAGGAGAACAGGGCAAGAGAGAGCTGAAAGCAAAGAGAGAGAGGAATGGGAAGACAAAAGAGGGAATGAGGCATTGGGGTGGGATGTCAGGCCTTCAAAACCCAAACTGGGCAGCTCAGAGCTTTCCATGCATTTCTGCTCCCATTTTCCCAGGCTGTTTCTCCTCAGATCCATTTGTCCTTCACGTGCTGGTTCTGCCTTGAGCAGGGGGGTTTGTGGTGAGTGCCCACTCCTCTGAGGCACTGATCAGCTGACACAGACATTCCTGCTGGTGTTTGCTATTTGGGGAGAGGCTTGTGCCTGTCCCTGGAGGAAGGATTTGTGCAGACATTCACCCTGTTAACCAGCCCAGGGGTTTGACCTGTGTCAGTGCTATAAATGTTATCACCTGGGAGAAATTCTCTGGGATTTGCTGTTCGTTGGATGACTTCTTATACACAGACTTTTGAGGTGGTACCAAGTACATGCACAGCTCAGGTAGAACACATTGAAAGTGTTTCCTTTTCTGAGTCCTGCAGGCAAAATTATTCTTGGAAATATGATTGGGAACACTGGCCAAAAGGCAGCACAGGTAATAAATTAAAGGCACCAATATCAGTTAGAATTAACACAGGTTTTGCCAGCTGGTCTTTTGAGAGCATTTTTCTGGGGCTCTGCCTTTGGGCAGGGAGGTGAGTTCAGGGCTCCTGTTTTCCTTTACCCTCTGCAGGAGGAGGGAGAAGGACAAGGAGAATGCAAGGATTTCCTTGTATCAGTGCTGTAAATGTTATCACCTGTCAGAAATGCTGGGATGTAGGTTTTGCCTCATCTGGTGACAGATTTTGAGGTGGCACAAAGTACATGCATGGCTGAGGTAAAGCACATTGAAAGCATTTCCTTCTGTGAATCCTGCAAGCAAAATTGCTCTTGGGAATATGATTTGGAACAGTGACCAGAAAGCATCACAGATAATAAGTTAAAGCACCAATATCAGAATTAATGCAGTTTTTGCCAGGTGGTGTTTGAGAGCATTTTTCTGGGGCTCTGCCTTTGGGCAGGGAGGTGAGTTCAGGGCTCCTGTTTTCCTTTACCCTCTGCAGGAGGAGGGAGAAGGACAAGGAGAATGTGTTTAGGTCTTTACTTTCCTTTTTGCTCCCCTTCTTCCTTTCCTTCCACCCAACATCAGACTCTCAGATTGCTGCATTCTTCCCTCACAAGAGAGGAATTTGCATTTTCCTCAGCACTGGGATTCTGTCAATGCCCATGTGGCATTTTCCTTCTCAGCACTTCCCCAAAGAGCTCCCTCGTGGCTGATGAAAGCAGAAACTTTGTCACAAACCCCACCACCCTTCCCTCCTGCTCTGCTGCCTGCTCAGGGTGGGTTTGGCTGATGGGAGCCCGAGGTGCTGAGTGAGCAGATGTGGAATTCCAGCATTCCAGAGATCCTGGGGCTCTTGCAGAGTCCTTGTCTGTGTGGGAGCAGGTTCTGGGCTTGGCTGCAGCCTGGTTTTGGGGTTCCTGTGCAGTGGTTCCCTGCTGCAGTGGCTCAGTTCAGGTGGAAATGGGGAGCTGATGCTGAGGTGGGGAGGGAGGAGGCAGCTGAGGAGAGCCTGCACTGGCTTAGGCCACCTAAAAATGTGTTCTGGTCCTGCAGCAGGGTCAGCCTGGAGCTGTGGAATTGTCCAGGTTGGAAAAGGCCTTTAAAGTCATTGTTCCCCCAGCACTGACCCATGTCCCTACAGGGGTCTGACTCCAGCACTGCCCTGGGAAGCTGTGCCAGGGTTGGGCAGCATTTCCATGAAGGAATTTTCCCTAAGATCCAACCTAAACCTCCCCTGGCCCAGCCTGAGGCTGTTCCCTCTCCTCCTGTCCCTGTTCCCTGGGAGCAGAGCCCGACCCCCCCCCGGCTGTCCCCTCCTGTCAGGAGCTGTGCAGAGCCACAAGGGCCCCCCTGAGCCTCCTTTTCTCCAGGCTGAGCCCTTTCCCAGCTCCCTCAGCCTCTCCTGGGGCTCCAGCCCCTTCCCCAGCTCCATTCCCTTCCCTGGACACTCTCCAGCCCCTCCATGTCCTTCTTGAGGAGCCCAGAACGGGACACAGGATTTGAGGTGCCCCAGCACAGGGGTGGTCACTGCTTTGCTCCTGCTGGACACACCATGGACAGCCCAGGGGCCTCTTGCTTACCTGGGCACACCTGGGGATGTCCAGCCACTGTCACAGCACCCCCAGGGCCCTTCCCCAGCCCCTCTGGAGCTGTGAGCCAAGGACAGGACCCTTGCTGAGCCTCAGCCCTTTGGTGTGACCCAGGGATCCACCCTGGGCTGAGCCCTGTGCAGGGCCTGCTGCCCCCAGGACATCCACATCCCACCCAGGCTGGTGTCACCTGGGACCTTCATCCCCTCATCAGGTCACTGACAGAGACAGCAGAGGGGTTTCCCCACTGGAGAAAACTGAGGAAAAAATCATGGGTGGATGTTGGGACAATCAGTTCCTTGGCTGGAATTTCAGCTGGTGAACACAGCAGAACTGACCAGGACATCAGTGGTGGACACTCCTGTGGAATTCCAAGCAGAATCTCCTCTGCCCTGCAGCTTCTGTGTGGTGTTTTCTTTCTGAGCTGAAATAACACTTGTCTCTCCCTTCCCCTTTGTTCCAGACAAACGATGCTGCAGGAAATACCTGGAATTGGCTTTACTTCATCCCCCTCATCATCATTGGCTCTTTCTTCATGCTCAACTTGGTGCTGGGCGTCTTATCAGGGTAAGGCACTCATGGATTTCTGTCCCCATCTGGATATTTAAAGGCAAGATGTGTTGATTTTGGCACTGGGGGGGATATTACTGAGAGAGATGGGTGACACATCAGGCTCTGTCCCCTTCCCACGTGTCCTGCCCCTCCTAGGGATGTCCTAGGATGGGGACAGGCTGGTGGAAACCCCTGAGCTGAGATGATTCTGAATCCAGACCCAAGAATGGATTTAACTCCATGGAATTGGACTGATTTGGGTCAGTGCAGCCAAAGCTCCTGTGCTGCCTTGAAAAGCCAGCAGGGACTTGCTGGTGCCAATAAAATGCTGGAGTGGGACACAGAAATGTTGATAATGCATTTGGTGCAGCTGTGCAGCCTGGGAAAAGGGGAAGATCAAACTCAAGGCAATGAAAAATCTCACTTTGGGATTATTTTTTGGTGGTGGTGTTTTGTTTTCTTGCATTTGATTTTTTTTGTTGACTTGTTTTGTTTGTTTGATCTCTACCTGCTTGAGCCAATGTCTGGATTTTGGGGACAAGCTGGTCCCTTGATGTTCAAACCCCAGGGGTCAGCTGGGGATTTGGTGTTTGTTACAGCTGAGTTTGGGGGTTGGACCTTAGCAGGAATCAAGGTGCCAAGTCTGAAGCTGGAACATTCCCAGCATCTGGGGAGATGTGATCTGGAATTAACACACTCCAGGACTATAAAGCTTTCAGATTTTGGCACCTGTTTTTTCACTGAGTTCCTTTTTAGATCATGCAGGCAATTGAGATCATAGAGATGTATTAAAATCTGGATTTTTTTCCTGCCTCTTGGCAGCAGGGGAAGAAAAAATGAGTTGTTGCTGCTGTGTGGTAAAAGCCCTTCAGTGCTGCACCTTTATTCTTCCTTTTTAGAGTGACTGGAGAAAGGAAAGTGTTTTCCAAAGAACTTATCAACGCTGATTTGTATTATTTTGTTATTATTTTTCCTCCTCAGAGCACAGGCTGTGGGCAGCAATGCAGTGGTGTTTGAGGAGGGGAGAGCACTGTGGGTGAGGCTGTGTAGCACCCTTCAGTGCAGGAATAATCATAATGATCAATAACAGATCAAATCCATTTATAACTGATCAATAGCTGACCAAAACCATTTAAACTGATCAACAGCTGATAAAAGCTATTGATAACTGATCAATAACTGACCAAAGCTATTTATAACTGATCAATAACTGACCAAAGCCATTTATAACTGATCAATAACTGATAAAATCCATTTCTAGGACATCTTGGTGTATCAGAGGCTTTGTCTCATGGCTGATTTTCAGGGATTAACCCAGCAGGACTGAGTGTGCTTCATTAGGTGCCTCATCTCCCTCCTTCCACAGTGGGATTTAAACCAACCCAAAATCCTGCAGGTTCCTGTTCCTCTGTGCTGGAATCAAAGGGGTTTGGTGAGCAGGAGCTGGAGACCTCTGTCTGACTCTCCTGGAAGCCTCTTGTTGCTTGGGGCAAAATATGAATATTATATAAATGTGTATCTCTTAAAAACACAGCAGGATTCCCTTTGTCAGTGGTGAAGATGAGAAAATCTTCCTCGCAGAGGGGAGCTTTTAATTTTTGTTTCACAGAGTGGTTTGACATCCTTGCCTGGAATAATTCCTGGGGAGAGGCTGAGGAAATAAACATCACAGGTGTGGAGCACAGGGCTCCTGGTGGGCTTGGAGCTGCTGAGCAGGGAAGGAAAAAGGTATAAAATGTATAAAAATCCTTCCTATTGAGGGTGAGGAGGCCCAGAGAAGCTGTGGCTGCCCCTGGATCCCTGGAAGTGTCCAAGGTTGGGTTGGATGGGGCTTGGAGCCACCTGGGATAGTGGAAATCCCTGCCCATGGCAGGGGGTGGAACAAATGAGTTTTAAAGTCCTTTTAAACCCAGGCCATTCCATGATTCTATATCCAAATGGAGGAGTGATAAGAAGACACCAGAAAAAAGGAAAGCCCCTCAGAGAGCAGAGACAGTTGTCAATGTGCTCTGCAGCCAACAGCCCAGACAGCACCATGGAAAAAAATATAAAGAAAAAAAGAAAAAGAGAAATTTATTTTGGAGCTATTCTTTGCCTGGGTTTCTGCATGGAGAAGTTGACTTCCATTGGATAGAGCTTCACTCAAGGACACGAAGCCATCACATCCCAGGGACAGCATCAACCCAAGTCCTGCAATGGAGACTCCTGACAGCAGCCCCCTTCCTGTTTCAATAAAACCAAGTTGATTGAGGGTTAGGAAATCCAAAGCAAGCCCTAAATGGGGTAACCTCAGCAATTGCTCCTCTGCTGCTGTATTTCATTACCTGTGCACCTTATGGCCTTTAATGTGATCCTACAAGATGCCAGGGGAATGCTGTGCTCCGCTCTCCCTCTCATTCCAGAGAGACAACTAAGGGATGTGATGCCCCCAGGAAAGAACTGCAAAGCTGAGGTTGGGTCACTGCTTTTCTGAGCTTGTGTGGGGTCTTTATGATGTCCTTTTTCACAAAAGCCCCATTGGAATCACAGAATATCCTGAGTGGGAAGGGACCCCCAGGGATCATTGAGTCCAAGCTGGTCAGGCTTGTTGCAGCACCCCTCTTGTTAGGGGGCAGAAATGAGCTGAGACACAGGCTTTTTGTTTATCAGAGCATGAAAAAGGTCCTGGTTTATTCCTCTTTACATCTCAGCCATCCTGACTCCAACCATTCCCTGACTCTGGCTGTAGCCAGCTCCTTCTGGAGGTTTCCCTTGCAGCTTCTGACTGCTGGGTATTTCCTGCTAAACTCTGATTGCAGGGATTGGTGTGCAGACTGTGACTGCAGGGATTAGTGTGCAGGCACTGCAGGGCTTGGTGTGCAGGCACTGCAGGGCTTGGTGTGCAGGCACTGCAGGGCTTGGTGTGCAGGCACTGCAGGGCTTGGTGTGCAGGCACTGCAGGGCTTGGTGTGCAGGCACTGCAGGGCTTGGTGTGCAGGCACTGCAGGGCTTGGTGTGCAGGCACTGCAGGGCTTGGTGTGCAGGCACTGCAGGGCTTGGTGTGCAGGCACTGCAGGGCTTGGTGTGCAGGCACTGCAGGGCTTGGTGTGCAGGCACTGCAGGGCTTGGTGTGCAGGCACTGCAGGGCTTGGTGTGCAGGCACTGCAGGGCTTGGTGTGCAGGCACTGCAGGGCTTGGTGTGCAGGCACTGCAGGGCTTGGTGTGCAGGCACTGCAGGGCTTGGTGTGCAGGCACTGCAGGGCTTGGTGTGCAGGCACTGCAGGGCTTGGTGTGCAGGCACTGCAGGGCTTGGTGTGCAGGCACTGCAGGGCTTGGTGTGCAGGCACTGCAGGGCTTGGTGTGCAGGCACTGCAGGGCTTGGTGTGCAGGCACTGCAGGGCTTGGTGTGCAGGCACTGCAGGGATTGGTGTGCAGGCTGTGACTGCAGGCTTTTACCCAGCTAGGTTCAGGTTGGATATAAGATTTTTTTCATGGAAAGGCTTGGGTAGCATTGAAATGGTCTGTCCAGGGTGTCAGCATCCCTGGGAATGTTCAAAAAACACGTGGCCACGGCTGATGGTTGGACTTGCTGGTTTTAGAGGCCTTTTCCAACCTTAAGGATTTGTGGTTCTGTACCAGCAGCAAAGGCAGGGAAGTGATGGGAGATGTGGAAGTTTGGAAAAGACAGAACATGGAAATGAGCCCAAATCTCCCAGCAGGGAGGCCAAGAAGCTCAGAAATTCCTGCTGCTGCCACAGGGATGTTGGGCTCTCCGTGGATGCTGGGATGGACCTGCTCACTCCAGTGCCAAAGCTGGGGCTCTGAGTGGGGAAATTGGGATCAGCTTCTCCTTGCCAGGCTGGATATCACCAGAAAATACAGAAATTGTATCCCAGAAATACAGGAAATACTGTGTTGTTTTCCAGGTCAATTGAGAGATTTCCTGGAGCAGTGCAGTGGTCAGAGGTGCACAAGGGAGCTGTGACTGAAGCAGCGCCTGATATCCAGGGAGTTTGGTTGGTTTTTTATGGAATACCCGGGGCTCTCCAGCAGGACTCAGCATCCCATTAGCTCTGGAACAGTGGTTTTGTGTCCCTTGTGGGGGATTTTCCTTCCTGCTCCTCACTTTGTACTCCCCCCCTTTCCATTTTCCTTCCCTGGTGCTTGATTCTTCCGTGAACCAAGAAAACTCAGCAGCCCTGCAGAACCCAATAGAGCAGAAAAATACAGATTATTTCCTCCTGCAGGAGCTTTTGCTTAGTGCCACAGCTGATTTGTGAGCTCAGGACTGCACAGGGCCAGGAGAGCAGGATGAGGAGGAGAAATTCCTCTCCCTTTTGATACCAATAACATCCAGGAGCTCATTTCCTTCTGCTTGTGAACTGTGAATTCAGAACATGGGTGTGTTTTGCCCATCCCTGTGCTGGGAATTGTGCTGTGGTGACTCCCCAGTCACAGACACACAGAAGAAAGGGAAAAATATAAATGATAAAAATAAGTAATTGAAAACTAGGTGGAATTAGGAGATTTGACACCTGCTTGAAGTTTTGCTGGCCCATCCCTCCAGCCCCTCAGGTGATGTTATCCCTGTTCCAAAAGCTGGGGCACATTGCTTCCCAGAAACTGAGGTGGCATTTTCTAGGAGTGGAACAACTGCAGTGGTGACAATGTTTAGGAATTTGTATCCATAATGTATTTCCCTTGGAACATCTTTCTGTGCTGACTGCAGTAGGGAGTTATTTTTTATTAGATTCTTTGTAAACTCTTTATGATCTAGGTAGCAATAAAAAAAGAATACAACTTTTCCACAAAGACAAAGATTGGCTGCCTCTGGTGGCACCATGAGATTGTTCTGACTGCAAACCATGGCAGGGAGTGCTGACCCAGCTGCCTTCCTGCATCCCTTAAACACAGGGTCATTTGCTGCTTGGGATGTCACAGCTTCACTTCTGACCACAGAATTCCCTGGGATGATCCTGATGAATTTTTGATTGCACTCTGCCCACGGTTTGCAGCCAGGAGGGAACAATCCCCATGTGGAATTGAGAAGTGCTGGCCCACAGTGAATCTTTTTCTGACTTAATTCTAGATTAATGCCCTGTGCCCCCAAGGCCTGGGGACCCAATCCCAACCCCAACCTCATCCCTACCCCAACCCCATGGCAACCCCATCCTCATCATTTTCCTCATCCCCATCCCATCCCTATGCCAACCCCATGCCATCCCATCTCCATTCCCACCTTGGCTTCCTGCTGTTCCCTCCCTCAGCAGCCACTTCATTGCTGTTTTTCTCCCCTGCTGCTGTTCCCCTTCCAGCCCTCAGCCTCCCCTCATCCCAGCTCCCAGCATTTTTCCACGGGCTGCTGGGATTATGGAGTTTCCCACAGCTCGGGTATTAATTCTGCCTGCTAATGAGCTGGATGATGCCACACAATACATCGGTGAACTGTTTTGATGCTTTGGATTACACAATGCAAAGAGGATAAACGTTATCCTGGGATGCTGGGAGGGAGATGATTGAACTTATTTCAAGGCTAAGTGCTTTTTGGCACGGATTCAGGCGGGGGGAGCGCCGAGACGGGCGGAATTCTGGCCAGAGAGGCCAGGCTCCCAGAATGATGCATTGGGATCCTGGGAGTCTGCGCCTCTCGAGTGTGAAAAATGCTGCCTGTCATGTCCTCAAATATTTATGGTGAAGCCTGAGGTATTTCCAGCCCAGGCAGTGAGGAGTGATGGCTGCTGCCAAGGTTCACTCCTCTGGCTGTGAGAGCGGAGCTCGGCAGGGCCTGGGCTGTGTTTGCCCCACAGCTGCTCTGTCCTGGGTGTGCCACGCCTGTGTTTTATGTGTGGGGTCACCTGGGGCAGGTGATGCCTTTTGGGGCTACCTAAAACCAGAGGCCAGACAAGATTAAGGGAATAAAAAGCAGGGATATTTATGGAAGGGCCTTCAGGTACATTTAGGGCAGATGAAGCCCCCCAGGGCCTACACCCACAATGGACAATGGGTCACAGGTTTCACACTTTGATAAGTTGGGTCCATTTGCACATTGGGGTTCATCTCCCAATGACAGCTCCAGGTAATGAAGTCATTGAGCCCAAGTTTGCTGCCCCCAACTCACTTTTGTTTCCATCTCTCAGGCCTGAGGCAGTGAGGGCTCCTTGATCCCCAGGCCTGGAGAGGAATTGTTGTGTCTGCCCCAAATGGGGAAGCAGCAGCTCCCACTGTGTGTGGAGTTTGGAGTCATACACTAAAGAACTGCAGGGTTACAAATAGATGAAATATATAAAAGCCAAAATCCTGAGGGATCACAGGGACTGTGGGGAGGTGTTTGGGATGGGTGCAGCATCAGGAGCCTGGCAGGGGACCCGGCTCCAGCTGTGCTGGCACCTCACAGGGGACAAGGGACAGGAAAAAAGGGGATTTAATTCTTTTTTTCACGCTTTTCTAAGCAGTCTGGAGCATGGATGCTTCATCCCACCAAACACCCTCCCTGTGCTGTGCTCCAGGCTCCTGGGGGATCTCTGTGTCCCTGCTGTCCCAGATCACTGAGGTTTTTGTGGTGTTGGAGCAGCACAGCCCCACCCCGACCTCCCTGAACCTGCCTGGCTCGGGAGCTGCTGAATTTCATGACAACTTTTCCCATCCTGAGGACTTTTGCCAGACTGAGCTCATAAAACCTCTGCCTGCAAGACGTGCAGAGGCTGGAGGAGAGCGGTGCTGATTAATTTGTCACAATGGCAAAGTGTTCTTCTGTCCTCCTTCCCCTCATTACAGAGACAATCCTTCATTCCCTGCACATTTGTTCCCAGTTCACTGGTACCTGCTGTGATCTGACTTTGCCTGGTGTTAATTATTTGCAGCAGAAGAGCTGCATCATGGAAAGAGATGAGATTCTGGCTTTCTCCTTGCTTTTAGTCTGTTCCAAGGCTGTGCTTAAAAGGGAGGGGAAAAAGAGGAAAAAGGCAGATTTTTTTTCCCTTTTTCTTTGCTCATCACCCTTTTTAACAAAGCCATCATTGTAAGCATGAAATGAGGGAGAAGTTTTTCTTTCTTGGTTTCTTGCAGGAGGGGGCAGAGAGCAGTGAGTGATCCTACTGAATGTGGGTCCTTTGCTCCTTCTGTGTTTTTGGTTAGTCCAGGAGAGCTGCACTTCCTTTATTTGCCCTTCTCTTAAGCCACAATGGAAATCAAAGCCTGGGATACAAAAATGATACATAGGAGACCTAAATTTGAATTTCCTGGGGCCTGTGCTTTGTCCTGGGAGTGGAAACTTGAACAGAACCAGAGGTTCATCCCACAGTTGCAGCAGGCTGAGGTGAGGAGATAAATGGGGCTTTTGAACTCCTTTTTCTCCCTTTGCCTGTGCCTCCTTCCAGCCAGGTTTGCCCAGCTGTGGCACTTGCAGCTTTCAAATCAGATTAGGGGGACTCAAAGCCAAATTGGCACAAGCTGAATGTGAAGACAAAGGAAAGGAGGGAGGAAGATGCATTGAGGGCTTCACCTCTGTGCTGTTCCTTTTCTCTTCCCAGAAATACAGGACATTTCCCATAGCTGGCCTGCATTTGAAGCCTCTTGCTGTTGTGGCAGTGATTAAAGTGACTCTGGAGCCTGACTGGATGCTCAGAGATCATTCCCTCTGAGATCCTTCCATCCCTTAGCAGCTGCTGGAGGAGAGCTGAGTTTTCCTCTCTTTGGAGCACTGAGGAGGCAGCAGGGGCAGCTCTCCCCATGCAGGATTGATGGAAGCAGTGCTTATTCCTCAGCACTGGATATTGGGATGGGTTAAGCAGCTCTTTAGGCTCACTCTGGACCTTTCCCAGTGGGATCCTGGCTGGCTGCTGCTCCAGGTTAAATAGAAACAAAAATGTGTTTCTCTGGGAGCCTGAGCAGCTGATGGGACAGCCTGGGGTGGGTGAGGAGCCACGGAGCTTTGTCAGCTCAGGCCTCTGGGCTTTCCTTCCTTAATAAGCTCTGATTTCTCAGCAAACTGCAGTAAAACTTATTTTAGAGGTGCCAACTGTCACCAGCACAAAGGAATTCTAAAAAAAATTTCTGGCTTTTCAGGTGAATCCATTGTTTGGTTTCCTCTCATTCCAGCAGTTTTCAATGTGCTCTCCCTGTGCCCCATGGATGGGCTCCCTTTCACTTCCCACAGGTTTTTTCCTTGCCCAAATGAGGTGCATTCCCATGTTTCTCTTCTTGTTCCATGTGGCCTTTCCAATCAAGATGCTTTGCCTGTGTTCAGTGGTGACCTGCTCCTGATTTTTAGAACTGTTTGAAACCAGTGATTTGACAATACACCACATTCATCTCTATTCATGTTTCCAGAGCAGTAAGTTGGAGGCATCAAATTATTTTTAGTTTTCCCTGCAGATTTCTGAGGATTTTGTCTGTGGATGAGAATAATCAAAGTCAGCTCATCCTGAACTTTTCCTGATCCTTGCTGTGGTAAAGATCTGATGTTATGCGGAAGAAATCCAATTTTTTTCCCTGCTCTCCTGTCATTCTGTTTGCAGCCCTTGTGGGTGCAAGGTGCCAGCTAAGATTTGTCCTGTTGGGTTTGCATCTTCCCAGCACTGGGTCATGTCCAGGCAGATGGAAATTGCACTGCTTTTCTATTCACTCCTGGATCTATTCAGATTTTTCTTCCCTGAGCCAAGTCTCTAACTCCTAACACTGTGTTTCCAGCTCACCAAAATCCTCCCAGTTTTGATTTATTCCACAGGGAATAAACCTCTCCCTCCTCTCCCCATCCCTTCCTCTTGTCCCTTGTCTCCTGCTGTTGCTGTGGCTACTCCAGCCTCTGCTGTGGCTGCCTTTCCTCCTCTCCTTCAGGAGTTTCACTGAGAAATTCCCAAGGTTGGTGCCTTTGGGATGCCTGATCCCTGATGTGATCCCTGCAGGGCTGCTGCTGCCCTGCTCTGCCTCCCTGGCAGCCCCTGCCAGGCTCTCAGAGATGCCTGTGGGCTGAGTGTGTCCCCTGAGAGATCAGAGAGCCCCTGGTGCTGCTGGTGGTGATGGGTCCCTGGTGTCAGAGCACCCTGATGAAGGAAAACCCTTCAGGAATTGAGGAGAGACTGTGTCCCCTGTTCCTGCTCAGGTCCTGGCGATCCTTTTGTCCTTCAGCTCTCCCCCTTCCTACCTGGCATCCTGCCTGCCTCCCTCTGCCCTGCCAGGAGCCACCTCAGCACCCAGCAGGGCTGGGGATGCTCAGCAGCTCCCCAGGCCCTTCCTGCACCTTTGCCAGGCCACTGAGCACTGCTTTTCCCTGTTCCCTCTTCCCAGTGCCCCTCTCCTTCCTGTCCACTGAGCACTGCTTTTCCCTCTTCCCATTTCCCAGTGCCCCTCTCCTTCCTGGCCACTGAACACCTCCTTTTCCCTGTCCCCTCTTCCCAGTGCCCCTCTCCTTCCTGGCCACTGGGCACTGCTTTTCCCTGTCCCCTCTTCCCAGTGCCCCTCTCTTTCCTGGCCACTGAGCACTGCTTTTCCCTGATCCCATTTCCCAGTGCCCCTCTCTTTCCTGGCCACTGAGCACTGCTTTTCCCTGATCCCATTTCCCAGTACCCCTCTCCTTCCTGGCCACTGAGCACCTGCTTTTCCCTCTTCCCATTTCCCAGTGCCCCTCTCCTTCCTGGCCACTGAGCACTGCTTTTCCCTGTCCCCTCTTCCCAGTGCCCCTCTCTCTCCTCTCTGTGGGCTCTGTCTGCTTGAGCCCCCTGGCTGCCTCTGCCTTCCAAAGAACAGCTTTGCAGAAGGTAAAATAAATGTTTAACCCCACTGAGATTTTGTGTCCTTCCCTGCACAAACAGTCCCAGCCACAAAGGTGTTGGGTTTTTTATTGTTTCATCCTGCAGAGGCTTCCCCTTATAAAGGATTTGCTGTTCCCCAGGAAGACAAAACACAGCTCTGCACCTGCAGGACAAATTCTGCTCCTGGAGCAACAATCTGCTTTCCTACAGCACATGGATGGGGGTGAAATGTTGGGAATATTAACTGGATCAGATCCTGCTGCAGCGAGACAGGAGTAGTTTTGCAGGAGTTTGTGTTTGAGATGGGAAACCAAATCCCACAGGGATTGAAGGACCCATGGAACATCAGGAGTGTGAGGAGGGGTTGCTCAGCAGGAATTTGCCTATTTTGGCTCACCCAAGCAGTCAGAATTTGGTTGCATTGGATTATGCTGGCAAATCCCATCATAAAAACACAGAGCTGAGAGGGACGGGAAAAAGGAGCTCTCAATTTCCTTCTCATGGTTGATTAACCAAAATAAATGGTAGATGTGCTTCCACCCTTAAAATGCAATCTTGTGCTTGCCTGTGGATGCCCTCAGGACACAGGAATTTTTGGGGGGTGTGGTGCCAGTGCTGAGCAGTTTCCCAAGGCTCTGGAGGATCTCCCCAGGGATGTGCAGCCCCTGAGCTGTGCCTGTGGCCTGCCAAGAGCACAAGCTGTGGTTTTACTGACAGATGGAGATGGCATTGCCATGCTCTCACCTCTCTTATCATCTCTTCAGTGTCTGGGGTGCTACAGGAGCATCTTCTGCTCTCTGCACTTCCTCTGCAGCCTCTCAGGGTGTGGAAAATCCCACTGGGAAAAGCCAGTGTCCATGAAGGAGACAAGGGAGTGCTGCAGCTTTACTGGAATAAAGAGAGTAATCCCCAGGGGCTGGAATAAAGGGAGTAATCCTCTGGGGCATTGCCCTGCAGGGTTTCTCTCTTGAGGTTTTGGAGGGTGCAGCCTCCTTTTATCCCAAACTCCTGTTTCCCTCTTCCTTTCCCCATTGCTGGGGCATTAGGAATTTATTGTCTTCCACATATTCCACCCCTTGAACCTTTGATTTTCCCCCAAAATGCAGAAATTGCAGAGGTTTGAGGATGTGATTAGCCTTGCCCAAGCTGCTGACGCTGCCCTGGGCGTGTGCCATGAAAGCCAAGGCAGGAGGAGCATTTAGGATGCTCCATCCCAGCTCTCTGCTGTCACACAGAAAGTTAATCACACACTCAGGGGATGGAGATTGGGATTTGCTGATTTATTTTTTTTTTTTTTCGCTCGTTGGTCGCCGTGACAGTATTTTTAATTTAAGGCCAGCGTGGGTAAAGTAGTTATAAAATTTCATTAGTTTATTATGTTTCCTGACCCTGGTGGTTATTCAGGAAATTCAGGGTTGTGCTGACCCATTTCTCCCAGTACCCTGAAGCTCAGGAATTCAAAGTGCCTGGTTAAACTCTCCAGGTTCTGTAACAAACTTGTTCGGCTTGAGGTTGGGAGAGACATTAAAACCCATTTCAAAGATACCAACACCCGTTTCTCCTGACAGACCCTCAGGCATCGAGTTGTTTGTAAAGCCATCAGCACCCATCTTTCCTATCCTTGGGGAAACTCCTCCTGAGCGCTGCTTTTGCTCCAACCTCAGCCGAAAATCAGCCCCAAGTTTGTTTTGAGGGTCCTTCCTTGCTGAGTGAGACAGGAGAGGAATTTTAACCCTGGTCTGGCTGTCCCCTGAGGTGGCACCTGCCACCCAGGCTCGCCTTTATGCATTCCTTGGAATCATTCAGACTGGAGACCAAGCCAATCCTAAAACTCACTGGATTTATTTTTTAAATGTTAATTTGAAGACTTGAAATTCCGAAAATTCTTCTCAGCTGGCTTTTCCAGGGGAGTCCTTCCAAGAGCTGCTGCTTTCTCACCAACACTTCTCAACATCCAGCTCCCGCGTAAAGCCTGAGCTTTCCTGAGATCTGGACGTGGGATCCTTCTCAATGAGGAGCTCATTACCTGTGCTGTAATTACGCGTCGCTAATCACCAGCGCTATTAGCGATGACAGCGGTGCTGGCTCGTCTCTCTCCGCCTCTTCCCCGCCAGTGGGAAGCGTTTGTGGCTGATTTCGGAGCAGCAAACCCGAATTTGCAGAGCTTTGAGGATGCCATCAGTCATGCCCTGGCCGTGTGCCACGAAAGCCAAAGCAGGAATTGCATTTAGGATGCTCTATCCCAGCTCTCTGCTGTCACACAGAAAGTTAATCACACGCTCAGGGGATGGAGATTGTGGTGTGTGGATTTTTTTTCCCCTGTTTGGTGTGACAGTATTTTTAATTTAAGGCCGGCGTGGATAAAGCAGTTGGAAGAATTTCATTGGATTATTATGTTTACTGAGCCTGGTGGTTATTCAGGAGCTGCCTCTGTCCCTCGTGTGGCTCGGGGGAGCTCTGGAATTTCCCTGGAGTGGCTGTTTCAGCTCGTATTTCACACCGAGATTGATTTCACTCCTCACCCACCAAGGTGGAAAGCAACAACCATCCATTTCCCGGTGACATTAAGCACAGGCCACTCTCGAGGAGAAAAATGTGTCACATGGAGCCTGACTGGCTGTGGTTTCCATAATGGATGCACTGCCTTGGAATCCTGTGTGTTCCTGCCCTCTGGAATCAGCTGCAGCATGGGCAGCGACACCTCCCGCTATCCCAAATCCAAAGCCCATCCACCGTGCCTTGGACACTGCCAGGGATCCAGGGGCAGTCACAGCTTCTCCTCTCCACCCTCACAAAAAGCATCTTTACACATTCCAGGACTGCCCAAAGGGTGGAAAACCAACTGAAAAAAAAAAATATCCTGGAGGTAAAACCGTGCAGGAAGCAACAAATTTCTGCTCAGGTTTTTCCTTTCTGGTGATTTGGGGGGTTTTTTGCTAGTCAATGGCATAAATGGGAATTATGCTGCATAAAAGAGGAAAACCTATTTACTGCTCCCAACCCTTCCCATGGGGCTCTCTGTGTTTTCATTTGGAGCTGGCAGGGAAACTTCAGTTGAAATATTTTTAGATGAAATACGGAATTTTGATATCATCCCTCCCCNAAGGGAAATTCTGGGAGTTTTCCAGTTGCAGCAAATGGGGAATATTTCAGTTCCTGAATGGTGATGGATGTAGTGGAAGAGACACACATTTTATATTTTTTATTATTACATTTCATATAGAAAACTCTCTTTTTAACAAGTCCCAGCTTCACCAAACCTCTCTCCCACTCCTGAAATGAGAAAGAACAAGTGGAGCTCCTTTCACCAGGAAGATCCTAAATCAAGACCCTCCAGTTGTGAACCTGATTGTGCAGCAGCTCTGGAGCATTCAGAAGGAATTTAAAGGCACCCAAGGAATTGCCTTCTCCTGGATGTTACATTGCCAAGTTCCACAGCAGTGCCTGGACAAGGATGTGGACAAGCTGGAGCAGTGGCCCACAGGAACCTGGGTCAGGACAAGCCCAGGATCAATCCAGGCTGGGCTGAGCAGAGGGAGCAGCCCTGGGAGAGGGACCTAGGGGTCCTGGGGGTGAGAGCTGGAGCTGCCCCAGCCCTGAACCCCTGCCCTGGGCTGAGCCCCACCTGGGCAGCAGGGGAGGGGGATTCTGCCCCTGTGCCCTGTGCTCAGGTGAGAGCCCACCTGCAGAGCTGCCCCAGCCCTGGGCCCAGCACAGGAGGGACCTGGAGCTGCTGGAGAGATCCAGAGGAGGCAGCAGGGGGATCAGAGGGATGGAGCAGCTCTGCTGGGAGGAAAGGCTGGGAGAGCTGGGAGTGTTCACCTGGAGAGGAGAAGCTTTGGGGGGAGCTCAGGGTGGCCTTGCAGGGCCTGACAAGAAACATGGAGTGACATGAGAATTTACAGGGGCCTGGAGTGCCAGGACACAGGGAATGGCTCCCAGTGCCAGAGGGCAGGGCTGGATGGGAGATTGGGCAGGAATTGTTCCCTGGCAGGGTGGGCAGGCCCTGGCACAGGGTGCCCAGAGCAGCTGTGGCTGCCCCTGGATCCCTGGCAGTGCCCAAGGCCAGGTTGGACATTGGGGACAGCCTGGGACAGTGGGAGGTGTCCCTGCCATGGCAGGGGTGGCACTGGGTGAGCTTTAAGGTCCTTCCAACTCAAACCAGTCTGGGATTCTGCATGGCCAAAGCTGCCAGTTCCAGGCAGCAGGAGGGCACAGGTTTAACCTCACAATGTCCCTCACTGTGCTTGGGAGATCTGTGTTTGGCTGTACAGAAACTGCTGAAGGCTTGCAAGTTCCAGCAGTTTCCCCCTCATTTTCTTACACTTTTAAAGTACAGACCTCCCACTTGAGATTTTGCACTCTGATCCTTGCGGGTCCCCTCTGTTTTGTGGTTCTGCAATATAAAGTTGTGATAAAAGGGACAAGTCCTGGGTAACTTTTCCTGTCCTCAGGCCAGACAGGACCTGGCAGAAGATGAAAAGCTCTGCCAGGAGAGCTCTCCCCTTGCTGCTCCTGAGGGGTGAGGGGGCAGTGCCATGGCTCATCTGCTGTCCTTCCTGCCCACGGGGGCCCTCCAGGAAACTTCCCATGCTCTTGTCTCCTCCTTTGGGAAATCTGTGCTGACGTGAGCCTGGAATGCAGTGCACGTTGTCACCTCGTGCTGTCTGATCTCATTCCTCCTGCTCCAGACACAAACCCAGACTGAGGGAAGGCCCCAGGCAGAAAGGGCTGAAGCAGGAATGAGAGCATGAGGAGGGAAGAGGGGTGACCCAGCTGACACCTGCAGGATCCTGGATCACCCTGGGGATGTGCTGAGTGCCAAGGAGGAGCTGTGGGCTCAGAGCCGTGTTTTGACTCCCTCTGTTCCAAGGATGGGGTCAGGGGCTGTCCTGGCAGGTGGGGACAGGAGAGGGGAGTCAGGAGCCTGGGATGTGCTGCCAAAATGAAGATTCCAGCTCAGCTCTCCCATCAGTTCCAGGTCCTCCCTCAGTCCCTTCTCCATGGGTCACATTCCTGCCAAAGGGAGCAAAAGTGGCACTTTTGAAGGACCAGCTGCAGATCCTGAAGGCAAAGCTGCCCCTGGCACTTGGAGCTCCTTTTCCCCCCATTCCTCCACACTTGTCCTTGTTC
Organism: Aegithalos caudatus; assembly: GCA_013389925.1. NCBI lineage: Eukaryota > Metazoa > Chordata > Aves > Passeriformes > Aegithalidae > Aegithalos > Aegithalos caudatus. The sequence continues at coordinate 562,891 of WEIU01051963.1, forward strand.
CTAGCTGGCTTTTGATGAGCTCATGTGGGCTGATCAGGTGGGATTTTAGTAAAAATCATTACTTAGCTGATTAATTAATAGTTAAATGAAGGTGTGAAGGACACAGGAGAATTAAGATCCACACAAAGCTCTTGTGGGAGACACTCCAGTGTGTGCCTAAACCAGGGATTGCGGGGGCTGGTTCAGAGCTCCATAAATGCCAGCTGGGCACCTGCATGTGTCCAGAAGGTCAGAACATTTCCAGAAGTGCCAGGAATTACCTTGGGGAAGGCCCCAGGGTTGTCAGGCTGGTGGGTGCACTTTTTTCTCAGCTTCATTTCCATCTAGACCAGCAGGATGTACTTGGGCACGATTTCTGTGGTGCTTGGATGACCTTTCCTTTCTGCCTGCCCTGTTCTAGTGATGAGATCCTGATCCTTGCTTTCCATGGGATTTTAGCAAACAGCAGGATCATTTTTACCCTCAGCCCAGGACATCTGGGCTATTTCACCTCAACCTATCCCCACTCAGTTCTCATTTGACTTTTGCTTGTCACAATCACCAAAATCCTGGGAGAACTTGAGGAAAGGCTGACAGGGAAGAGCAAATCCCTTTAGAAAAGTGCTGATGTCTGTGACTTAATCTTGGCTTCTAGAGGAGATCGTGCTGTGAGGAGAGCTGGATGATGGTTTTAAGCATTGAGGATGATAATTTGTGTTTCACGACTGGCTGTGGTGCACACACATGGAATTTTTCAGGTCTTTTTCAGGATGAGAGAGGCAGAGAAGCAGCTGAGGAATAATCTGTTGGACAACAATTAGTCCCTTGTTGTGGTTCCCACTCCCTACTCCCACCTTGGACTCCCCAGGCTCCCTGAAGCCCTCTGGAAGGCTGAGGGAGGGCCGTTTGCCTGCCCTGGCTGCCTGTGATGGCTTTTCCCTCTCTTGTGTCCCCGCAGGGAATTTGCCAAGGAGCGGGAGCGGGTGGAGAACCGCCGGGCGTTCCTGAAGCTCCGCAGGCAGCAGCAAATCGAGCGGGAGCTCAACGGATACCTGGAGTGGATCTTCAAAGCAGGTGAGGCAGGCAGCTCCTGGCCTTGCTTGGGTGTGCTTTGGGGCAAGGGAGGTCTGCTGATGGGCTCCAGAATGAATCCTTGGTGTGGCCAAGCCTGGGGAGAGCCAAGCTTGGTTTTGTTGGAATTCTTCCCGAGCGTTTGCTCCAAAGTTGTTGCAAAAGGATCTTGGGTTGGTTAAAGGAAAACTAAAGGAGCTGAGCCAACTTCACTGCTGAGATCAAGGCAATTGTCCCCAAACAGGGCAATATAAAAAGTGATGGAGTGCTGGTGCAGTGCACCCCCACACCCCAGCAGGTGTTCCCATATAGGAAAGAGTTTAAACCTCACCCCTGAACTTTTAAGGAAGAGGAACCAGAAACTTCTGTGCTTCTCCCACCACAATTGGCCCAGTGCCAGTTCAAAAGCACCTGTTGGATTTTTTAGCTGTTCCTCAAGAACTGCAGCTATTTTCTATTGGGCAGCAAGCCCAAAGCCCCTCCTAGCTCACTGAATACTTAAGAGAGAGCTCGGGGTCTCTCAGGGCTTTTTGAGGTGTCTTAGCAGGGGCAAGGGACCTCCCTGCACCTTGCAGGGCTTTTACTCTTTTGTTCTGTATGGTTTGTTATTTTCTTCTGTAATTAAAACCTTTTTGCTTTTTCAAAACACCTTGGATCAAGCTGTCCTGCTAATTTTTATAAGCCATTTCTGAGAGGCTGCTGGCTTCCCTCAGAGCTTGATACACCTTTGTGGGGCTCAGAACACACAGAATTGTGTCAGAGTGCCCCAAGCCTGCACAGAGGGGAGCTGTTCTCTTCCACCAGTAATTTCTGTGTTATTTACCCCCTGTCCCAGCTGGTTTATCAGCCTTTCTGTGCTGGTAAAACCCACCCCAGTGGCATTTTTTATCACAGAGATCACTCCCCCCAGCCCACATTAACATTGTTTATAACCACTGGAACTGAATATTGCTTTTTATTGTGTGGCATGAGCAACTTTAGCCAGGACCCAGACACATTAATTTACCAGAAAATAGCATTTTTATCAGACTGCAACGATTACCAATAACTTTGCTGCCTTCTGGAGGAGCTGATATTTATATATTGACATAACCACAGTCAATTCTTCCATGCAGCACCAAGAAAATAGGGGGGGATAATTTCCTCCTTGCTTGCTTTTCAATGTCTGAGCCAAGTGAAAAGACCTTTTAAAACAATGATGGGGAGGAAAAGAAGTGCTGGCTTCTCAAATGGATTCCTGGGTGCCATTTTAGACAGATCAGCTTCATCTTTGCTCTTCACAGCTGAAATGTAAAATAGGAATATCAGCAGTTTATGTGGTGCTTTAAACCCATTACTTCTTGTAGCACTGCACAGGGTGACAATTGAGGGCCACTTGTGTTGTCAGAATTTAATTCACTGAGACTGTTCAGCAGCCACTCTTCATTCTGTGCTTCTGGAGGAATCAGAAAATAAAGAATTCCCTTTCCATTTAGAACTTACCTTCTCATTAGTTTACAGCTTTTGTGCAGCCTCAAGCTCAGATTAATTCCTGGCTTGCCCAGTGGCTGGAGCAGGGTTCTCTGGGTTCTCCCCTTCTCATCCTGTCTTGCTTTTAAGGCTCTTGGTGATTTTTGGTCTCTAAATCCTGATCTCCATCAATAAAACAGAGCTGAGAATCCCCATGCAGGGTTGAGGGTGGCTTTGTGTCACTCTCCCCATCACCAGCTGAACTTGTGAGAAACTTGGGATGGAGAAATTATAAAATGTACAGTCAACCTCTGCTCCAATTCCCATCCCTATGGGAATTCCTGGCTCTTCCATTTCTTTGTTGCCAGGGCTGAATAAATGCCACACCAATCTTGAGCAAAACTGCTGGAAAACACACATTTTTTAGCCTAATAACACAGGATCCAGAAGGTTTTGTGAAACAGGGAAGTGCATGCAAAAGAGCTGAATCAGGGAATGTTAAAAATACTCTGGAAAGGCATTGTTGAGAATACAATGGGAATATAAAAGAGCCTCCTAGTACAGCCGAATAATAACAGTAATTAAAATCAGCTTAGCAGTGTTAATAAAATCTTTGAATAAAGATGCAGCGTGAAGGCAAAGCAGAGCACAGAATCCAGGCTGTAGGACTGAGGCACTGAAAACTGGGGCTGTGCTGTGGCCAGGGATTTCCCAGGTCTGGTTTGGGGATTTCAGCTCTGAAATGATCTGGAATTCCTTACCCAGGATACATCCAGGGAGGACAGGCAGAGGTGGACAGAAATCCCTTGCAGCAGCCCCAGGCAGGAGCTGTTTGCATAAAGGGAAGAGCAAAAGCTCCTGGGATTCTGCTCTAATGGAACTCTGGAGGATTTGGTCATTATTCCTGGGAATATCTAATTGCTTTTAAATCCTTCTGCCAGCCTTGACCTCGCTGACTCTTGGAGCAAAGAGTGCCACGTGTTAACACTCAGTTTGATTTTAAAAAATAAACCAACCCCACTGAGCTGTGCCCTGCCCTCACTTTAAATCCTTTGCCTTTCTGCAGAGAGGAAGAATTCAGGAGTTCTTTTAATTACTTCTCTTTCTCTAATCTCCCTCTACCTTGTTTCATCTTATTTTTTCCTGCTCTGCAGCACCCAGAACCAATCAGCCCAGTCCTCTCTCTCCCCCTGGAAGCCTCACCAGGTTTCCAATATTTCTAATATCCTTCCTGAGCATTTGGTTTGTTTGGGCTTTTCCCCCCTTGTTTATTTTTGATGCAAGGCAGGAAGGGTGGAAAGCTGCTTCATGAAATAATGTCTTAATCGTTAGAATCCTTAGAAAAAAAATCCAGGTTTTTGCTCTGTAATTTTTTACACATTCTGTGTAGCTGCTGGAGCTGGACAGGAGGTGCCCTTGTCCTTTGCAGTGCTCAGGTTTTTATCTCAAGGGTTGTTTTAGAGCCAAGGGAAGTGTGAGTGACTGAAATCACTCCTTTATCTGTGCCCTACCTCCCCTCAGCCAACAATACTTTAATTTAACATCATGATTATTCACTGACCACTCTGAAGTGCCTTTAGTATTTCTCATTAATGTCTGTAATTTGAATTATCACAGAATCCCAGACTGGTTTGGGGTGGAAGCCTCATCCAGCCTGGCCTTGGGCACTGCCAGGGATCCAGGGGCAGCCACAGCTGCTCTGGGCACCCTGTGCCAGGGCCTGCCCACCCTCCCAGGGAACAATTCCTGCCCAATCTCCCATCAAACCTCTCCTCCTTCAGTCTGAAGGCAGTTGTGCTTTCCAGAGGAATTAAAAACTGGGGAAGCCAAGTGATGCATTCCATGCAAATGATTTTGCCCCTGCTGCTTTCTCCACTGAACTCCTCAGAACTGCAGGAACTCCAAGGCTGGAATTTTTGGAGAACAGAGAACTACAAGTTCTGCACACAGAGTAAAGAGCTTATGAGCCCACAAATATTCTTTTGAAGATGTTTCTCTTATCTTACAAGGACATGAATCATTTGGAAAACACTTTGCTCAGAGACTCAAAGTCTTTCTGTTCAGGGCTAATCAAGTTTCACGTCTTTTGCATTTTAATTCTTTCCAAATCCACCTTTTCCACACAAAACTGGAGTGTCTCTGTTCTCCTGGAGTGCCAGGCTTTGGGAATGGTTTCACCTCTCTCCCCCAGCCCTCTGTAAGTTCAAGGCCATCCCTTGGCACAACAGAGCTTTCTGAACTTCAGGATTCAGCTTTCCTTAGAAGAACAGAGCCCTGAGCCCCTGGATAGAGAGGGGAACAGACACCTCCAGCAATGAACCCCGTGTGAGATGCCAAGGCAAAGTAATTGCCACAAAGACAAAGCAGAGTTCCCTGGGAGAGTGTCTCAGCCACTTCTGAGGGCTGCATTTTAATCAGCTTTTTCTATTTACCCAGCCAGAAATTAAATTAATTTAGTCTTTGTGTTTTCCCTCACCTCTGTTGCCTGTTGAGCGTGAATTATTTCCAGTAATCTGCTGCTCCTTTGAGCCCCCAACATCCTCTCTCCCCACACCAAAAAGAAGAAAGGCACCACTTTCTCTGCTGCTTTGCCTTTATTTCCAGCCCAGTCACACCCAGCACTTAATGACCAAAAATTCCTCTTGCTGCTGAGACACCCCTGGCTCTGATACCCTGGCAAAGCCCCTGAGCCCCTCAGAGTTGCTGATCTGGCCCCATGTCTCTGCTGAACATTTCTCCTAATGCACAGGCACCATTCTGGGGGATGTTTCAGGTGCCCAATTCTCTCCTTCCAGGCTCTGTTAGTGATGACTAAAGGCAAAGTAGCTCCTGGGGCTCTGTTCAGGATGCTGGCTGGTTAAAACTCCCTCCCAGCAGTGCTCAGTGACCTGCTGAGCTCTCTTTTTAGCCTTAAAAACCTCCTGAGGTGGCTTTGGATTCCCAGAGGACACGAGGCAGACAGGAATAATTATCAAGGGAGAGAACCTGGGAACACTGCAGGAGGAGAGTGAGGCTTGAGGGAATTTCAGAGGTGAAACAGGGTTGGGTTATTTTAAAGGACCAGCAAAACTGAGCCCAGCTGTGTTTGTGGATGGAGATTTGTTTGGAAATCGATTCAGGACCCTGAATTTGGGGTAAATGTTTGCAGGATTGTCTTGTAAGAGTAATTTGTAGGTGAGAATCCAGAATAGCAGCAGCCTTTGGGAAAGGTCTCCCTGCCTAACCCATCCCTTCCTTGTGTCAGACTGGGAATTGCCATTTCATTCCTCCCATATTTTAGCCCCCAAACATCAGTACAGCTTTCCCTGGGGAGGACTTCAGAAAAAACCTTTTGGTCTGAGGTGCTGTTGGTCAGAGAGGTCCCTTGAACTGTCTAAAAAAGCACATTTCACTCCTCTGATCTGTGTTAAGACTTGAAATTGTAGCTGGGAATTGCAGGCACAACTTGTGGGTTTCTGGAAGGACTTTATACCTCTTAAAGTGCAGCTTTGAGCTCATCTGACCTTTTTAACCCTCTCAGCTCCCCTTTCTTTCACACCTCTGGCACAGTACTTTGCATTTCTGTATTTCTTTCCCCTCTGCTTGGATTTCCAGCTTTCCTCAGTCCTTGGTATTATTTTTCAGCCTTCTCAGTTTGCTGTCTTATTAAAATATCATTCCCTCTCTCTCCCAGATGATTAATAAAGAGATTATATAAGGCTTGTGTGGCTTATATAGGCTTATATAAGGCTGATCCCTCTGGTATCCTTCTAGACAGCTCTCAGCTCCACACTTTGATGTTTGGCCTCTGGTTTGTTTGTATTTATTTTTCTGAAGTTACTCTTCCATCTAGACTGGCTTAAATGGACTTTAAAGCAAAATTTGGTGGGAACACGCTGTCAGATGTTTTAGTAAGAGCCCAAATCACATTGATGGAATTACAGGCATGTGAATTTGCCATTTGTAAGAATAGAAGGAAGCTGCCAGTTCAATGTTTGGATTGCTTTGGGTTGTCCTCCAGCAGATCCCCACATCAGCTTCCAGCAGCCAACTAAAGCTTTGTGGTTTTGAGTGCAGTCTCAAGTATTGGCACAGCACTGCAAACTGGCCAAGGGGGTTCCCTGGGAAACCTCAGGAAATTGGGTTGTCTTTTACACAGATAAAAATTATTCCATTTCTGGGAGGTTGGTTTTTAGCGTTTGCTGGTTTTTTTTTTTTTTTCTTTTTTTAATTTAGCAACGTTCAAGGTTGTATTTTGGAGATGAGTTGCAGAGGAATGGAAGTGTTGCAATCACTCTGCCAGGCAGAGCTCCCCCAAGGAAAATTCCCTGTGGTTTTGATTTGATTTGATGTGGTGGCTCTGTGGTGACAGCAAATTCCTGCTGTGTGGCCCTGCTGCTCCCATCCCGTGCCACCACGCTGCTCCCCGTGGCTGAATCCCGATGTTTTGGGGACAATAGGGCAGTGATGGGTGTGGAGCATCTTCCCCAAAATGTCTGAATCCCGATGTTTTGGGGACAATAGGGCAGTGATGGGTGTGGAGCATCTTCCCCAAAATGTCTGAATCCCGATGTTTTGGGGACAATAGGGCAGTGATGGGTGTGGAGCATCTTCCCCAAAATGTCTGCAGTGTGGGTGGGCAGGAGGGACCATCCCGGGGCTGCTGGGGACCTGGGTCCTGCCCGGTCTGGAGGAGGGTCCTTGGGGATGAGAGCTGGGTGAAGAACACAAACACAGGGGTATTTGTGAGGAGGGGTCTCAGGGGGAAGGGTTTGTTTGGGATCCTCCCCCTGTGCGAGAGGGGGCTGAGAAACTTCCCTGAGCCAGGAATGCCCCGGCAGGCTGTGGTAGGGCTGGGCTGGGTGGCACCGGGACAGGCTGGGTGACACCAGGACAGGCTGGGTGACACCAGGACAGGCTGGGTGGCACCGGGACAGGCTGGGTGGGTGACACCAGGACAGGCTGGGTGACACCAGGACAGGCTGGGTGACACCGGGACAGGCTGGGTGACACTGGGACAGGCTGGGTGGGTGACATCAGGACAGGCTGGTTATCACCGGGACAGGCTGGGTGGCACCAGGACAGGATGGATGACACCGGGTCAGGCTGGGTGGGTGACACCGGGACAGGCTGGGTGACACCGGGACAAGCTGGGTGGCACGGGGACAGGCTGGGTGACACCAGGACAGGCTGGGTGGGTGACACCAGGACAGGCTGGGTGGCACCGGGACAGGCACTGCTGCCCCACCAGCCGGTGTCGGAGCAGGACTGGGAGGAACCCGAGACTGACCCTGGCCGTTTTTCCTTTCCCAGAGGAGGTCATGCTGGCCGAGGAGGACAAGAACGCCGAAGAGAAGTCCCCTCTGGACGGTAGGTGGCTTTGCTGGGCATTTTTGCTCCTGTGCCACGGGAGAGGTTCCACCGCTGTCACTGCCACGCCTTCCTCCCGAGCGGGAGCATCCTCCCGCATGCACCCGCCGCAGGTCCGGCCGCGGAGCCCCTTCTCCCGGGGCTGCTGCAGGCTGCAGGTGGCTGAGGAGCAGTTATGGGACACCCCACAGCGCCCCGGGATGGGGACGTGCCCTCGGGGTCGGTGCCCAGGCCCTGCCGAGGGTGGCTGGCCGTGTGTGCGCGGGGTAGAGGCTGCCAGGAGGATGGAGAAGAGCGAATGCGCTGACCGAGAGAAGGAAGGCAGGGCTCCGAACGGATTTGGCCAAGGGACTGAGCCCCCTGTTAGCTGTAAGCAGTAAGACATAACAGGGTGTGGTGATCCTTCCTTCCGACGTGCGAGCCCGGCGTGGCAGGACGGCCGGAGGAGCCGAGCAGCGAGGCCACGGGGATGCTCCCCCTGTGCCTCCAGCCCCGACAGCTCTTAGGATGCGCCAGCCACTCAAAGCTCAGTTAAAGATTCTTCCCTCTCCCTTTTCTGACCATCTTTCGTCCTCCCATGTCTCCTCCTTTCCCCTCCCCTCCCTCCCCCCCCTCTTTTTTTTTCTCCTCCCATTCACTGTCAGGGAGGGCCGCCTCGGAAGGGCCGATTCCTCAAGGCACGGCGCCGGCAGAGACTGGCAGCGGCAGCAGCTACAACAGTGAGTGGATTGCAAATCACCAGGGGCTTAGGTGGCACACAGGGGCAGCTTCCCCCCACGGCCCCCCGTGCCCAGGTCACCGGTGACAGTCCCCAGGTGTTTTTTTTGCCTGGCTCCGAGCCTTGCCGCTCTCCGGAGCATCCCTGCCGGTGCAGCCCCGGCCGGCCCGGTGACCTGCGCCGGGGAGGAGCTGGGGCTGGAAGAGCTGGGGCTGCAGAGGTCAGGGCTGAGTGAGGTGTGCGTGGCCAGTCCTGGTGTGAGTGCCGGGGGTGTGTGTGAGCTGGGGAAGCCTGTCCCGCACGTGGGTGCAGCCAGGGCTGTCAGGCTTCAGCTGGAATTGGTGTCTGGAGGAGCAGGCTGAGAGAGGCTGAGTGCTGTGAGAAACTCGAGGTGGGTGCAAGGCACGGCGTAAAGACCCAGAGATGCTCGGGCTCCTCTTATCCTAAAGCCAAAGGAGCCCGGGAATGTTCCCAGCCTTGGAGCAACTGGTGTGGAGCAACCCACGTCTGTGGTGGCAAATTCTGAGTCCCCAAAACACAGGGACGTGGCATCCAGGGTGCCTGGAGAGATGGCACAACCTCACTGCCAGGCACACGGAGGAGATTTCTGGGGGAGAAGATAAAAAGCTGCTCAGTTCATGCCAGGGAGCGTTGGAAAGTTTTAATCCCGGTGCTGGTTGCGTTCCAGTGCTGAGGATGGCCCTGGACATGCTGGAGTGTGCTGGGACAGACTCAGCCTGAGGGACCCCGGAGCTGGAATTGCTGGGAACTGAGGATTCAGCCTAGAGCTGGGTGGGGCAGCGAGGAGCTCAGAGGGTTCTTTGCAAAACCACGGATCCAGATCACAGCTTCAGAGCATCCTCTCCTCTCCCCCCTCCCAACCTGGGTGACGCTCTGGGTGTTCCCTTGCAGTGACTCAGGCACAGCCCTTAGCAGGAGGAAGCGCATCCAGGTCTGTGTCAGGGCAGGGCAATCCATAGGGTGAGGGGATGTTGTGGAGGAGCCTCCCCGGGGCAGTCTCTGCAGCGTGAGTGGCTTTGCTGTGTGTGCCCACGGACCAGTCTGTATCACCACACCGTGGGGTGTCTTACTGCTGATAGAAAGTGCTGCTTAGTTACTGTATCTGTCTCGAAGCTGTCACCAAACTGTACCAACGTGATTTTTTTTTTTCTGCCACTTCTCAAGGTTCTGCAGGTAGGTGGTCCTGGGAGGAGCGTCCTCAGTGCTCCTGCCTCGCCTCCCGTGCTCTGGGTGGACAGTGCAGAGCTCTCATTCCCTGTTGGAGTAAATGCAGTGATGTTTGCACCTCCCTACTAAAAGCCGCTTTTGGAGGGAAATAAAAAATGTTTTCAAAGAATTCCGACATCCCCAGAGGGCAGGGATTGCACACCGGGTGCTGCTGAGGGGCTGCTCACCGACGTGTGGCCGCTTTTCCCACGCAGCACTTGTGCTCCTTGGGGCACGGCCGGGTGGGAAAGGGAGCTCTGTAAGGGCTGAGTCCCTCCCGGTGCCCACTGCAAGCAGCACTGATGGTCTCAGGGGTGGCAGCGCTCACCTCCCAGCCCCGGGGGGCTCAGGAAGCTCCAGTGTCCCTGCCCAGCCTTTGTGCTGTGCTGAAAGGCCCAGCAGCTGCAGGGACCCCTCCCCACCTCACCCTCCTGCCTCTGCTGCACGAAGGGAAACGTGCACAGCTGTGCCTGGCAAACCTTCAGGAGCTGGAAGGGCAAAGAAGTGAAGCACCCTGGCCCTGCAAGGTTGTGGGTTGTCCGGTTTGCTCCAGGGGTACCCTGGTGGGAGAGCTTAAAGCTGGCATTGGGAAGGAAATGCTGGTCCTGGAGAGTGAAGGGAGGGGGAGAGAGAATCCACTCTGCATCCTCACGGGGCATTTTCTCTTTAATTTGCACGCAGTGTTGAAAAGAGCCGCAATAAAGAAGAGCAAAAATGACCTGATTCATGCAGAAGAAGGTGAGGACCATTTCACAGACATTTGCTCCGTTGGTGAGTACTGGCTCCGCATCCCCCGAGGTTTCGATCTCCACCTCAGCCTGTCCATGCCATGTTTCCTCCTCTGGAGCGGCTCCTTTGCTCCAGAAGCTGCAGTTTCCTGAAGGAGAATGAATTTCCACGGCTGCTGCAGCAGCACTCGAGCTCCCAAAGCGAAAAGCTCCGTGGCTTCACCCCTCTCCCTGCGCTGCCTGCCTCAGCTCTTGCATGCTGCACCCTTGAGAGAGCCCTGCAGAGCCTTGGGACAATCCCTGCTGGGCTGGCCATGCCAGGATCTGCTTGGAACCTGCTCATTCATGCTGATGAACCCCAAATCTGCCAGACAACACTCTTGGAGGGAGGAGAGGAAGTGGCCACTAATGCCCAGCTGAGGTGTCACAGCCTTTGCTGTGGGAATGGTCACTGGGGGATGCTGGGCAGTGCCTCAATTCTCTCATTCTTGTCTTAGAGGAAGATCTTAAAGCAATTTTAAAGCGAGATCTGAAGTTCCAGCGCCGAGCCCTGCACTGTGGGGCGTTGCTGGGGTGAATTTGCCCATCCTGCAGCTCCCAGAGCTGATTCCCTGCTGAGATCTGCCCAGGTGGGGAGGCAGAGGCAGCTCTGGGCTGCCAGGGGAGGCTCTGGGCACTCAGCACCCACCCCAGGGAGCTGCTGGAGCCAAACCCCTCTCAGCCATGGGAGAGGCATCTCCTGCTGCTCTGCTTATCCCTGTGCCTGTTGTTGGAGTCTGTTTTGCTGCTGAAGCAGCAGATGTTCTCATTATCTTCCAAAGAAATGTCTTGGCAGCCCAGTCCCCACCAAGCAGCAAATCCTGGATGCACAGGAGGAGCAGCACAAGCAGCACTTTGAGAATCCGTGTCCGTGGCTGCTTTCATGGCATGAGTGCCTCAGTTGCCCTTTGGAAAGTTGGCACTGATGTTTTCAGGGATCACAGCTGCTGGAATTCTTTCTTTCCCCCCCACCCTTAAAGGAAGACATGGTTGCAGAAAATGAGCGTGGCTTTGGCATGTTCCTGACACCAGCACTGAGCTGCCACGGTCCCCTGGGCTGCAGGGTTTGTGGTGAAACTGCTGCCACTTCCAGGAGAGGTTTGGTGCTGAAAAAGGGCAAAAATGCAGCAGCCTGTGTGCATTTTTGGTTGGTTTGTTTGATTTTTTTTTCTCGGATCCCTGCATGGATAACAAGGAACGGTCATTTTTTTTTTGGAATATTTGCTCACGGTTGCAATAATTACGAGATCTTTGCCTCCAAATCCAAGTCCCTCCAGGCTCTGGGCAGCCAATGCCACACAGATCTTGGAGCTCAGCATTTCAGGTGGCAACGGATGACGGAGCATCTGGGCTCAGGAATAATCCGAGGCAGAGCTGGGAACTGTCTCGGGAGCATATGGCAGGGAAAATAACAGCAGTGCTTTCCACCTTCTGCCAGTGCTTCACCCACTTGGGAAAAGTGCTTTTTGATTTTGATTCATGGAACGAGGCAGAAAAGAAGGAATGGATTAAGCAGCTACTTCTGCAGGCTTGTGAAGAGGCTGAAATGCAGAGCATAAACAATCAGATCACGTGGGCAATTACACATAAAGGACCTGTTCTGGAGAAAAGGGGTTTTTGGATGGTTTTCTGTAATGTGTTCAGATGGGAGCAGAAGGAACGTGGAAGAACTAACAAATAATCCCTGAGTGCCATGTGAAGATGCAGCTCAGGCTGGGGGAGGCTTTGCCAGTTCTCTCTCTGGCCATTGGCTGAAAATGTTGCACTTCAATTCAAACACCAGCTTTTTATAACTGTAGTATAAAGCTCTGTAGTGGTAAACACTTCCCAGGGTGTTCTCTGAAGTTGTTCTTAGCTTTTATTCTTTTCTTTCCACTCCCACACCCTCTGTGCTAGGGCACTGCCTTGATTCTCAGACACCAAAGCCTGGAGAAGGGGATATTTTCCATACTAGAGCAGTTTAAATATCACTGCTTTGCTTTTCTGGAAGATCAGCAGAGAGGAATGAGCACTGTTCCTTTGCCAGCCTGGGAGTACAGAGGGGCTTGGATATCCGAGGGCTCTGTACCTGCTAAGGAATGCTGTGATAGGAAGCAGCCTAAATCCCAGCCTGTGGCTCTCCTTGTTGTCTTAAAGCAGAGGAGGAGCACTGTGATTCCTTCTCTTCCAAACTGCCAAAGGCAGGGTTTTCAAACCAACAGAAGAACACACGGATTTTTTCAGCAAGGAGTTTGTTCAAAGCCTGGCCAGGGCCAGCTCTGCTTTTGGAGTGCTGGTGGATGGCCAGAAAAGTGAAATGGAGCAGAGAGCTCACTTTCCATGGGGGAACATCACACTTGTGTGGGGCTGTGAGGCTTGGAGAACCTGCTGCTGTCACATCTGGATGCCTCATCCTTTCTCTGGCTGCCATGGTTGATGTTGCAGGATGAGGCTGGGTGAGATTCCCACTCTTTCCAAGTGTTGACATGGAGGTGGTCACACTCCCAGATTTGGCTGCTGAAGCCAGAACTCTCTGTTCATGTCCCTGAGCCCAGGAGAGTCACCTGCTCCAGGACAGGAGGGGGACATGTGCTGCTCATCCTGCTGGGATGCTCCATCCCAGGATGGGGAAGGGCAATAACAATATCTTGTCACAAAGTGCTGGCACAGGCAGTGGCCAGCCTGGCACAGTCACCATCTCCCCTGCTTGCAGCAGCTTCCGTGGCTGCTGCAGAGGAGCCCCAAAGGGTCCATGTGTTTATTCCCTTATTCCTGAGTTCTCCTGCCTCAGCACTGGCTGGAGATTGCCTTTTCATCTGAGCAGTGCCTCTACCCCAGGGGGAGAGCTGACATATCAGGAATCATTTCTTCCATCAGCTTCCTATTGTTGAAGCACTTGACTCTTTGCCAGGGTTTCAGCCCGGAGTGGAAATGGAGCTGATAAAGGCAGAATTGAGACAAATGAGTGGCTGCCCCCAAAATCTGATGCACAGAGGGAGACTGAACCCTCTGCTGAGGAAATACCTGAGCCTGGAGAGTAAAATGAGGAGAACTCACTCAATTCCATAGTGACTGGTCCTTGGAGCAGGGGAAATAAGGGACCAGCTTTCCTGTTGCACCTGCCCAGCTCCACGAGGATGTGCTCCACACTGTGGGCAGAAATTCCCTGTGCCCGCTGTTCTCTGTCCCTGTCAACCAGGAAAAAGGGATGAGTTTAACTGGGACAACCAGCATTGCTGCAAAGCTTTGGAAGCCCGGTTTAGATGGTGGAGCCGGGCACTGATCCGTGAAGTTTTAAAATCCCAGCCTTCATCCCTCATTATAAGCAAGATGCCCTCGCTCAACCCATTCTCAACATTCCCAGCTTCCCGCCGAGCTGTTTCAGGTGCTTGGAGAGGCTCTGTGTGCCCAGGAACCCCCTGCAGCCTTTTCCCTGCTGGCATGGGCTGTGGTGACTCTTCTTTCTGTCCCAGGGTCTCCCTTTGCCCGTGCCAGTTTGAAGAGTGGGAAGAACGAGAGCTCGTCCTACTTCAGGAGGAAGGAGAAGATGTTCCGCTTCTTCATCCGCCGCATGGTGAAGGCGCAGAGCTTCTACTGGGTGGTGCTCTGTGTGGTGGCCCTCAACACCCTCTGTGTGGCCATGGTGCACTATGACCAGCCCGAGAAGCTGACCACTGCTCTCTGTGAGTACTGGCCTGTCCTGGGTTAGGGGGAAAATTTGGGAGAAAAACCTCCAAAATGTGGTCCCTCGGGGCAGCAAACTCAAACAGGCTCTCCCCCAACCAGTCTGGGAAAGAACTTCCTCAGAGGAAAGTGGAAAGAACTACTTGTTTAACAAACCAAGTGCCCACAAGCATAAAAAAATGAATAATATGAATCAATAAAACCTCTCTTTGCTCAGAAGTGAGATGGTAAATTCAGAAAGTCCCTGCCTGGGTAGCTCAGCTCGCTCAATCTCTCACCAGTCCCTGTGGAGGTCCAGGTCCAGGTGTGAGCTCCCAGTGCTCCTCTGGGTTTTCAGTCTGGAGCAGGTATAAACAGTCCCAAGAAAAAGGAAAAAAAAACCACTCCAGGGAGCTTCTCTGCCTCAGGTAGCTAAAACTAACTAAAAGCACTGATCTCTGTCCTGCTGTCTGTCTGTGCTGCAGACAGCACAGTCAGGGAGAAAGAATCTGTAGGAGTCAGGCAGTTTTCCTCAAAACAAACTCCATGATGCTTCTTTCCCTCCTTTCCTCCCAGAACCATTCTTAAAGGCACAGAACTGAATGCACAGAAGAGACCATGGGCATACAAGGATGATAGGGCCCCCCCAGGACATGGGCACTCCTGTTCCCTCAGCAGCTCCCGTGTTTCTGATCCTGCAGCACCACGGTCATGTCCAGGCTCTCAGCTTCCCCCAGAGCCTGGCTCTCCTGACTCACCAGGCATGGAACCACAGAATGGTTTGGGTGGGAAAGGAGCTTAAAGCTCAGCTTATTCTACTCTCTGTGCAAGGATACCTTCTGCTAGACCCTGCCCAGCCTGGCCTTGGGCACTGCCAGGGAACCAGGGGCAGCCACAGCTGCTCTGGCAATTCCATTCCAGTCCCTCCCCACCCTCACAGGGAACCATTCCTTCCCAATATCCCATCTATCCCTGCCCTCTGGCAGTGAGAAGCCATTCCCCTTGTCCTGGCACTCCAGGCTCTTGTAAATTGTCTCTCCTTTCCTGTCAGCCCCTTCAGGTCCTGGAAGGACACACTGAGGTCATCTGAAAGCTTCCCTTCTGAACAATCCCAGTTCTCTTTCAACTCATATTTCAAATTACTGAATCACACAATTCAGGAAAAAAAAAAAATCCACCAGGTTATTAGTTGGAGAGAGGAATGTTATCCTAAAGGTTATTGCAAAGTTGACATTCAATCAGGTGTAAAGCCTGGAACAGGGCAGGAGGAATTGTCCTGGAGCAGGGCAGGAGGAAGGATTGCTCTGGAATGGGTCAGGAGGAATTACTCTGGAGCAGGACAGGAGGAATTGCTCTGGAGCAGGACGGGAGGAATTGATTTGGAGCAGGATGCACAAAAGGAAGGGGAATGATGCCTGGGAAAAGCAGGATTCTCTGGCTAATCTGTGTCCAGAGAACTGCAAATTTGTGTCACTTTTGCAGCTGATTTGCACCCATGGGTGATTCCTGTTGGGGACACACTCAGAGCTCTGCCAGCTCTGATATTCCTGGGATAGCAGCAGGTGGAAGAGCCTGTGAGATAAAAATCCTGCCAGTGCTCCTGGAATCAGGCACCAAGTCCCCACAGGGGCTGTGATTCCTGTCAGAGCCTTTAAAAAGCTGCAATTTTACAGTTCCTTTTTGGTTCTGTGATAACATGGGGTGGGTGTCACGGTGCCCTCCTGTGACATTAAGTGGCAGAAATAATCCCAGAGGGAAGATTATCCTATATTTGTGAAAAGATTTGATTTTAGATGGTTCCTGTGCTCACCTGGTTTAGCTCACAGAGTTTAGAAGCTTTTGAAATACAAGTTCTGGGTTTTTAAATGGCTCTGGTGAGTAGGAAATGGTGTCTCCCTGAGGTCACAGACTCGCCCACAGAGCTTGGTTTAACAAATGTGCAAGGTGAGGGATGGAGCTTTTTGTTTGTTTTAATGAAGTTTGGAGGCTGGGACTCCTAGAGCTGGAAAACTCCTAGAAATGCCTCATGCTGACAGTGGAAATTTTTCCTTCTGGAGGGGTGGGATGAGGTTTGTTCCTGGAAGACAAAGCCATTCCTTTGGCCACTTCTGACCTTATAAAATGGCCAGGAATAAATCTTTTGTTCAGCACTTGACCAGATGAAAATGTAAGGAAAACTTCTGAAAAAAAGCAAACAGAAGACTGGGAAAAAAGCCTCAGATATTTCCAACACTCTAACAATGTTGGCTTAGATCTTTAAAGATCCTTATCTGCCTAATTTGCCTTGATTTCTCTATAAATTAGATACTTAAATATTTCTTGCCTCAGATCCTCCGGTCTTGCCTTATTACAAGGAAGGCAAACTTTTGAAGTTTTTTTTCACTAGACCTGAGAGGTCAGGAATACTGACTGCTCTGACATCAAAAGCTCCTTATTAATATTTGTTGAAGTATTTAATGCCACCAGGTAATGGAGCTCTAATGAGAGATGTATAATAAGGGCAGAAATTTCTTTCAAGTCTATTTTTTTTGCAAGATTTTGACTGAAAAGAGAGACAGACCATACAGAGAAGTCACTCTTGCTTATTCATTACCTCAATTTACCAGAGAAAATAATAAGCTAGATTGGCAGAGTAATTAAAAGTTTGAGGATCAGGATTTCCTCTGGAATTAGGACTAAATGTTTAGGAAGCAAACCCCACACTTGAAGTCTTTCAACTCAATAAAAGATTTCAGATTTACAAAACAGTTTTGGGAGTACCTTATGCAAGGACTTTTCTAAGGGAATGTGAAGAAATCCAGGAGCCAGAACCCCTTAATGTTCCAGTGAGGGCTGGAAGGGCTGGTTCTGTCTCTTGGAATTAAAGGTTCACCTCCAGCTGAATATTTATCTGAGACAGAGACCACAAATGAGGCTTCTAATCTATCCCAGCTGAAGACCAAAAAAAAAAAAAAAAAAAAAAAAAAAAAAAAAAAAAAAAAAAAAAAAAAAAGGGAATAGGTTGGAATTAGGGCTGGATCCATTTTTCAGGAACTCTGTGTTTGTTCATAATACCCAGTAATGTCAATTAGTGTCAGAAGCACTTGGGCAGCAAGTTTGAATTTCTTGGTGTAGAGTCCCACTGAGCTGGGACTGGGGCATCCCACTGCCTTATATTTCATGGAAAACCACCAAAAATTGGGATTTCTTGGGGATTAAACTCTCATAACCCCCCCAGCCTTTGCAGCATCACACTGCCCTTTCCCTGTGAGCCCTGAGGGAAACACCTGCACAGAGAAATCCCAGAATGGGGCAGGGAAGGCACCTGGGAGGGTCACTGGTGCCACCTCCCTGCTCCAGCAGGACCATCCCAGAGCACAGGGCACAGCAGTGTCCAGATGGGCCTGGAACATCCCCAGGGAGGAGACTCCACACCCTCCTGAGCTTCTTGTGCACCTCAGAGGGAAGAAATCCTTCCTCACTCAGGTGGAACTTCCTGGGATCAGTTCCTGCCTGTTCTGCTTGTCCCACTGCAGGGCCCCTGGAGCAGAGCCCTGCCCTGAGCCCTCCCTGCAGATATTTTGATGAGATTCCTCTCAATCCTCTCCTTTTGAGGCTGAACAGCCCCAGCTCTCTCAGCCTTGTCCTCATGAGAGAGATGCTCCAGCCCCCTCAGCATCTTTGTCACCCTTCATCCAGGAGCTCTGTGTATTTCTGGGATATTGAACCCTGCTGGAAACAACACTGGCATTGGGGAGGGGCAGCCCAATGTGGGTCACAGAAAAAAAGAACAGATTATCCAAAAATAGGGAAAGGTTTTGTGGCTGCTCACACTGGGTTTTTAGACAGGGTGGTACAAGATTGCTCACTGTGACAATGAGAGTATAAACCAGAGATGCCAGCCTGGTTTGGGTGGGAAGGGACCTTAAATCCCATCCCATCCCACCCCTGCCATGGCAGGGACACCTCCCACTGTCCCAGGCTGTCCCCAATGTCCAACCTGGCCTTGGGCACTGCCAGGGATCCAGGGGCAGCCACAGCTGCTCTGGGCACCCTGTGCCAGGGCCTGCCCACCCTCCCAGGGAACAATTCCTGCCCAATCTCCCAAGTAAATCTCTCCATGAATGGTCATCATGGAAATTCTAATGTACACCAGACAAATTTTGATTTTTGTGGGGTTTTTATTTATTTTTTTAATTATTATTTTTTAATTTATTTGTTTTGGGGTTTGTTTTATTTTTAAGATGGTTCTCTCCAAGAGAAGAAACAGAAGCTCTCTGGGCTCAGTTTGGGAATGATTATCTCTGCGCTGGGTAAAACCTATTTTAGTGTGATTTTTGAACAAAGAACTTTGGAGAATTGTCCTTTAAAACCCTACAAGTTCAACCTCTTCAATTCCAAGCATCCCATACCTCCAAACCCTCACAAATTCCAGGATGAGGAGCTGTGGGACTGCATTCACACCTGGCTGTGCACTGGGGATGACCCAAACCTTTCTGCCCCTCTCCTGGGGGATGGCAGACTTTTCATAGCCTCATGTTTATACAAATCCCTAATTTCATATTGAGTGCAGGGAATATTTGGTGCCTTGAGGACTTTGCTGGTTGTTCTGGTGTTGCAGTGATGGCCACACTGGATGTGTCCCCTCACTCCTGCCTGGATCACTCTGCAGCACAAACATCTGGGAAAGGAGCCCAGCTGGGGCTGAGCCCTCCAGGAATGCTCCTGGAAAGTCCAAGTTCTGTGCACAAATCCAGCAGAGAGAGGCAGAACATATAGCACCAAACCAAGGGATTTGAAACAGCTCCTGGAAATACTTGGCAAAATCCTTTAACTGTGAGAGTGACAGAGTTTAAAAATGGCTTAAGAAGTGAAGCCCTGATGAGGGAATCACTGCAGAGGAGCAGGGCCTGGCTGGTGTGATGCAGAGCAAGAGAGAAATCAAAAATCCCAGTGATGCTGTTTGAGGAAAGGTGCTTAGGAGGAACTGAGGAAGTTTTTGTGAACTGTAGCAGCAGGAGAGGAGCACAGGAAAGCCTGGGAGGATCTGCTAAACCCTGCAACTCTACCCAGGCACCTCTAATTCAATTATACCTGTCCCTCTGGGGAGAAGTTTAATTACATTACAAATTAATTTTACTTAAAGAACAGTTGGTAAAAGCCTACGGGTCTGCATTGATTTATTTTTCCCTTGGTCTTTTCTTTTAAGTTTTCTGTTTTGAATTGTTCTGATTAGCTTTCTCTGCTTGATGCTCCATATCTCTACAACTGCTTTGGAAAAAGGACTGCAGGAGCTTTGGAGAGAGGCTTGGGATTTCCTTAGCCTTATTGAAAGAACTGATGAGGAATTCTTTGAATTCTTGTGGTATGATTAATAACAGGCTGTACTTCATGCCCCTGTAATTATCCTCAAATTCAATCAGAGATTCTCCTTCTCTGTGTGGAAAGGACTCCAGGGCCAAATAGGATTTCTCTCATGCTGCAGATGGACGCTGCTCACTGAAGCACAGAACTTTGGTTAAATAAGCTACAACTGCCTATAGAAGAATATATTTCATGCATGTATCTCATGATTTCATCATTGTTCATTCCCACCACTGCCAATATTCTGAGAAAGGAGATTTCTGTCAGAAACCAACCCTGGAGTGGCATCACTGGGGTCTGGTGAGCAGCAAGGATGAACTGAGGGCCCCCAAAATCCCTGCTGGGGACACGGTGGGGGTGAGAGGGAAGGGTCCCAGTGCCCCAGGACAGGTGCAGCAGTTCCAGCTGTTCCAGCTGTGGAAGCAGCAGCTGCAGGCATTGCTGCAGTGCAGGAGCCCCAGAGCTGGGGCTGGGCTCCTCTTGCTCTGGCTACAGCTCTGGGGTGAGGTTGGGTCTGTGGGGTGGATGTTGGGGACTGTGGGGTGGATTTTGGGGACTGTGGGGAGGAGGTCTCAGCACTGGATCACTGAGGTTTCACTTGGAGGCTGCCCTTCCCAAAGCTTTCTCCAGCAAATCCTGCAGGGATCCTTCCTGGCTCCTTAATCTGTGTAGGTCTGAGCTCCCAATCCACAGTGTCTCCTTTCTGACAAATCCAGTATTTGAGCACAGCATTTGAGCCATTATGGCCTGAGAGCCTCCTCCCTGCCCAGTGCTGAGCCTCATGTTTGGGGCAATTTGGCTTTTTTTTGGTTCTGTTGCTACTTTTGAAGTCAAGACCCAGCTCCCTCTGGACATCAACGTGCAGCATTGGCAAGGAAAGGGTTTTCTGGAGCATCTTTATTTCTGTCTGCTGAGCATTTCACATCTGCTTGGGCAAAAAGGGAGAAGTCCTGCCCTGCTGAGGTTCTCCTGCTTGGTTTAATGTGAGAGGAGAATGAGGAGAGGGAAGTGTCAGGTTCAGCTTCTGCTGCCACTGGACTTGGAGATGGGGCAGAAATGGGATTAATCCATGAGTGATTGACAAAAAGGAGCTGGTAACTCTAATGAGGAACCTAATTCAAAGGTGTGGGGTGAAGGGATGCTGGCATGGCCTTTGCAACAGCACAGCTTGGAAATGAAATAAGAGTGTTTGTATCAAACTTTCCCTCCTTAAATCACATCACAAAATCCTTTGAGTAAGGCAAATGAAATTAGGTGAGGTTTGAATACCAGGAGGCCCAAACAACAAAATTGCATTTTTCAATTATTTAGGCAGGGCCTTCTCAGAAGAAATCGTGTGTTGGATGCAGCAGCCTCTCCACAGAGCCAATTCCTTCTGCCCGAGGAGTTCAGGGTCTGGATTTCACTTCCCTCCCTCCCAGCCTCACTGGGCTGTGATTTGTAGCATCTGGTACCTGCTGAGACACAGCTCCTGCTGCCAGTACTGGGCTCTGCTCTGGAATTCATCAGCTGGGAAAGGCCAAGGGTGGCTCTTGCAAGAGCAGCAGAAGGAAGCTGGGTTTTAGATGCTCTGAGTTTTAAACATTTCCTGGCTTTATATATTTTTTTTTAACATAATCAAATATTTCTTGACTCACTTTTACCACTTTCTAGCTTTTTTCTTGTGTGTTGTTCTGGATTGGCAGAAGTGTTTGCAGGATGTGTCAGTCTGATGGTGACACCTTTGCACTTGTGATACCCGGGGTGTGGCCAGCACCTGCTGGAGCACTACCTGTGCTTTAACCCTTGCTTCTTTCCTCCTTTTTTGCTCCTTTGGGATGATGGTAACTGTCTTGGCAAAGTCTCCTGAGGTCTGTTGGTGTGAATTTGCAGTTTAATATCACTGCTGAGGAGTTTTGCTGTTCTGTGGAAGAATCTGGGGGGCACCTGATGTGTGATAGGTGAGGCTGGGGCAGAGATAAGGGGATGAGAATCTCCCATGTGACACATGGGGGCTGTGCATTGCTGCCTGGAGCATCCACCACCTCTCCCTGGGATTTTCTCAGCTGGTTTAACAAGGTTTCATAGCATGGGCTGGATAGCAATCCTTGGGATAGGGAGACTGCACCTGGAAGTCATTCCAGCAAGCACCACCTGCTGAGTGTGATACCAAAGAAACCAAGGTCCCTCCCCAGCTCTCCTGGAGCCCCTTCAGGCCCTGGAAGGGCTCTGAGCTCTCCCCGGCTCTCCCAGCCTGGCTTCAGCCCTGGGAGCAGCTCCAGGTTTGCTCTGGGCTCTCTCCAGCAGCTCCAGGTCCTCCTGCTGGTCCCAGAGCTGGGGCCTCACCAGAGCAGATGGAAGGTCAGAAGGATTCCCAGCATAATTATGGATTTCTCCTTACTCTGGGATCCTTGGTGCTGGAGGCAGCAGTTTCCTCACTGAGTCCTTGCACCTCCTGTCACAAAGGAGAGAAAAGTCACAGCTTGGTCAGGTGTGAAGAGGCTTCTCCTCAAAAGCTCCAAGCTCAAGGTGAGAGGGACTTGTGCTGCTCCAGTGCCCACGCTCTTCCCTGAGCACTGAGATCCAGAGGGCAGAGAGGCTTTTCTCTTCCTGGGAAAAAGGCTGTGGATCTCAGATTTTGTCATCTTACTCCTCAGTTGGGAACACAGTGCCCTTGAAAGTCTCCTTTAATGATCTTGCTCCTGTTTTCAAGGAGAGCAGCTCATGTGGGATAATTAATACTTCCCTGAAATTTCTTCCCCTTTTACAAATGTTGGCACAGGTGTCCTTGCAGGCTCCTCACTAAGGTGTTAATAAAGCCTCTCTCATCTCCTTATTGCTTCCTGCATTTCAGGGAACTTTATGCCCACAGTGTTCCATGTCTGGCTTAAATTTAACATTTAAAACCCCTTTTTATTTTTGGGTAATTGAAGTTGTGTTTTTGAAGGCATTTCCAAAGACACCAGGAATGGGCCTGGGCCAGCTCTGCTCCCTCCTTGTGGATGTGCAGAGCTGAGAATGCAAATCCAGGCAGGTGGGAAGGACCCTCATTCCCTCCTCTGTCTCTCCCCTGTTCAGCTGAAGCTGCAGATTGCAGGAGGTCAGAGAATGGTGGAATCATGGAATATCCTGAGCTGGAGGGACCCACCAGGATCACCCAGCCCAGCCCCTGTCCCTGCCCAGAGCCCCAACAATCCCAGCCTGGGCATCCCTGGCAGCGCTGTCCAAAGGCTCCTGGAGCTCTGGCAGCCTCGGGGCCGTGCTCATTCCCTGGGGAGCCTGGGCAGTGCCAGCACCTCTGGGGGAAGAACCTTGCCCTGAGCTCCAGCCTGAGCCTGCCCTGGCCCAGCTCCAGCCCTTCCCTGGCTCCTGTCCCTGCCCAGAGCAGAGCTGGGAGCTGCCCCAGAGTGCAAAGCAGGAATCCAGGATTGTCCTGCTGAAGTTTTCCTTTTAGCTGTTGCCCCTCTTCTGTCTCTGTGCACCTCTGCTAAAGTTTGGCACCATCTCCTCTTTATCATTCCTGGAATCATAAAATTGAAATTACAGGAAACTTTCTTGTAGCATCTGTGCTGCTGCAGCCTATGAGAACCTCCTGTGCTGCACTAAACAAGGTGATTAATCCCCACCTTATGAGGTTTGATTATTTTCCTCATCTTTTCTCCAGAGAGAGAGGTTTGCCTTCTGCTGTTTGGTTTTTCTGGGTAGTGTAGGTGGTTTTTGCTTTTTTTTTTTTTTTTTTTTTTTTTTTTTTTTTTTTTTTTTTTTTTTTTTTTTTTTTTTTTTTTTTTTTTTTGCATTTTTTGTTTGTAACATTTCACTCTTGCTGTTGCTTATTGGCCTCCAGATCCAAACTTAAAATGCCAAAGGCAGTGTTTGCTGTAGCTTCAAGTCCTAAAAACTTGCTGTGGAAATTGAAGCCTCCAGCTCTGTTCCTTCTGCCCTTTGTCTCATCATAGGTGATAAATTTTCCCATCAAAAGCTTCCCAGCCTGTGATATGTGAAGGAAAAGGAAACAGAAGGGGCTCTTCCATAATTACAGGGCTATAAAGGCATAATAAAAATAAATGTGGTAACAGGAGACACAACACCTCTGAATATGAGCCCTCAGAGTCAGCACTTCTGTTGGGTAGAAAGGTATTTTTATCATCAGAGGATGGCACAGAAACTTACACCTCACACCCAAAAGTTTCCATCTCTTGCAAGCACAGAAATCCCAAAACATCTTTGCAATTAAATTTGACCTTTAGAGATATTAGATCCAGGGCTTTCCTTTGAAATTCCTTTCTAGAGACAATGAGGGTGTTATTTAATGCTCCTGCTCCCAGGTGAACATTGCCTACATTGCTCATGGACACAGAAGGAATTGTGCCCAACTGTGCCTGCTCCTGTTTGCCACTGCACAGGGATTTCCTTCTGCCAGCAGGCCCTTGGTGCTGGGAAAAAAGGAACAGAAAGTTCCCCCTGTGAAGAGCTCTGCCCACCATGGGCTCATGGATTGATTTAATGTCTCCTCCTGTTCCCAGATTTCGCAGAGTTTGTTTTCCTGGGGCTGTTCCTCACGGAGATGTCTCTGAAGATGTATGGGCTGGGGCCAAGGAATTACTTCCACTCTTCATTCAACTGCTTTGACTTTGGGGTGAGTGATGTCCAGCAGGGTGGGGAAATCATGGAATGGTTTGGGGTGGAAGGGACCTTAAAATCATCTTACTCCAACCCTCTGCCATGGCAGGGACACCTCCCACTGTCCCAGGCTGTCCCCAATGTCCAACCTGGCCTTGGGCACTGCCAGGGATCCAGGGGCAGCCACAGCTGCTCTGGGAATTCCGTTCCAACTCCTCCCCACCCTCCCAGGGAACAATTCCTGCCCAACCTCCCATCCAGCCCTGCTCTCTGGCAGTGGGAAACCTCCCTGCTGTCACTGCATGTCCTTGGAAGCCCTGGCAGGTGTCTCTCCTGTCCTCCAGGTGCCGGGCGCTCAAGGATGCGTTTGGAAATCCACGGGAAGCGCTGCTGGGAGTGTCTCCGGTGGGGAGCAGTCCCTGTATGAATTAGCAGGGAAATGCATTAAGCTTCCCTCGTTATCCTCCTTTCGGAAGGGCTGTGACAGCTGCGGGATTTCATTTCCTCCAGCCCCGGGCTGTTCGCAGCATCAGCACCCCTGAGTGCTCTGATTGCCGGCTCGTTCTCTCCCTCCCATTTCAATGAGCTGATTGAAAGACAAAAAAAAAATACAACCCCAAAACCCCACACATCTTCCTGCTCGTGTCACCCACTGAGCAGCCTTCACCTCGAGTGACAAAGGCAGAGCTTTGCGGGCATCACCGGGAGCAGAAGAGTAAACACCCGATGAGGTGACAGCAGGGCAATAATTCAAATTCTTTCCGTGCAGAACCCAGGCTCAGGCTGCAGCTCTGGTGTGAATAGCGGGGCTGGGTTTGGCTCCACCCGACAAAGAGCCGGCGTGTGGATGTTAATTTATTCATTAAAAGCTATTAGCTGTAATCTGTGCTCGCAGAGGAGAACTCTTATCTGCAGCGTGGGCTGGGCAGGACTCGGTCCTTGTAACAATCCAGATACGGAGCTTTAGATCCAGCCAGGGGCAAAGGGAGAGCGCTCAGGTCATGGCACTCATCAGCCAGCCCTGCTCTGACATTCAGGCTGCTGTTTCTGGGTTTTATCGGCCAGAATCCTGGGAGTCACTCTTCCTCCATGAAGCCAAATTCCTCTGCTCCCACAAGGGGTTGTCACCTTCAGTGAGTGACCCTCCGAAATCCCAGGCTCTGAGTGGAGCCACTTTATTCTCTTTGTGTCTGTGACAGCAGCCAAGCTCAGAGCAGATAGAATTTGAGATGAAATCCCCCATCCGTGCCCAGCAGGCTGAGGTGTTCCATGAGGCTGTCCCAAGCGTGGGGCTCTGTTTTTGGGCTGTCCTGGCAGCTCAGAGGGTTGGGATGGGATGTCCTGCACAGCCCCAGGGACAGTGCCCAGCCCCAGACTGTCCATAAATTGTCCATGAGGGGAGTCACTGCCTTGTGACCCACACAGGGTCCTGGTCCTGCCCTGGGTGGGCTCTCACTGCCCCCCAGGCTGCCTCAGTTTCCCTGGATCCCTGAATCCAGGATTCTCCTTCCATAAGAGCTTGTCAGGAACAGGTGATTTAGGAGCTTGCAGAGAGCAAAGGCTGAACTTGGAGGAGTCTGAGCTCTGTGGGGTGTGCAGCCCTGGCAGGGAGCTCTGCCCGGGGCTTCCCAGGAGGAAACTCTGTTCATCTGTTACTGATTCTTCCTCCCTCACAGAATCCATAGGGACCCTCCTCCTGTCTGTGTTTTCTCCTCCCTCACCCACCTCCCAGCCCCCAGGGTGAATTCAGCTCTGGGACATCACAGAGCCCTGCAGCCAGTTTTGTCTGACAAACCGTGCAGATGGAACCCTTCAAAGGCACAGGGTGAAACAGCAACCCAGAGCAGCATCCCCCTGGGGACCCCCAGCCCAGGGCCTCTGGTGTGGAACAGCCTCCCTGGAGGGGCTGCCGGGCACAATTAATTACCAATTAATTGTTGGGCACAATTAATTACCAGTGGCATGTGCTGAGGAAAGGGTTTTGCTGATTCATGAGGGATTCCCAATGGTGGGAGATGGGAGACAGTGGAATTATCAGCTACTGTGGATCTCCCTTTTCCTCTGCATTTTCTGGAAGCTCAGGGCACAGAGTGTGTTGCAGGATGCTCAGAAGTGCTGGAATTTTCAGATATCCATGTTTTTGCTCATGAAAGGGGTTCCCAGTGCTGCTGCCCCCCTTAATCCTCCCTCCCACTGTACAAACCAGCCAGGCTCTGGTGACAACCAGTTCCAAACTGGTGTTTGTGGTGTGCTCTGCCCAGCTGGGGCCCAGGGGCAGTGGGGGCTCACAAATGTTGGGTGGGTGTGAATTATGCCAGCAGCTGGCAGGGAAATGCCTGTTTGATCCTATTCACTCTGCAGAAACCTGTGTGGGTTTGATTGTCCTTCCCAGCTGGGCTGAACCCATCATTTGTTGTTTTCCTAATGAAGAATTTTTGAGATTTTTTTTTTTTCCTTGCTTGAGGTGAATTCTCTGCCATCCTTAAACCAACCAGGCAAAACAGAACTTGGAAAAAACCCACCTTGATTTGGGACAATTTTTTCAGCCCTTCGAGGCTGAGGGCCAGGCAGATGATGGGATGGATGTCTGTGCCAGAGGCTTTGCAGGATCTCATCACAATTATTGCTTTAATTGCTCTCCTAAAGACTCTCAGCTGCCAGAAGTTTCTGGTAGAACTTACCCAGAGCTGCTGTTCTGCTGCAGATGAGGAGTTTGAGCCCTTCTGATGGGAAGGGGAGGATGGGACAGAGCCCTCCTGCACCCCTGCAGGTTGTGTGGGGTGGGAAAAGGAACTGTTGGCATTTGCAGTTGAGCCAGCATTAAAAAACCTAATTAAAAATTACAGTGTCCCTCAAAAAAAGAAAAAAAAAAGGTATTTTAAGGTAGTTTCATTGCTAGAGAAGAAAACAACAAGCTCCTCTCTGTGTATAAATCACAGGGTGTTCTCCTGCCTGGGTATGGAGAAAGCGGGGATGAGGTTTTCCAGTTCTCCTGAAGTTTTTGTAACAGCAGCCCAAACTCTGACCCCTGAGCTCTCCTGAGCCTCTCTGGAGGCAGCCCAGGGAGCTCAGCAGCTGCTGTGCCCTCTCTGAAGTGCTCTCTCCCTGCAGGTCATCGTGGGCAGCATTTTTGAGGTGATTTGGGCTGCAGTGAAGCCGGGAACCTCCTTTGGCATCAGCGTGCTGAGAGCCCTGCGCCTGCTGAGGATCTTCAAAGTCACCAAGTAAGGGCAGCTCCCCTGGCACCCACAGCAGCTTTGAGCACCCCAGGAAATCCCTGACCCCTGCCCCAGGGCCAGGAGGAGTCATTTCCACGTTTATAAATCATAAATTAAAATAAAATCGCTAAAAAGTTAAAAATAAACCAAAAAAACTCCTAATGGCCCAGCCCCCTGGAGTGGCTGGCACAAAATCCCTGCCTGCCCCAACCTCTGCACTGGGGGACAAAAGCAGATTAAAGGTGAAGAGATGCAGAATTCCCCTTCCCTTGGCTGGGCAGTTGGGAATTTTGGGAATTCCAGAGCCTGTGTTCACACCCACAAGGAATTTTAACAGCCCTGTCTCTCCTCAGCCTCACATCCAGGTTTGTCTGCCCTTGGTTCCTCAGTGGGCTGACAGCAGAATGTCCTTCTTTGCTTTATCTTCTGGCTTGTTAAAAACAAAAATACTGTGTTATCACTTGAATTTTGTGGTAAAAACCCAACTTTTATTTTCTTCTCAAGTTCTCTCAACTTCCCACTGATCTGATGACAATTCCTTAAGTGGGAATGACAGTGGGCTGACAGGGCAATGTCCTTTTTTGCTTTGGTTTTAGGCTTGTTTAAAACAAAAATCTCAGGTTATCATTCATATTTTGTGGCAAAAAAAACCAGGTTTTATTTTCTTTCTGAGTCCCATCAGCTTCCCACTGATCTGATGGCAATTCCTTAAGTATTTAGGCTCTGGAAAAGCAGCTTCCCTGGGGATTGCTGAGTGCTGATCCAGGGGCTGAGCTGCTGTGTTGACACAAATCTGAAATGTGTTCCCAGTGCCTGGGCTGGGAATGCCAAAGTTTTTCAGCCTGGAGACTCTGAGGTGGAATTTTCACCCAGGTTGCCACAGCTTTCCTGTTGTTTTCCTGCTCCTGCCTTGAGTTAATGTGTCCTGGCATTAGCAAACAGCTCCTGTGCCATTTCCAAACCCATCCAGAGCCATTTCTGCAGGATTTCTAAGGTGTGCTGTGGAAATTGGTGACAAATTTAGGTGTTCCTGCTGTTGTTTTCCACTTTAATTTTTACACCATCACCTCTTCAGTCCTCCCTTGTTTCCATCACTCCCTGAATTCTTCGTAGCTTGAAGTAACAGGAGGGGGAACAGCCCCTCCCTCCAAAAATACCCCAACCACCTTAAATAAATAAAGAAAATTTGAGCAAAACAGTCATGTGAAATAAGCAGGAATGAGTTCTGTGGGGCTGATTTGTGCCTGCTAATTGTTTAATGCTAATTATGATTATTCAGACCCCAGGTTTGTGTGTGTGCTACTGTGTCATTTGTTGTCCCCTGGGACAAACAGGGTGGAAACTGTAAGTTCTGTAAATGTCCAGCAAAAAAGGTGGGTACCTGCACCAAAAATGTCACTGTGCTGTACCTTTGCACTGATTTATGTGTGGGAAACTCCTGGGATTGCAGCAAATCCAGAGCAATTGTCACCAGCTCATTTTACCCACAGCTGCTGTTGCTGATTGGGTGCTGTGATTTGTGAAAATTGTAGATATTTTTGCAAGTTACAGCTTTATTTTTGTGGGTTCTGCCCCCTGATTGCAGTCAGCACGAGAAAGGGATGAATCCTGCAATTATTTAAGTTGGAAAAGACTTTCAAGACCATTGGGTCCAAGCAGTCTTTCCAAGGCCACCACTCACCCGTGTCCCCAGGTGCCACATGTGCAGGAATTGAAGTCCCTGCAGGGATGGTGACCCCACCACTCCCTGGGCAGCCTGGCCAGGGCTTCACAACCTTTTTAATGCACAAAATTATCCCAATATCCAACCTAAACCTGTCTGGGACAATTTGAGGCCATTCCCTGTTGTTATTGCTCATTCCTTGGGAGAAGAGATTGAATTTCACAGACAGAGCTGAGGGCTCTTCCCCTTCTCAGGACAGCAGGAGCCACTCTGAAGCCACTGATGCTGAAGTTCCCCTGCCCTAATGAAGTGGGTTTTTCACCTGACAGGACAGAATTGAGTTCATTGCGTGCCCAGAGGCGGCTCCCTGCAGCTCCCAGGGGGAATCCTGCATTATCCCAGTGCCTGAGTGCACAGCTCAGTGTTTGCCTGGCTCAGGAGAGCCTCCAAAGTGCTGGCAGCAGGCACAGATTGCTGCCCACCCCCTCTCAGTGCAGTTCTGCTGGAAAAACATCCTGACCCTCAGTGGTTTTCTCCTTTTTCCATCTCTTACACAGCAAATTTTGTCTGAAACTCCCTGCCCTGGTTTGTTTTTCCTTTGTGTTTAGCAGGAGAGGCTGCAATGCTCCTGCTTTGAATTACCAATGGGAATATTCAAATTGTGATTTGAGTTGATGGGATGGATTATGATTGGGATTTTGGTTCCCATGTCCCAAATCAGTTTGGCCATGGACAGCAGGATGAGGGGGCACAGCCCAAGGGGGGCTAAAATTCAGTGAGGAGGACAAGGACCAAAGAGCTCCCCATGTTTTCCTCATTGTCCTGACAGGGTCTGGCTTCTGCAGGAATCAACTCCTGGTGCCTTGGGAGCATCAAATCCTTCCCTTCCTCCAAGGAGAGCAGCTCAGCCCCTTTAAACCCTGAGCAGGCTTGGTTCAACTTACTCAAAACTGAAGATATTCTCCCAAGAGATGAAATTCTCCCCTGAAACCTTTGTCACTGTGTTATGGGTGTAATTTTTGCCTGGAGTGGGTGCAATGGGATGTGAGATCCTGTCCCTCTCCTGGGATGGACATCAGAGAAACCTGGGGTGGGTCAGTGCTCCCAGCTGGGGCTGGGGGAAGGAAGAGGGGGGAAAACAAAGGCAAAAAGAAAGGATGGGGATGCTGTTTTGTACCACAATGACACAGACTCTGAGGTCAGAAGGCTAAAAAATGACTCTTTATTTAGGGATACATCTCCCTTATCTACTGTTTTACACAGACCAATTTGATTGGTGAAACAAAGGCAAAACCTCTTCAATCACATTGGTCAAACCAGAGGGACATCAAGGAGTCCCTCCTGTGGGAAGGAATGGATAACAGAGGTACAGCTACAAAAACATTCCCAGTGTTTACAGAACTTTCCCTGGGAAAAGAATTCAGAAAACCAAAAACACCTCAGACATGAAAACCAGGGCTACAGGATGGTGTTTTTCCTCATGTGACTCCAAGCTCTGAGCTTTTCAGACAAATCCAGGGAATCCCTTCTGCTGGACAGCCACTGTGGGAAGGAGCTCAAGTGGGGTCTGGAGGACACTCAGGGCAGAAGGAGCCGTGTGCTGCCACAGGGAATTGGCTCTGGATGGCAGCTCCCAGTGCCAGGAGATGCACAGGAGAGAAGCCTCTGGAGGAAAAGAGGGAAAAATCCTCCCCATGGCTCAAAATCCCTCTGTTCCTCCAGCCCCATTGTTCCAGGCTCCCCTGTGTCCAAAAGGAGCTGGTCAAAGCTTGGTAGCTCCTCCTGCATTTCCTGATCCATTCATTTTCCTCATACAAACACTCCCTGCTCCCAGCAAGGCAGGAAATCCAGGGAAGAGCTGTTCCCAAACACCTCCTGGAATGTGCCAGGAGCTGTCCCAGGGGATGAGGAGATCCAACCAAACCAACCTCAGCCCCTGGCCAGGTGTGCTGGGATGGGTCAGTGGGGCTTGGGCTGAGCCATTCCCTCCTGCCAGGCTGGAATTCTGCTTTGTTTCCAAATCCTGAGGCCACTGCTGGGTGTGAGATTCCCACAGGAATGTTTAAAATGTGGGGATTTGATCCACTGCTGGATACTTGCAGTGGGTTGGGTTGGAAGAACACCCTGCAAAGATGTCCAGGTGGGAATGAGGTGTTGATTCCTGATTTTATTCCTGGTTTGTGTCTAATGGAGGCTGGAGCTCTGCTGTTCCCATCTCCAGTCTCACCTTCATTGATGCACCCCTGCTCCTGCCACCCCTCCTGACTGCAGGGCCAGGGGAGGAGATGCCAAAAGGAGGAGAAATCCCAGGAAAAGATTCCCAAGGAACTAATCCAGACATTCACTGGCTGTTGTGAGGGGATGCTCACACACCACGTGTCCATCCCTGCTCTGGTGACTCCAAGAGATTTTGCCTCTCCCTGTATTTTCCAACAGCAGAAGGGAGTTTAAAGACTCTGATATTCCTTGTCATTCTTTTCCCTTTTTAATTAAGAAATAATTAAAGCACAAAATCAGTGAGGTTGGAAAAGACTTTGGGATTTTGGAGTCCAACATTCCCAGCACAGCCAAGGCCACCACCAACCGTGTCCCCAGGTGCCACATCTTTTAAATCCCTGCAGGGATGGGGACTCCCCCCTGCCCTGGGCAGCTTTTCCCAGTGCCTGACCACCCTTTCCATGGATAATTTAACTTTACCCTCCCCTGGTGCAGCTTGAGGCCAATTCCCCTCGTTCCATGGGAAATAAATCCCTGTTAATTCCTCACCCAAGGCTCTTCCCCACTGATGTTCTCCCCTGACCCAACGCAGGTACTGGAATTCCCTGAGGAACCTGGTGGTCTCCTTGCTGAACTCCATGAAGTCCATCATCAGTCTGCTCTTCCTGCTGTTCCTGTTCATCGTGGTCTTTGCTCTGCTGGGGATGCAGCTCTTTGGAGGACAGTGAGTCTGGGGCTTCTCTGCTCTGCCTGGAGGGGGGCTCATCCCTGGTTCCAGGGCTGGGGGTAGGGAGATAATCCCTGTTCTGGAATTTTCCCCGGAGCTGGATTCTTTCCTAAGGAAGATTGTCCCCAGTTCAAAGCTCCTCCATCATCCCATGGTGCCCAGAACAGCCAGAGCTGAATCAGGGGAGCAGCACTTTCTGTCCTGGTCCTTTCCCTGATAACCAGAGTGCCATCATACTTATCCATGTGGAATATTTTCCTGCTGGAAAACACAGCTTTGCTGGATCTGATTATTCTCATTACAAATGCCAGCAGTGGTGAATTTTGCAGTAAGAACCATCACAGTGTTGCCATTTAAACCCCAGCCTCACTTCTGAACTGAAATAATGAAATGGTTTTGTTTGGTCTTTTATTTTCCCAGTCAATCCCTCTTTTATCTTTATAATAGGAAAAAGAAATTATCTACTAAGAGAATAATTTCAATTTGGGCTTTTATGCTTGAGGATGAAAACTTCTTGGAATGGTTCATTCTGCAAAATCATTGGAAGTTTGGATTGTTCATTTTAATTGGGGATGAAAATGATTTTCAAAGCATCAGAATTTTCTCTGGGTACGAAATTGAGTTTTTGCTGATGGTTCTGTTAAGCACCCTGGGAGATGTTCCCCACTGAGCTTGCCTGGGGTGTTACAGCCAGGTGGAACAAATGCTGCTCCCTGGCTTGGTTTATGGGGTGTTGGAGGGTATTCCAGGGCTGCCTGGAGCTGCCTGGCCCTCCCCACTCTGGTTTTTATTTCTCCCTTCTCTCCAGGTTCAATTTCCAAGATGAAACTCCAACCACGAATTTCGATACCTTCCCTGCTGCCATCCTCACAGTCTTCCAGGTAAAGCCATTCCTTGTCCTGGGGCAGTGTTAGAATTGAAATTCCTGGGTGTTTTTCCTGCTTAAGGAGGGCAAACACATCCCCAAAAACCTGTGGAATTTAGGAAAGGAGAAGTCCTTCCTTCTCGTGTGTTTTACTTTGCTGACCAATACATGCATCACTAAAAGTCAAATTAAAAATCAGTGCTGTGGTATGAAGGAAAACTAGAACAAAAGATTTATTGCTAGGGGGGAAAATGCTAATAAAACAGATATTTCTGTGCTGAATTAATGTCTGTGTGTGCCCAGGCTGTGCCACATCTGTGTGTGCCCTTTGTGCTCTGCAGCCCCTGCCCACAGAGCTGCACCTCTGGCAGATGCACTGCTTGGGTTTAAAGCTGAATTTTGCAGCTGTTTTATACCTGTCTTTAAAAAAAAAAAATTAAAATGATTTCAAATAATTTAAAATAATTTAAAAAGAGTGTTTTCAGGTGTTTCCCAACTCAGGATAGTTGGGGCTGCTCCAGGTGCAGGTGACCCTCACAGATCCAGCATTTCCAGCCTTGTCCTGCACAGTGTGGGCTCCTCCCCTGATCCAAACTTCCCCAGATCTCAGCGAGGTCTGGCTGATGGATTTCAGTCTCACCACCCAAAAAGGAGATAAAAAAGGAAGGGAAGGGGGGTGCTGACAATTTCTGGATGAAGACAGAAAAGGAATCTCAAGGAAAACGTTCAGGAGCCACTGCCCCGATGTGAGGCAGGTTCAGTGCTCACCTCACAGGATATTGCCCATCACGGGGGATTAGGATTTGCATAAGATTTTAGTGCAGATCAAAGGAAGGGCTCAGAGACAGGTATTGGATATGAGCAGTGGGAATGCTGCATATGAGCACTGGGAATGCTGGGTTTGCTTTGCTTTGGGACTGGAGCTGCCTGTGGAGTGCTCAGCTGGAATATTTGCTGTTAGTCCTGAGATAAATACTGCAGTGTGGGGTGGTGGGGTGAAGGAAAACACAGGGGTTTAAGGTATTTGTCTGGAATGTCAGAGGTAGGGATTGATCCCAGCAAAAGCCATCAGCCCTGGATTATCTGTGGTGTCCCAGAGCATTTTCCATGCCCTCTGCTCTCCTTCCATCCCATTCCTTCCCTGAACTGCAAACTCCAGGTCAGTGTTTCTTCACTGTGGGGTTGGGATCCCTTTCCAAGCTTATCTTCCATAACCTCAGCCAGGCTGAGCAGGGCAGCACCAGTCAGAGCCACAAAAGAATGAATAAAGTGAATAAAGTTGGATACACCCTCCCCACCCCTGCACCTTTGGAGATTCTCTGTGTAAGAAGCTTCTCAAACTCCTCTGCCCTCTACTTTTTGCCCATTTTTATCCCAGCTGGGTCTTGGACACCCAGGATGTGTTTTGTCCATCTGGCAGCTGGCTGGGCTCAGCCTGAATTCCCTCAGAGGAGCATCCCACCTTTACCTCCAGCTCCTGGCCCCTGAGGAAGTCCCTGTGAGCTGAATGCCCAGCTGTGAATAATCAAAACACACACACAAACAACATCCCTGAGCACAGAGCCTCTGGGAAGCAGAGCTCTGTGTTAGGCACCCGTGCCCTGCTCCCTGAATTCCTCTGGAAATCCTCCCTGGCTGTTGGGGCAGAGCAGAGCATGGGGACAGCTGGAAATGAGGGTGGCAGTGTCAGGATGGGAGCAGAGCTCTGCCCTGGCCCTGTCTGGCTGTGGGTTGATCCCAGAGCACTTTGCCTGTGGGATCTGATGGGATCCAGCCTTCCCTCAGGCATTTCCCTTTCACTGCAGCACAATCCTGCTCCTGTTCCTCTCCCACCCTTAACCTGCTCGTTATGCCATTAACATTTCACAGCAGCTCTTGACAGCTGCTTTATTCCTTCCCCTGGTGGCTCCTCAGTATTAAACAGTGAGATGCACTCAAAATGTTCAGCTGAAGGCAGTTTGGAGGCCAGGGAATACCAAAAGGCTTCACCTTGCTCCCATGTCCTGTGCCTCTCCCTCTGCAGTGCTGCCCTTCCCTCTCAGCAAGAATTCCTTGCAGCAGCCCTGAACAGAGCTGAGAGAGCAGAAGGAATTTCATTAACTGCCTGAGGACACAGCCAGCAGATCCTGGATCCTTCAGGCTGCTCCCTGATCACTGGAGTGATTCCTGCAGCTGATGGGTGGCAGTGGGAAGGACACCAGCTCTTCTTTCCAGGGCCTCAGGGAGCAGCCTCAGCTTGTCCAGGCAGGCTGATGAGTTTAGATTATTTATCTCTCTGCAAAATCCCCACTAAACATCTTTTTCTTCTTTGAAATTTTTGTTCCACTCCCAAATAATCCAAAAGTTGGATTTTGAACCCAGACCCTGCTGGACTTTGTTGTACCTGCAAGTCCTGGTTGTTTTCTTGGGAATAGAAAAGTTCCCAGTGGTTGCCCTTTCTGTGAATATTTGTGCTATCAGAAATCCCTTTATGGTTATTCCCAGAAAGCAGGAGCAGTTTGTGAATTCATGTGAATGAAATTCTGTGAATGCACATTTGTGGACAATACTCTGCATAATTGAGTGGCAGATTTGAAAGCCCAAAGCCCTGTTTCATATTCTGTGGTGTAAATCCAGAGTAGCTCCAGCAGTGTTGGGCCTGAATCCTGATTTTGGAATTATTTGAGGCTGAATTGTGCATTTGGGAGAGGAGTTGGTGTCTGCACTGGATGTCCTTGTGTCTAGACTCCCTCTTAGCCCAGTGCTGTCATCAGCACCATCCCTGCAGCCAGCAATTTCCTCTCCCTCAGCAGCTGACAGCCAGCCTGGAATTTGCAGGCAGGAATTTGCAGGCATTCCAAGCACTCTGTGTGCAGGTGGAACCCCATTACTACAGCACACATCAGGCTTTGGGCTTTTTATCTTCTTTTTTGGGGGCTTTTTTTTTTTTTTGCAGCTACTAAACCCAAAGACAAATTCTTGTTTAGGAGCTGAATCTCCAAATCCCAGTGTTTTAATGCACTAAAAGTGGTCACTGCTTGGCTCTGCCAGGGCAGGCAGAGGATGTGCTGATGTGCCCAGAATTGTTGCTGTGTCCCAGATTTTGGTGAAGAAAGGAATGCCAGACAATTCAGCCTGGTGCAAAATGAGCATTTAGCGTGGCAAGGCTTGTTGGAGCCTTGTACCCTGATTAGTTTTCCTGTTATTGCTGTATTTGTAATTAGCCCTGGTTGATAATCAGAGGTGCAGCTCTGTGCTTGTCCCAAGGACAAGGAGGGTCAGAGTCCCCTTGAAGCTGTCCCCTGCTCTGTCCTTGCTCACACACAGGGGGTGTTGCTTTGTTTAGGGATTTTTGGGGGATTTTGTGTCCCTCTGGGTCAAACCTGGGGAAACTGAAGACAAACCCGTGGTGTGCAGCCCCTGCAGGGGTTGTGGTGCCCAGGGGTGATATTCCAGTGATGTCCAGGGATATTGCAGCTGCAGGAAGGCTCTGCCAGCCCTGAGGAGCACAGGAGGGGTGGCAGGAGGTGACAGAGCTCCTGCTGTTGCAGTCCCTCCCTGGGGACAGTGAGTGAGGGCTGGGGGAGCCTCTGGGGCTGTGGGAATGCCCTGGATGGGGCTGGTGAAACCTGGGATCTCTGCAGGGCTTAGAGAGGGACAGGAGAGATTTTGCTGGGAGGGGATTTTGTTTCCTCTGTGTGTGAGAGCCCCTGCTCAGGGGGAGCAGTGACCCAGAGGGGCAGGGCAGGGACACCCAGTGCAATC
Source organism: Aegithalos caudatus (assembly GCA_013389925.1). NCBI lineage: Eukaryota > Metazoa > Chordata > Aves > Passeriformes > Aegithalidae > Aegithalos > Aegithalos caudatus. Next base: position 599,469 of record WEIU01051963.1, read on the forward strand.
CCAGCCCCAACAATCCCAGCCTGGGCATCCCTGGCAGCGCTGTCCAAAGGCTCCTGGAGCTCTGGCAGCCTCGGGGCCGTGCCCATTCCCTGGGGAGCCTGGGCAGTGCCAGCACCTCTGGGGGAAGAACCTTGCCCTGAGCTCCAGCCTGAGCCTGCCCTGGCCCAGCTCCAGCCCTTCCCTGGCTCCTGTCCCTGCCCAGAGCAGAGCTGGGAGCTGCCCCTCGGGAGGAGCTGCAGCCCCCGGGGAGCTCTGCCCTCCCTCTGCTCCAGCTGAACAATCCCAGTGCCCTCAGCTGCTCCTCAGGGGCCCCTCCAGACCCTTTCCCATCCCCTGGACACTCTCCCACACCTTGAGATCTTTTTCTGATGTTGAGACACCCAAAACTCCCCAGCACTGGGGGTGAGGCTGCCCCAGCCCAGAGCAGGACAATCCCAATCTCCCACCTGGTGATGCTGTCCCTGTGTCCCCCACGTGCTCCTCGTTCCCCAGGGACATTCCTGGTGGCCTTGCTCTGCCTGGCTCCCCCAGAGCTTTTCCTGTGAGTGACCCTGTGCCTGTGGCTCCCTGCAGATCCTGACTGGGGAGGACTGGAATGCTGTCATGTACCACGGGATAGAGTCACAGGGCGGCGTCCACTCGGGGATGTTCTCCTCCATCTACTTCATCGTCCTCACCCTGTTTGGAAACTGTATCCTTCCTTGGATATCCTTGGTGGCACAGGCCTTCCCAGGCTGCTAGGAATCCCCAGCTTTCCCTAAATTCTCAGAGCTTTATCCTTTAAAATCCAAATTCTTGCCGTGGCTTTGCTCCTGACAGCACTGAAGGTGAATCATCCAACTCGGTGTCGCTTTTCTTAGGGCAACGTAAGAATTTTTCATTTAATTTAAAGAAATTTCATTTTAATTCCTGTGTTTTACCTTGAAAATGTTCCTTTGAGAGTGCATTTAGATTGTGGGAGAAATAATTGAGGGCAGGTCAGAGCAGGACCTTGAGTATCTTGACAATCAGTTTGTTTTTAGTCAGGGCAGGATTGAGTTGGGTTTGGTGGAGATGAGGAGGTGATGGTGGAGATGAGGCTCCATTCTCTTGGTGCCTTTGTCTGGGGCACCTTAACCAGCTGTGCTGTCTCAAATGTTCCAAATCATCTCATCTCCACACAAAGCTCAGAATTTAATTCTGGATCTCGGGTTTCAGGTTCTGGGAGCGTTCAGTGTTGCAAGCCCTGGCACATGAAATGTCTGTTCTGTTCTCCTGAGAGATGGAAATCTCTGGAGGATAACAAGGAGCTTTCACCCCCACAATGTCCCAGGGTGTCCCAGGGAGGCAGGGACAGAGTGACACCAGGCTGGGATTTGGGAAGGGAGGCTGCATTTTATATGTACCTTATATTTTATAGCCAAGCAAGCAAAGCAGCTCCTGATGGAGCAGCTGGGTGTGAAGAGGAGGGGCAGGGGGGCTGTGCTGTCCCTGTCCTTGTCCCTGTCCCTGTCCCTGTGATCTGTGACAGGCAGCTCCAGCATCACTGGTGTGAGGACACAGCCCTAAGCTGCACCAGGCAGGTTTAGGCTGGGCATCAGGGAGAAGTTCTTCCCAGAAGGAGTGGTTGGGCATTGGAAAGGGCTGCCCAGGGAGCTTTGGTGTCCTTAAATACCTGGAGGTATTTAAGGAAAGATTGGATGTGGCTCTGGGTGACAGAGGTGGTGTCAGGTCTAGGCTGGACTTCATCTCAAAGGGCATTTCCAGCCCAGGTAATTCTGTGATTGTGTGATTGATTCTGTGATTGTGTGATTGCTTGTGTGACTGACTCAGTGATTGATTCAGTGATTGATTCAGTGATCCTGTGATTGATTCTGTGGTTTTGTGATTGAGTCTGAGATTGTGTGATTGATTCTGTGATTCTGTGGCTGTAGCCAAGAGCTGTGTGGAGCCAGAGGGACCATCCCTAAAACAGGAAACCCAGGAAATGTGGCAGAGCCAAGGCAGCCCTTGCTGCTTTGTTTGTTCTGCAAAGTGGGGTGAGAACACCCCAAAGTGGGGTAAGGATGCCCCAAAGTGGGGTGAGAACACCCCAAAGTGGGGTAAGGATGCCCCAAAGGGGGGATGAGGATGCCCCAAAGGGGGGTGAGGATGCCCAGCATTGCTGCTCCATCTGGGAGCTCCCACAAGGATTTCCTGACCTTCTCGCTGGTTACAGTCCCTGCATTCCTCTTTTCCTGGGAGTCTTGTCTGGGCTGGAGGTGCAGGAGAAAGGGAGGGTGAATTGGGGGAAGTACTGGGGCCAAAGACAGAGTTCCTGCAGGAATGCGCTGCTCCAGCTGGAGTGGAAGTGCAAAAGGTGCCATGGATGACACTGGTGCCCAAGGATGGCACAGCAGAGCTCCAGCCCCTTGGCTTTGCTGGAATTCTCTCCTTCAGGATGAGGAGCAGGGACAGGGAGGAGCAGAGCAGTGGGAGCTGTGCCTGTCACACGAGTGTCCCATGGGATTTATCCCATTCTGTGGCAGTGATGCTCAGACATCTCCTCATGGCAGCCAGCACAGCCCCTTCAGAAACACCAGGCTCTGGAAAACTGGGTCAGTGAGGGAGGGAGAGCTCTAAATCCTCTGGGCTTGGCATTTGGAAATGAGATTAAGCTGTAATCAGGCTTGACAGCACAGCTGAGGGAGGGACTTTTCACCTCCAAGCTGCCAAGCTCCAGCGTTTTTGAGGAACAGGGCATTAATTCCCCTCCTCCCCTTTAATTCAGAGGGGACTTCTCCCTTGTCCTTTGGTTTTCATTACCAGGGAAAGAGCAGGGGATGTTCAAGAGGAGGGGATCTGCTGTCCCTGCCGTGGATTTGGGATTTGGAGAGTGGAAACCTTACCCACCTCCTCCCTAAATCTCATCCTGGCAGGTGCAGCTGTCTTGTTTTCCCTTCTGCTGCTGAGGGCATCCAGGGGTGCCTTTCCTGAATCCCCCCAGACATCTCCAATCCCATGGCCTTTGCCCACAGCTGTGACTCTCTGAGCTCCTTGGACACCACTGGGGGTTTAGGAAGGAAGGAGAATGTGCCAGGTGGGATCCTTTGATCCTCCCTGAGTCCTGCAGGTTGGGATGGGTTTGGTGCAGGTGAGGTTCTGTGAGCACAGAGAGAGGGGGAAGAATTGGCTGACAAAGAATAACAACACCCAGAAAAACTTCTGGAATGTCCTGGAAGGTTTTTTTCACCAAATTCTGAAGTGCTGAGACTTAATTTCCTAAGTGGGACTTTTTGCTTTGGTTTAATTACTCATTCTGTTTTCTTATATCAAAGTCTGAGCCCTTTGGGGGCCTGAATTTGGGTTCCTCTGCTGGGAGGACTTTGTTGTCACCTTGGGAGCTTTGCCCTTTGGTGAGGCCACTTCCAAGAGTTTGGGGTTCTGGATCAAACCTTGTTTGATTACTGGGGTGGGTAATTTGGGGTCAGCTGGCCAAACCTGCTCTTTTTAATCCTGAGGGGCTCATTTCTCCTCCCAGAGCTGCTCAGGGCTCTGTGATTATTCCTTTTCCTGAGGAAGAAAGGCTGGGATGGTGCTGGATTCTGCTGCTCCTCACTGCACTTGGCTCTTGGAATTAATTTTTGATTCTTTGAATCCATTTGTTTTTTCAATGGATAAAGGCAAGGAAAAGTTTGTTTTTCTAAGAGGGAAGTGTCTCGTGTTACATTTCCATTTCCAGGGAGTCTGTGTGGAACCAGAAATGGTTTAATGAAAGTTTTATGATTAAAGTAACAACAGGATTTGGCCCATTTTCCAGGAAATTACACCATGCCTGCCTTCACTGTTATCCACTTAATTGATAAATTGAGGCATCTGTTGAGACAATAAAAAGAAAAGGAAAAAAAAAAACAAAAACCCTCCATGAAAAACTGCAGAGGAGCCTGAAAAGCAAAGCAGGCACTGCCTGGAGGATGCTGCCCTTCCCTGGCCAGGCAGGAGAGGATTCCTGGCTCCAGGCACTGCCTCATCCAGGTTACACAGCCTGAGTTTGGGAGAAGTTTGGGAATCCCCCAGCTCTGCAGAGAGGTCTGAGGGACCTTTTTTGGGGGCAGAAACACCCAATTCTGCCAGACTGTGTCTGCTTGGAAATGGATCAGACCAGGCTGATCTGATAAAAAGCCATTAATTCCATTTCCAGGGAGTTACAGGAGCCACTTCCAGAGGGTGTGGGAGGCAGGGGTAGGGAGGCAGTTTTATTGCTCAGACATTTATTCCCAGATAGGAGGCTTGGAAGTGTTTCCAGCCTGTTGGAAGCACCCCAGAGGAAAAAACCCAAACACCCAGCACAGCCCAGGGGTGCCCTCAGCCCCCCAGCCTTGAAGAAAATGGGGAATTAATGTCTTTATAAAGGACAAATCTGGCTCTTGGTGGGAGGAGAGATGATTCCAGCAGTGTTTTTTATTCTGCATCCAGCGTTTTTGTTCTGTAGACAGGGACAGGGCTGGGATTGAGGTGTTCCACCCACTCCTCACTGTCCTCCTGGCATGGAGGAAGGAGCAGGTGATGGATCACATTCCAAACCCCCTCTGCCCCTGAGGAATCATCTTCCAAGGGAAAAAAAAGCAGGAGAAATGCTGGTTCCTGGCTGGGGAATGCCCAGAGCTCTGTGTCCATGCCCTGCAGGGCTTGGCAGAAACATCCAAAGGGATGAATCCAGCTCCTGCTGTCACAGGCAGGATGTGATGGGCACCCAGGCTCTGCAGACACTCCCTCAAGGGAATTAGAGCTGGGAATGCCTGGTTCTGGAGTCAGGGCTGAGCTGTGGGTGGTAAAACCCTGGAGAAGGGAAGCACAGGGGCTTTGAGCTGCTGCTTTGGGCCCTGCCTGCCTTGGGAAGTTTCCTGGTGCTGTGGCTGTGGGACAGGGACAGGGCCCTGCAGTGTCATGAAATAAAGGACATGAAATAAAGGTGCTTGACTCCAGTTCAAAGGCAGAAGAACATCAGAAGGGTTCATTTACAATTCTTCCAGCCTTTCTATAACATGCTGGGCTAAAAAGGCACATTATTGGGGCATAGAACTGACACCTCTCTCCATTGGTTAAGTAACAGAAGCAACACCTGGGAGAGAGGTTGTTATGGGAAAAATATTGTTTACTTAGAAATGTTATGAGTTATTTACAGAAATTGTCATTGAAAGAAAATTCTCCCAAGAAATCTTCCCTTGGGAAGAAAAATCAGCCCCTGCCAGGCTGAAAACCTTTCAGACTCAGAAATATCAGCCCCACACTGCAGCACCAGTGGGAGCTGCAGGGACACTGGGATTGCTGTCTGGGAGAGGTGGATCCCTGCACCCCTTCCAGCTCCTCTGGTGTCAGCAGCCCCTGGGTGCTCCTCCAGGCAGCCTCTGGGGGATGGAGACAGGGGCATGGGCAGGGCACTGGGGCCATGGCTTCCCAAAATCTCCCTGCAGGCTGGCAGTGCCCTCAGAGTTCATCCCTGGCCCTTCCTGCCCTCCCAGGAGGGATTTCTGCCTTCCCCTCTCACCATCCTCACCCCAGTCCTGCCCTTGCCCTTCCACCCCACAGCTGGAGGCAGGGGAACGTGGACCTGACAGAAAATCCCAGGATTTGGGTTGGAGGGGACCTCAAAGATCCCCTCATCCATTCAGGGACACCTCCCACTGTCCCAGGGTGATCCAAACCCATCCAACCTGGCCTTGGGCACTGCCAGGGATCCAGGGGCAGCCACAGCTGCTCTGGGCACCCTGTGCCAGGGCCTGCCCACCCTCCCAGGAACAATTCCTGCCCAATCTCCCATCCAGCCCTGCCCTCTGGCACTGGGAGCCATTCCCTGTGTCCTGTCCCTCCAGCCCTTGTCCCCAGTCCCTCTCCAGCTCTCCTGGAGCCTCTTGCAAATACCTGAATTAGTTTTGTTTTTAAAACTGCTGCAGCCCAATGGATTTATGGCCCATTCCCACGCACATTCCCACCTGGAGGAGCAAGCAGAGCTCTGGAATGAGGGACTCTCCTGTCCCCAGGTGATGTGCAGGAGCCAAATGCACTTTTTCCTTGGGAGAGTGCTTTGGCCATGGTTTTGCTCTGCTTGCCCTCCTTCCCTGTGCAGAGGCAGCTGATTTATGGCTGTTTTGGGGCTGTTTTGCAGCCACAAGGAATAACTGGAATAACAACAATAAGCTCAGCAATAGCTGAAATCATTAAGTGGAAAAATGAAAGTAAAAGGGGAATGGCTAATTCCAGGCCAGTGTTGTGTCTCAGTGATGGAATGCAGAGCTCTGCTGAGGGGCCTGGGCACTGCCCTGGGTTAGCTGGGCTCTGAGCTGGGGGTTTTATCAGCAGATAAAACTGTTTTATCAGCAGAGCTCATTAATGGGGCTGGCTGTGCTGCCCTGGGGGAGCTGAGCCCTGTGTGGGGCTCAGGCCTCACTGCCATCCCAGCTCCAGAGGGATAATTCAGGATGGTTTCCTCCCAGCAGCACTGACCTGGGATTCATTTCCCCATGCACTCCATGACTTTATACAGCTCTGTGTACATAAAATGTAAATGTTGGCTTAAAATGACCAATTCCCTGCAGATCCACTGTTTATCCTTTTAAACAAGAGGGGGGAAATGAGGGTGAAATCTGCATTTCTGGCCTGGAGGGCTGGGAAGAGGGGCTCTGATGCCTCTGGGAGCAGCAGGAACAATAACCCTGCCCCTCTGGATGGGGTGAAGCCCCTCAGGTCCTGTCCCCTCTCCAGACAGGTGCTGGGGACACAAATCTGTGTCCAGCCCCTGCAGGACCAGCTCCAGGCAGGGCTGGGTGAGCTGGGAATGGTGGCAAAGCTCCCAGGGATCAATCCATAAAACAGCAAAAGGGAAAAGGGGGTCAGCAGGAGGGGAATCATTCAGTCTGTGCTGTCTGGAGGGTTTTTCCTCAGCTGCTCCCAAAGATACTTTGCTGAATGTCTTCCTGGCCATCGCTGTGGACAACCTGGCCAACGCCCAGGAGCTGACCAAGGTAGGTGGGAAATTCCTGAAATAATTCCCAAAATTCCCGAAATACCCGTGCCTTCCAAAGCAGGGCTGTCCCCTGGAGCCCTGTTGCACTTCTGGTGACCAGAGAGGCCCCTCGAGGTTTGCTCCCCTTCAGGTTTCTTTATTTCAGGTTGCAGGGAATGTTTTCTCTCTGGTTTATCCCAGGGTGGGCATTGCTCAGCTCGAGTTTTCTGTTTCCAGGAGCAGAGGAAAAGCAATTAACAGGTTTTTTGGCTGATTGGAAGCTCAGACAGGAGCAAATTCAGGAGTTGTGGTGCTGCCTTTGCATCTCTAGTGACCACTTTGCACTGCAGAGAGGATTATTCCCCTTTTATTTCAGGGTGCAGGGAATATTTTGTGTTTACTTTGGTCTCTTACCTGGCCAAGGTTGGTGATGGATTAAAGAATTAAAATTTTCCAATCAGCTCCAGGCAAAACAATTTGCAGAGGCTGTTGTGAGCACTCAGGGGAGATGCTGGAATATTCCTGCCTCTCCCCAGGTGTAAGGGAGATCAGAGGCAGAAAGCCAGGTCCTGGCAGGGGATGGGAATGACACTGGTGTGACTTTGCTGGATGCAGAGAGCTGGATGTGGGCACATTCCTGCTGGAGAATCCCCTCTGGACAATGTTTACATTGGAACATTCCCCAGGGAGAAGAGCTCAGGGTTGTGCAGGGAGGATGGGGTCAGAGTCCCCCCAAAATCACTGCAAACCCCACAAATTTTGGGGTAAAACATCCCCAAAACCCCAAAGATCCCGAAATGTGGGACCCCTCAAACCCCTGAGACTCCCAAATTTGAACCAACCCCTCCCCAAAAACCACCCCAGAGCCCCCAAATTTGGGTTAAAATCCCCCCAAACAATACCAAAACCCCCAAATTTGGTGTTAACCACCCCATAACCACAGAACCCTCAAAATTGAGCTGAAATCCTGCCCCAAACCACCCCAAACACCTCAAATTCGGGGTCAAATACATAAAAGCTCTGCAGAACCCCAAAATTTGGCAGTTTGGGTGTTATTTTGGGTGGATTTTACCCCAAATTTGGGGGTTCTGGAGAGCTTTCATTGGTATTTGGATTATTGCACAGTTTTGATTTCTTGGCATACTCAGGTGGATTTAGGAGGAGAATTAAGGGGGGTTTTGCACATTTTTAGCATTTCTCACCCATTCCTGTGCTGCTGCCCTGGGCACCAGTCTCAGTGACCTGCTGGGGGCAAAGGCAGCACTGGTTGTGCTTTATAACTTTAATTTCTTTCACTCCTGCCAGTGGCAGAGCTCTCTGCCCATGAGCTGAGGCAGCAGCAGGCAAGGGTGGCTTTGCTTTCCAGGGAAAGGTGCAGCAATTCCATGCCCCTGGATCCCTGGCAGTGCCCAAGGCCAGGTTGGACATTGGGGCTGGGAGCAGCCTGGGACAGTGGGAGGTGTCCCTGCCATGGCAGGGGTGGGATGAGATGGGATTTAAGGTCCCTTCCACCCCAAACCATTCCTGGGATTGCTCAACACACACAGAGATGTGGTGCTCAGGGGTAGTGGATGCTGCACTCCATCTTTTCCAGCATTTGTGGCTCTTTGGATCCTCACTGCAGCTCCACACCTCAGGGACATGGAGATTTCCCCAGCTTTCCCACCCTCCTCCAGCTGCTGAGGACCAAACCAGCCCCATGTTCCCAGTCAAACCCCACATCCCTGGTGTACCTGAGCTGCTCTTTGCCCTCTCCCAGCTTTTCTGGAGCTGTTCCCAACACACCTTCCAAACAGCCTGGTGGCTCCCAGGTGAAAAATAAACATTCCAATTCCATGTTCTGCATCCCTCCTCCCTTCAAATGCTGCTCAGGGCTGTTATTTAATGGCTCTCTGTTGTTTTGGAGCTTTTACTTTTTTTTATTTATTTATTTTTAATGGGAATTTTTTCCCTCTCAGCAGCTCAGCTGTTTCTGTGCTCACAGAAATCTCCAGCCTGGAAGTTTCTCCAGGTTCCTCCCAGATTTGTGGGCATCCCTTGCACGTGCTAAGAGGGGAGATGAGGCCCAGCACAATTCTGGGATAATGAAGCTCATCCTCCTTCTTTCTTAATCCTTTAAGTGCTTTCTCGTGAATATTTCAGCAGCTGACAGGGAGGGTTAGAAACCTGACTTTGGGGATGTTGATAAAGTCTAATTAAATATTGATGGATTAAGCAGCATTGCCAAATCATAAAGCTTCTCCAGAAACTCTCTTGGGATTTTTTTTAAAGTTTAATTTTATTTATGATACCCCCTAAATCACTGGGGCTTTCAAAAGAAGGGGAAAAAACTAAAATTTGATTAGACACATACCTGGAGAATGAGGGATTTCCTGCTGAGTAAATATGATCATGCAAGCCCCAAAAAATGGCCCAGAGATACAAGGAAGTTACTCAGGAGTCAGTTGGTCCCAGGAGACTTTCCTGACATTTATTCTGTGAAATTAATTGAGATCAGTGCTGAATTTAATGTGGGAGAACCAGGAGCAGTTGAAATTGCCTCTGTTTAGGGAAGACAGAAAAACTTTCCTGCCTCAGGACTGGAACATTTCAGCTTTCCCCACTTCTGGATGCTAATTTGGATTTCTTGATGTGCCATTTTGACCATTTCTGGGCTTTGTGACCTGTAAGAGAAGTTCTCAGAGCTGGGACTATATTTAACTGCACCTTGATCATCCTGTGGCTGTTACAGAACTCAGCAGTGCTTAGGAATGACTCATTTTTTTAGGGAAAAAAAATAAAGAATCATCACCTTTGCTTTCAATCTATAAAAACTCTGCTCCCAGGTCCCTCTCCTGCTCTTCCTGTTCTGGTCTTGCACTGACACAAACTTTGCCAATTTTTAGTGATTCCTGAGAACTTTCCTGAATCCCTTTGGGTTCCCTAACCTTTAGGATATTTTTCAATACATTGACAGGTTTTTCTTCCTGTTCACTTATTCAGAGTGGGATTTACAATTGCCCCCAAAATTTGCTTTTCAAGTCTCTCTGCTGATCATCCAGAATGGCTCTGGTGGCATCAAGCAGCTCCTGAATAAACTGGAGTGTAAAACCACTGCAACTGAGGCTTTATTGTCCTAAATATCCTCAAGCAGGGAGTGTTCTCTCATCTCTGTGCACTGCCAGTGATCCCTGGAAAAGCAGGATAAAAACACATATGAAGGATGTGGGAATTTTATATAAATTTGTATAAAATTCTTGAGGAATGCCCAGAAATTCTGGACTGAAGGGAGTGACCAAACCAAGAGCTGAACATCCATAAATCCCCCTTCTTCTGCTCCTCTGTGGAAAAGGCTTTAACTGCCTGAATGTATTAAAGAAAATTCAGTGTTAATGATGCACATCATGATGGGTGGCACCAAAAATGGGTTTTATTCCATGAGGAATTAATTTAAATTAAGATTTAGAGCTCTAGAAAACAGAAAGGGCCATAAACCAGGGATGTCCTTAAGGCAAGAGCTTTACCTGCCCATGTGAAATGGGGGGAACAGTGTGAGCTGTTCAGAGCTGGAACTTTAAGTAAAAAATTCATTAATTTTTGGAGTCATCTGCATGGAAGGAGCTACAGAGAGGTAATAAAGCAAACATCTGCAAACTGGGCTCACTGTGGGTGAGGAGCTGCTGCCTTTGCTGCTCCTTCAGGAGATCAGATCCAGCAGAATTACAGAGGCACAGGAGAATGGAGCAGAAGCCACAAATTTAAAAAAGGTTTTAAAACCTGCACCTGGTGCTTTAGGGGCAGAGAAGGAAAAACCAGCAGCCTTTGGTTTTAAGACTGCTGGAGATCCCTCCAAGAAAGAAATAACTTGAATGTACCTGGAGGATGAAAGGAAAACCTGAAAGATTTTTGTTTATTGGGGTCTAATTCCTTTTAAAACATGTGTCCTGAGGATAACATTTCTGCTGGGTTGGGATGGGAACAGATAATTTCCTTCACAGGAGCTGCTGTAGGATTTGTGTGGAAAGCAAGGATTTGTGCTGAAACCTCTCTGGGATGTTTTGTTATTGCTCAGCAGCCACCCCAGAGAGTGCAGGGGGGCACAAGGATTTGGGGACACACAGCTGGGACAGCTGAGCCCAGGGATTTCCCAGACACAGTGACAACATCTGTCTGTCCCAGTCCTGCTCCATGGAGGGAGCTCTGCTGTCCTGGGCATGGCAAAACCCAGCACGGGAAATGTGGAATTAATTCCTCTCTCCCTGCTTGTCCCCACAGCTTTTTCTTTCCCAATTAAACTGAGTTTGCCCCAATCCATGGGTGCTTTGCTGTTTTCCCACCCCACCAGGGTGAAAGCACTGGGGCTGTGGGCCAGGATTAAACCAAACACCCTTGGTTTGCAACGAGCTCCCAAAGCTTTGATAAATTTGCTGGAATTTGGCAGCTGAGAAATATTGACTTTGTATAATTGCTCAGCAGGTCTTTTATTCAGGCCTGGTTATAGACTTGCAAATATTTGCAAAGGAAAAAGAAAAGAAACTTATATGGTAACGATTTTTAAAATCAATTTTCCATCCTTTTCTTTTTTTTTTTGCCTTCTGAAGGAGAAAAGGAAAACAGATTCCAAATGATTCCAGCTGAAGCAAATAGCACCAAAGGCAGAGCAAGGAGCTGTTTATGCAGATGGAATTCAGGGTGGATAAATCTTTACAATTTCCTATTCCAAAGCTGGAGATCTGTCTGCTGTCATTATTTTCACCATGACTCCTCCCAGCACCACCCTGGGGGAGCAGAGGCAGACCTGTGGCATTCCATGAAGTTGGACAGAAGAGCCTGTGACTGCTCTCAGGGGGGTTTTCCCTGGATTTGTGAGATGCTGGTGTTGCCACCAAGGCTCTGTGCTTGCCCTGCCATGACTTTATTTTGGTCAGAAAATTCCAGGGAAATTCACCGTTGGTGACAATGAAGCCAAGCCAGGCTGTTTCTTTGGGTTTTGCTCTCACCCCAGTGTTTAAGATCCTTAAATTTTGAATTTTTGAAGTTATTTCTGTAATTTTTTTAAATTAAGATCCTTAATTTTGAGTTTTAGTGGTGCTTTTCATGTTGGATAGGAAGAGAGAAATCCCAGTTACAATCTTCAGGCACTTCTGTGCCACCAGAGGTTAAAAATCCTCGTGCTCCAGGGAAATGCAGGAACAGAAGTGTTCCCTGCTTTGCTCTACAAACTCCATTTAATAGGGTTCAGGTTTTGTTTTCTGAGTCCTCAGGGATCTGAGGTGGCTGTGAATAACTGATGGGAGCAGGACCAAACCCATTGTTTTTATTATTGTTTCAGAAAAGCCCCCATGGCAGGAGGTCAGGGAGGATTTGGGAGCCTGTCCATGTGCTCCAGCAGGATGTTGGCTTGGGAGGTTGTTACAGCTCTGGGATAAATGGGGAATTGCACCTGGAATTGGCCCATTCCTGCTCAGGTCTCTCCCTGCTCCCTCAGGGTCTCCATCTGAGAGGAGACCCAGCAGAGTCAAAATATTTTGTGAGGGTAAAAATCCCTCTTGACAAAACCTCGCTTTTCTCACCTCAACTTGCACCAAACCTGGGGCTCCTTGCGAGAAATTCTGCCCTAAATTCAAATTCCTGCATCCTTGCAGCACATCAGTGGGGGCAGGCCCTGGGGAGCTCTGCTTGTCGTTATTCCATGACTTTATTCCCTGATTTCTCTCCCTTTTGTGCTCCAGGACGAGGAGGAGATGGAGGAAGCCACCAACCAGAAGCTGGCCCTGCAGAAAGCCAAGGAGGTGGCAGAAGTGAGCCCCATGTCTGCAGCCAACATCTCCATAGCTGCGTAAGCACCCTTTGATTCCTTGGGAGAAAATTCCCCTGGGCTGTGTGTCCGTCCAGCTGCAGCATCCCAGGGCACCTGGGGGCCCTCCTGCACCCTCACAGGCCAAATATTTCAGTGCTGAGCACTTCATTAGGGGTTTAATGAAGGGTTTCTTTCAGCTGGGTTCTCTCTGTAATGCCTCATCTTGGAATAATTGTATTTTAGGAGGATTTTTTTTTTAAAGCTGTCCCAGGATAGATTTCACCAGGTGAAGTGTTAACATCCCACTTTGGGTTTTTAATGAGGAGAGGGGTGTGAGCACAGAAATAACTATTTTTTTAATGATCTTAAGAATTCAAATGCTCAAAGGCATCTTCTTCAATAGCTGAAAAATGTGCTTGGATTCCCTTTCCTTGCTGTTTGAAAGAGCTGGGTGGAATAAAATGAACTGCTTTGGAGGTAGGAACATTCATTTGGAATTCTCAGATGCCTGGCTCTGTGATACCAAAACCCTTGGAAAGCTTTGGCCAACCTTTCCTGGATCCTAGAGGTACAAAAATGAGGTGGAAATATTTGTCCAGGTTCCTGTGCTGGAGACACCCCTGGAAATATCCAAGTGTTGGATGGGCTTGGAGCAACCTGGGCTAGTGGAGGATTGGAATGGGATGGGATTTAAGGTCCTCCCAACCCAAACCATTCCATGATTCTGTTCTGGGATACCTGGCAAGGATTTGCTGCAAAGTTTCCTTCAACTCTTCTGGAATTTCAGCATCAGCACCAAGAATTTTGCTCCTGCATTTTACTGGGAGCTGCTGATGTTTTCCAGATCCCTTTTAAAGGGGAGACCTCCAAGGGCTGGAGAAGTTCAAGAACAATAAAAAAAAATTTCCTGCTCAATTTCATTGGAAAAAAAAAAACAAACCCTGAACTGCAGCCGGATTCCTTTGGTGGAAATCTCTTTTTACTGGGAGTTTAATCCACTTTAGCAAAGACAAAAGGCCAAGTGGAGCCAGTTTGTTACATGTGAAGGAACAGAATATTATTAATTTGCCTATTTTATTCTTCTTACCATTTTATTTTGTCATTACTGCTGTAATCAGTTCCTATTTATGCTCTGGCTGTTTGATAGTTTTAAATACCACTTTTTCCTTACAATTATTTTCTGGCCAGCCTTGAAAAGAAGTCAAATGAGGATAATTGCTCCTGCTCTTTGATGAATTTCTTGGTTCTGGTGTTTTAAAATGCAAGATGATGATGGTGCTTATTTGCCTCTGTTTTAATCAAAGCATTCTGCATGGGAAGATTTCTTAGAAATCAGCAGAAAAAAAAAAAAAACCCTCACTTCCATGGAGCTGAGGTTGAAATTGCTTAAAAATTGCTTAAAATCACCTTTTCCCATGATTTTTCACCAGGTTTTCAAAAGCACAAGGGGAGTTTCGTGACGACAACTCAAAGTGACAACAATATTTTGGTTTTTTGCTTATTTTGCCTCAAAATGAGTGGGGTTTTTGCTCATTTTGCCTGGATTGTGTGAAAATTCCCATGAGCACAGTGGAAAGGATGATTTCCACATCTCCTGGCCCTGGCACCCCTGTGACATCTCCTGAGCCCTCCTGCAGGGCCAGGCTGAGCCTCCCACGGCCACTCACAAAGCTCAGGCTTTGCTTTGGGGGAAAAAAGCAGCATTTAGGTCCAGAGGATGGTGCCCAAAGGGATGATGCACTGGAGGAACAGGCAAGGGAGTTTTTGGGAGCTGCATTGATTGGTGGCTCGTGATCTGTGAGATTTAATGAATCCATGTCCAAGCAATTTGTTTTATACATAAATCCCGGAATATCCTGAGTTGGGAGAGACCCACAAGGATCAAATCCAGCTCCCAACCCACACAGGCATGGAGTGTCCGTCCTCAGGGAGCTCCAGAGGGGCTTGGCAGCCCAAATCTTGGATGGGGGGGTGGTTTGCAGCCCCTAAATCTTGTGTAGGAGGTGGTTTGCAACCCCTAAATCTTGGACAAGAGGGATGCTTTGCAGCCCCCATCCCTTGGATATCTCTCTCCACTACAGTAGGGCTGATTTAGGGACCTTTTAGTACCCAAATCCACCCCAACACTTCATTTCTCCTGCTCTTAATCCCCATGGAGCTCTGAGGGTGGAGCAGATATGGCCATGGCAATCCCTGGCAGATCAGATCCAGAGCTGGACATGCCAAAAGTGCTGGGTATTCTTAAAAATGGGATTTTTGGCAAATGGAAATATCACCAGAAACCTGTCAAACTCAGGGACAAAGAAGTGAGAATCCAGCCCCTGTAGGATTCAGTGAGCAAGGCCTGGGAAAACTCCAAAGGTGGCTCCACCCAATCAATTTATATTTGTACTTTCCCTTCAGGATTTTTTTTTTTTTTTTCATTTTTTAGTTTAATCTTATTTTTCCAAGATGTGAAAGTGGATTTCTCTAACAGCAGCAGGCATGGATGGCATGGTTCAATGTTCTGAAAACATTCCATTTTCCCTGCCTGCACCAGCCCAAACAGGATGGAGGCAGGGAACACCACGACTTGGATTTCCTTAATCACAACATTCGTGTCCCCGGTGTTTGGCCTCCTCCCACAGAGGTGACAAAGCTGTCCCTGGGCTCAGCCTGGTGAGAATTCCCCCTGGATGTGCTGCCTCAGGGCTGAGGGGCTGTTTTCCTCTATTCCCTTGTCACTCCTGCTGCAAACACTGTGTGGCTCCCCCTGAACCTCCTCACAGCCCTTCCCAAGGTGTTGGATCCTCCACCTCTCTGGCTTTTCCCCCCTGTGCCTGAAGAGGAATTTTTTGCACTCTTACAAGGCTTTCTGTTTGTTTTGTTTTTTTTTTAATTCCACGAGGTAACATATTACAGTTGCAGCCAGACCCAAGGGAATCATTTAATCACCAGTTCTCCTGCCCCAGCCTCCCCTCCTAAACAAGCTCCATAAAATTTGCACATCCAGTGCCTTGGAATTGTCTCCTCGTCCCTGCTGCTCTGAGCACATTTATTGTGTTGGTTACTGAACATTTCCTAAGCATAAGGAAGGTTGTTATCCAGTGTTCCAGCCTGCTCAGAGGCTCTGAAGAGCCACCTTCACCTTCCCAGCTGGAACTGGATGTTGGGAATTGGTTTGTGATTGATGGACCCCAGGGATCTCCTCTAACACCAGGCTCATCACTGCAGGGCTGGGGAGGGATTATTTAGCTGACATCTGCCTCACAGCATCCTGCTCTTGGTTTGGAGCTCCCAGAAATTTGGATTTCCCAGAAATCCCTTCACCAAAGGGATTCACCTGAGCAGATTTGTCTGACCACAGCTCCTTTTTCACCTGGTGAACTCTGTCCTGAAAGGGCCTTTTTTTATTTAGTGGGTTCTTAGGATGAAAAGTGAGGCTGCTGTGTTGGTTTGGAGCTCCTGCTTCATCCAGCTCCCAGAATTTCTCTGCTCCACCAAAAAGATTCACCCAAGCAGATTTGTCTGACCACAGTTGCTGTTTCACCTGGTGAACTCTACCCTGATGGATTTATTTTGTGGTTTTTCTGGATGGAAAGTGAGGCTTCTGTGCTGGTTTGGAGCTCCTGCTTCATCCAGCTCCCAGCATTTCTCTGCTCCACCAAAGCAGATTTGTCTGACCACAGCTGCTGTTTCACCTGGTGAACTCCCCCCTGCAGGATTTATTTAGGATGAAAAGTGAGGGTGGTGCATTGGTTCTGTCACTGTTTGCAATGTTTGCCTGGAAACAGATGTGTTTGATTCCAGCCCATTGTTTCATTCTTCTTTTTTTTTGTGATTTTTTTTTGTTTGTTTGTTTTCTGTTTAGCATTTTCCTTGCTTTGTTGTTTCTGGAGGTGAGTTCTGGGTTTGTTCAGCCCCTCTGTGTTGTTTGCCCTGCTCAGCCTCTGCTCCTGAGGGACTTCACAGACCCAGGGGTTTTTAGGGCAAACCATTGGTGCAGCTTCCTCGGCAGCCAGGGGGACAAGGGGACAATTCCAAGGCACTGGATGTCCAAAGCACTTCTTGGTGCCACTGCCAGTGGAAGGAAGACCCCTCAGGCTCATCCCTGTGGGTCACGCAAAGACCCCAAAGCAAACATGGGGTTTTTCCCTGGTTTTGCCTGAATTCCCTATCTTTGGGTTCCTCCTCTGCCGTTCCTGTCCCAGCCAGAGCTGCACCAATGGCCCGTACAAAAGGGACACACCCTGCCCAGGCAGGGTACCCACAACATTCCTCTCCTCACCTCTTCTTGGGAAAAGCCTGAAAACAGCAATTTTCCAGCACCCCTAAATTTGTAGGAGCCTGCCAGGTAGTCAGCCACGCTCTGAGGAACTTCTTGCACTCTGATTTAACAAGGTTTGGGGATTTTTTTTTTAATTCCACGAGGTAATGGATTACAGTTGTAACCAGATCCAAGGAAATCATTTAATCACAGGTGTGAGGTGTGAATTTTGGGTGGGAGGAGAACTTGGGTGGTAGATGAAACACTGTGGGCAGTGGCAGAGACAGCTCCTGGACGTGGGCACCAGACCTAAGCACAGTTTGTCACATTGCCCACTGCTGCTCCAGACTTTTTGTGCTTCCCAGGACAACTTTCCAGCCTCCAAGGACCTTCCTCTGTCTCCAGGACTGCTTTCTGCTGGTCCCACATGGGGCTGTTCACAGGATGGGTGCTGCAATTCCAGTCCCACCAGGGGATAGTGCCTGCCAGTGGGATCAAGGCACAAAAGCCACCCAAGGTGGCACCTCAGAGTCCCCCCTGACTCCTCTGGCCCTTTTGTACAGGTCTGGGGGTGCAGGGAGGGGGGACCTGCTCTGTCTCTCCAGGTTTTCCATCTCGGAGGTTCCATGTTTTCCTTCTGTCTCGTGGCTGATTCCCACGTCTCTGTTGGGCTGTGGGGACCCGACAGGAGCCAGCAAGAAGCTGCCTGAACACCCAGCCCGTGCCCTGTGCTCTGCTGGGGGCTGTAGATCAGAAGAGGTGTTCTTTTTCTCTTGCTGGTTGTGATTTCCTCCCTCTCCTCCTCCCCTGGAGTGTGTCAGTGTGTGATGTTCTGATTCCTTCCCTTTTCCCTTCTGTCCTCACTGTTGGTGTCACTCAGCCACACCCAAAGCCACTCTCTGGGCCCTGTCCCTCGTTCCTGGTAAGTAGAATCCCGTGAAAATCAACTCCTGCTGTCATCCTGCCCTGCAAGAGGAGGCTGTGCTGGCTCTGTGCTTTCACACACTCCAGCTCCAGGCCAATTTTTGTTTCCAGAAAGGCGAATCCAGCCCCGGGAGCAGGGCAGTGACCCCGGAGCACTGCAGGGCTTGTGTCACATTCCCTGCACAGGTGACAAGGACAGAGCCTGGCCTCCATCCTGCCTGGCACCAAACGAGGCAGGGAGACACACAGAGGGTCATGCCAGCCTCCCACTGAGGGATGTTCACCTGCTTTCAATAATTAAACCCTAAATCTTTGCACGGCCTTGGTGCTGACTCCCAGATTTACCTGGGGCAGCCCTGTGTCTTCTCCTCCATCCCAAGTTTTCCCAAAGGAATTTCTTGGCCATGCCTGAGGAATTCAAGCAGTCAGGGGGTCATTCTCTGCAGGATTTTGTTGCCAAAGAGTAAAAAGGTCCCCAGCTTGAGCAACCTGGAAATAATCATTCCCTTGGCCAGCAGACAGGACATGCCACCCCCACTCTGCTCCTATTTCATTTGGCACCAGACAAGTACAGAAATCCTGAGGTTTAGGTAAAATACAGAAATCCTAAGGTTTAGGTAAAATACTTCACCTGGCTGCTCCAGATTATTTGCTTCAAGCAAAACTTTTACGATGCCTTCCATAATTTTTTTCTTATATTCACTCCAGTTTTCTGAACCTCTGGATTTTGTGTGATATGCATTGTCTGAGCCAACATTTCTGTTTAGAACAATCCATTACTTTTAACAAATGTAGATTTAAGACTCTACCTCTGTGATACCCAGAGAACATTAGATTTTAACTGGGCCTTCTGGTTGGCTAGAATTGATTGTTAACAGATTTAAACACTCGTGAAAGCAGGAGGAAAAATGCTGCAACTGAAAAGGCAAATCAGGAGGTGAAGGGATTTTATTTTCAGTCTTGGGGAGGGCTTTTGAAATGCTGTAGAGTGATAAAAACAATCATTTAGAGCTAGGAAAAAAATTAATGCCTCAAGCCAGGATCGATCAGGATGTTTAGAACCCTGGTTTTCTGTGGATTCCTTGCCTTTTCTGTGTGATTCAGTGATTTCCATATTTAGCACCCCCCATATAAATGGCGTGGAGGAGATGGAGGAGAACCTACAGAACTCCTTGAGCTACAGGAAGCTCCTTTCACACCTGGGCCCTGCCCTGCTGAAGCTGCAGCAGATCTGAGATTTTAGGCCCTGTGCCCCATTTCTGGGCAGTTTGAGCCAAGCCCATCCCAATCCCTGTCCGAGGACAGAGGTGGTGCCCCTGTCTGAGGCAGGGACTGAGGAGAAGTGGCCTGGCACCAGCTGCTGGAGCTCAGGTGGATTTTGGAGCCTGAGGTCCTCTCTCCAGCCCTTGTTCAGTGCTAAAGCTTGCTCCTGGTGCCAAGAGCAGGAATTAGCCTCCTGCTGCACCTGGAAAAGAGGATCTGCAGCACAATCCCCATGGAGCTCCCCGAGCTGGCCGAGGTGGCTCCTGCAGGACCCTGGCGGTGCCAGTACCAGGGAGCCGCGGAGCCCCGGGACCATCCTGTGCCTTTGGGTCACCTTTTCCTTTTGGCTCCCTCTTGGTTCTGTTCTGGACTCTCTGGTTGTGTCCCTGTTCTCCAGAGGGTGGTGTGTCCCTGGTTGCTTCCACAACCCCGGAGCTTGCCCTGTCTCCTCCCGTCTGCACCCGACCGGACACGGCCTGTACGAGTCTCCTCCCGATGTCTTCTGTGGTTTCTCTGCTCCTTTGGTTTGGTTTGGTTTAGTTTTTTCCCTTTTTTTTTTTGTTTTTTATTTTTTTTTTGCTTTTTCTTTTCTCACTTTTTGTTTTCTTTGTTTGTTTTGTTTTTTTGCATGTGCAGTTTTGTAAAGCAAACTCGAGGTACTGTATCTCGCAGCTCGTCAGTCTCCAGCGTAAATTCACCGTGAGTTGCTCTCTGTTACGATATTCACTCAATGGATTTCTCATCTAGAGCTCTATAAACCTTCCCCTTCTCCTTCTCCTGGTGCCTTCACTCTCCCTGTCGTTTTTTTTTTCTCCCAAAACTCATTCCCATCGTTGTGGAAAGCCTCCAGACCAACATCCAGAGAAAGGACTGGAAGGTGTCATTGTCATTTGATGCTTGTGGTTTGTGAGCAACTCTTGTGTTTCATACATTGACTGTGACTTCTCCCCCTCTTCCTTCCTCCATTTTTCTCCCTTAATTCCTTTCCATCATTTCTCCTGAGCTATCCTCTCTTCTCCTGTCTCCCCTCATTTGATGGTTTGTCTTGTTCTCACTTGTATTTCTTTCTGTTCTCTGTGTTTATTCTGTGCTGGGCTGTTGGCTTTGATGTTCCACCAGTGTTTGCACTCTGGGTTCAGTGGGAGAACCAGGAGAGCCCTCTTGGAGGGAAAACTGGAGGAGGACTTCAAAAGAATTCTGGAAACAGGGTCCAAGTGAGACTAAATTGTCAAACTCTTGAAAACCTGGTTATGTCTTTGCTCTGTGACCTTCTCAAGTGGGAGCTTACACCAACAGATTTTGTCCAAATGAGGCACTTGGGAACTCCTCTGGAGCTGGGGTTGAGCAAACACAGTGGAAATCTCTCTCTCAGTCCATGTGCTTCCTCCCAATCCCATCCTGCTGGCTGTGCTGTGGGTCAGGGTGTGCTTTGACACCAAGCAGGTTGGTACAAACACCATCAGTGCTGCTGACTAACCCAAAAACTCCTCATCAGCTCCTGTCCCACCCCTGTGAGTGTCCTTTGGGTTATCCTTTAACTGTGTGTGACCTTGTCTTTCTTCTTTAATGCTTTTGGAGACTCAAGTAAGTGCAATTCCAGCCTGGGGGTTTGTCCTGGCCCCACAGCAGGGACAAAGGTACTGTGAAGCCAAGGAGCTTTTCCAGCAGCTTTTCCTCCCTGGTATTTCCCTGGGTGTTTTGGGGCTCCTTGTGCAGTGGTGGATCTTGGACAAGCTGGGATTTAAAATATGTGGATGCTTGGTATGAGTTTAACTCCTGTGACCAAGGCTGAGCTGTTGTGACTGCCCAAAGTAGCTGTGACCTGTCTGTGCCCATTTCTGATGGCTCACGGGGAAAATTAGGGGAATAAATTAGATTTAATCATCTTTTGGATCATTTCTTCCAATGTGTTTCCTTGCTGCAGGGAATTCTGACAGGCAGAAAGGTGCAGAGAGGGCTCAGCTACACTTTGGGTGCCTCCCACCTTGCCAGGGGGGACAGGATGGAGAAAGGAGGTGCTGGGAGCTGTTTTTCTCCCCAAAATTCCAATTTCTCCCAGCAGAAGTTACCCCAAACTGCTCCCAATCAATATTTTCCCAACTAGGAACAAAGCCTTAAAAGAAAAAACAAATAAATGCAGGTTTTGTCCCCTTTTCCAGAGGCAGAGCTACCTTTCATATAAGGATGAAATCAAAGTACCAAATCCTTTTGGAAGGAGGATTTGGTCACATTTTGAGGCATTTTTCATCAGGGTTTGTTGTTAACTCCCCACCAGAACAGAGACCCTGCAGTTTAACTGCTGTGAGCAAGGCTGAGCTCTTGTGACTGCCCAAAGTAGCTGTGACCTCTCTGTGCCCAGCTCTGATGGGGAAAATTTGGGGAATAAATTAGATTTAGTCATCTTTTAGATAATTTTTTGCCATGTATTTCCTGGCTGCTGGGAGGTTTGAAAGGCAGAAAGGTGCAGAGATGGATGAGCTGAGTGTGCTTTTTTTTCCTCAGTGAGTATTCAGGAGCATTTCCCCCAAAACTCCAGAAACATCCCCCCCCCCAAAAAAAAAAAAAA